>OX382258.1:26399534-26844357 GCA_947507595.1 Pyralis farinalis | reverse complement strand
TGGGAACCTGATTTCCTAAGATGAAGCAGACACTCGCACCATCTTCCCAAAGCACGCTGCGCGTTCACCTATATGGGTGGCGTGCTGAGAGAAGTATAGTGTGGATAGAAGGATAGAGGCTTACCCAAGCTTTATCATGGAGGACGCTGAATCTCCTTTCATTGTCATTGTTGCCGATTTTGATAAGGAGAATGCCAGCCTGTTCCGGTCCAACGCACGTACCAAGCGCAGAGCCTCGTTCGCTGGTCTCTCAATCGACGCCCTTGACTTAACCTTAACCTCTATAACGATCAACCGGCGATCATCTATGTACCCCAACATTTCAACCAATCATGGAGTGGTAGATCGTCCATTAAACGTTTCACAGCGTCGGCCCGAGAACAGAGCCTTGTGAACAGCCCATGGTGGAAATCTTCCATAACACCGGGTTACCAACAATCTCGTCAATATTAATCGCTTTACATCAGGTGAGCCATATGCTTGCCTTGTATGCCTCACGACGTTACACATAAAAAAAATACGAGTTCAGATTCGCTAAAATTATTTACTTTTAACTTCTAAAATACAATTTGCAGTGACAACAAAAACAGAATGCGATGATGAGTCCTCCGCCACACGGTGAGTGATGAGATATGTTTTTTATACATCGTCGAGAGGCCTATAAGCATACGGCCTACGTGACGCACTGATGTAAAGCGGCTAAAACGCAGCAGCCCAATAACCCTCTAGGGAGTTGTTATTTTGCTGCCGTTAACTGTGAGGTGGAGGTACTCCCCCAGACGGACTGCTGTGATGCGCCCTACCTCTCTTAAAAACCCCCAGACCAAGACATACAGACATGTTCATGCACACATATGTTTGTCCTGTGTGGGAATTGAACCCACGAGTGTGGTGTCAAAGTAATGTAACAACGCGTTTCACCACTGCGCTACGTCCTACATTTACTTTCTTTATTAAAAAAGGTAGGGCGCATCAAAGTAGACTGCCTGGGGAAGTTCCTCTACTTTATAGAAAACCGCAGCCAAATAACAACTCCGTAGAGGATTATTGTGTTGCTGCTTGTGAGTGAGGTCAAGAGTAAGCTCCTAAGGATTTGCTGTGTTAGCAGCAGATTAAGGCATCGCGCGAGTGATAATGAATTGCAAGCGTTCATAGGCTACGATAACCACTTTACATCAGGTGGACTATATGCTTGTATGCGTCAATGCATAAAATTAAAAATATATCAACGTAACCATTAAAAAAAGCCGTTAAGTGCGAGTCCGAGTCGCGCACTGAATGTTCCGTAAAAATATTTTCGCAAAAAAAAATTTTGTGATGTTACTACAAATTTACGGTTTTTGGATTTGTCCCTTTACTTGTGCAACATGACGGTGCTTCTTACAAAATTTTATGATTATAGGTCAACGGGAAGTACCCTACAGGTTTTGATTTCCTTGCGAATGTCAAAAAAGAGGTTTAACAGAAAATATATTTTTAGTGCTCTAGGGGATTGCCGAGTATTTGATATTAATTTCAGCTTGATAGCTCTACCTGAGAAAAAGTTTGACAGATGGACAGACAGACAGGCAGACCGACGGACAACAAAGTGATCCTATAAGGATTCCGTTTTTCCTTAGTTGGCACGGAACCCTAAAAAACATTAACAAAGTTGACTTGATACAGTCAGGAGTTTAAAATCGAGTTTATATTCAAAAGTTGAGTCATTTTAAAGTTAATATTATATTCTGTGCTCATGAATTGACTTTAGGAACAACCCACAGGAACGGATCGGAACGATTTTTCAGTATATGAGTTGTATTGCGGCTCAAAATTTGTTCAGGGGATTTGAGCATGCTTATCTGATCAATATCGACTTATAACCATCCCAGTGCTGGGCTCCGTCTCCTGTCGATCGGAAAGGTGTGAAAGTAGCCGAGTCAACGTTATCCCGATGACTTGAAAACGGTCAATAAACCACTTGAGGAATCCCGTGCTCACAAAAACGTTATTTTAACCCCTAAATATCATAGTTACGAACGCGGTCAGCAAGGGTTAGGTCACAAATTTTGCACAATGCTCGCATATCTTCCGCATTTGTTCTACTTTCATGCTCTCTCTGTCATACCATGCTTTCATTTCTATAACTTTAGCGGTGGATTTAGCACCGCGTTGTGTACATCAAACTGTGCCTTCTGGCTTAGATTTCGGATTTTTTTTATACTACGTCGGGAGGCATACAAGCATACGGCCCACCTGGCCTATTAACGGCCTATTAACGCTTGAGATATATTAAGTATCACTCGCGCGATGCCTCCTCTGCTGCTTACACAGCAACTCCTTGGGAGCTTATAGAGCTTAATCGGGTTTAGGACCTCATTGGTTAATGGGGTTCCAATAACCTGGTTGAGTTTCATGCCAAGAAAACTCAGGTGTTTTGTTCACAACAAAAATGCCTCCATTTCACTCCACCCACTCACATGCAGGAACACAACAACCCTCCGGGGAGTAGTTATTTGGCTACGCTTTCCTGTAAGGTGGAGGTACTTCCCCAGACGGGCTGCTTTGATACGACCTAACTCTCTTAAGAAGAGCTGCTCTCTGCAGCTCTCGGCTGCCTAAAAGTTTATCGAACGCTCCATTCACGCTGTTCCCTGCACTCGCTCGTCTCCTACCTTTCATCCATGCTAAAAGTGTTTCAAAGATATACAATCTCATCCACCTGCTCCTACTCTACATCATCGACCGTAATCCACAACAATTGCCAACGGACAAGCTGCCGTCCACCCGCACACATGCTATACAATCATCATAAGTAGATTGCACAGCACGGAGCAGGTCACCGTCAATCTCATGTCTGGGTAAAATGTTCCAGAGATCCTTATGGGTATATTATAGATAGGATTAGCTGCCACTTGGTAATATTCATTGCTGTGCAGATGACCGTACGGTCCATGGGCGATATTTCGATCGGCCTGGTGCTGGTCGGACAGAAATCGACGAGAGGTGTGAGAGTCTTGTCGTTGAACTGAATCGGGTTTTAGATCTCATTAGTAAATGGGGTTCCAATAACCTGGTTGAGTTTAATGCTGAGAAAACTCAGGTTTGCACGTTTACAACAAAAATGCCCCATTCCTTCCCACTCCCAGTCTTCAGGGCGCTTCCCTTAGTATGCGAGATAGCCTGAATATGCTAGGTATGGGTATTCATTGCGACCTTAACCAGCGTTATTCTATCGAGAGCCTCATCTCAACAGCTTCAAGAAAACTCGGAGTCCTGAACAGGGTGCGCCGGTTCTTCGCGCCGGACCAGCTTTGTCTGCTTTATAAGACAGAAGCTCGGGCCTGCGTGGAGTATTCTCTGGGACGGCTCCGCATAATCGACGACGAAGAGGTCACAAAAAACCTAGAACCTCTGCTACTTCGTAGGGATATAGGCTCACTAAGTATATTTTACCGCCTGTACCATGGCGAGTGTTCTGAAGAACTATGTTCCCTTATCCCACCCTCTTCTTTCCGTCATAGAACCACACGTGCAGGCTTGCGATGTCATCATTTCATTGTTGAGGACATTTTTTCTTGTACTAAAAAGTTCGGCAACTCCTATCTCTGTCGAACTATTAAAAAGTGGAACGCCTTGTCTGCACATGTGTTTCCTCCTTCCTTCAACATGGGATTCTTCAAACGAAGCGCGAAGAAGCACCTTGCGGGCGAGCATGGTAGCGTCAACTGACAGGACACTGTAGTCCTTCGTCAGTTGCCGCTGTAATTTGGTATCCTCTTTTCGCTTACCAACAGGCGAAGCGGAGCCACTACGCCGAGCCAATATATAAAAATAAAAAAAAGGATCACACGACCTTATCAAATGCTTTCTCAGGATCCATAAAATCGCAGCCTTCTGTTCCACGGCCAGATGCTTCTCCACGATGTTGCGGAGGGAAAACCTTGATAAAAATATGTTATTGTGAATTAAGTATCAAAATTAATTTACCCAATTTGTGGCAAATTATTAAAAAACTGGCAACATAATTCGTCAGGTTCTCCGAACGAAAAGTTCAAAATAAACAACCGAGCAATACAATCAGACAAACCATCAGTAACTAATGAATTTATTTACATATTCACATAAATCGGCAACATTCAAATATATATCTTACACTAATACAATTATCTATAATGAGTTAGTGTCTATCACAACATTCAGTTTCCTTATGTAGCGGTAATTGAAGGGTGCGCGGGAGGGGGCGCGCGGGCGCTTCCCACGCGTGATCATAACGGGAGCAGCGGGAGCAGCGCGCTGAGGAGGACCAGGGCTGCGGTGCACGAAGGAGACACCCCTGGGGACAAACAATACAAGTATTAGTATGTATGTATATCTTCACGATAGGTCCCTCGCGGTAGGCAGAGACCCCGACGAGAACCGAGCGCCATAAGATGCGGTCCTTACACACTTCACTCGCTTCTTTAACATTCATAGCTCTTTTCATATCTCGCCGATAAGGCTCCTGAAATCACCTTCTGATAAAACACGACCAATTTGGTCATGGAAGGTAAGTCTTGGTCTTCATCGGCTCCTACTTCCTTCTAATTTCTCATTGTATGACAGTTTTATAATTCAATCATCCTGAATTCTTTCTACATGTCCGAACCAAGTATTAGTAACTTATTAAAAAAAATCTTGTTGTTGTTGTTGTTGTAATCGCTTTATTGTACAAATATACTTAACATATACAGTTACAAATCTTTAGCATGTACAAAGGCGTAACGTTATCGTAACGTTATCTCGCTAATCCATTATGATTAGCAGGGTCCTCTGCCTTAGTCTAAGGATTTGGCGAAAATACGGATTTTTAGATCTCTTGCCGTCGAATCTCCAAAATCCAGATGGAAATCAAATCTTTCTTAGGTCAGGTCATACGTCTATATAATTACACGGAAATATATTCTTTGGGACGGGTGGGTTTCCTCACGATGGTTTCCTTCGCCGCCAAGCAAGTGATAATTAAAAATATGTATACAAATCCAAAAACACAAATCTAGTGGTAGATGCTGCCACCAGGATTCGAACCGAGGACTACTCGGTTACTAGGCCAGTATGCACTGGGCTATCACAGTCTCCATTAAAAAAATAAAAAATAATTTAAATCCAAAGCAAACCACCGCACGAACCTTATCTAAGAACAATCTTTCAATTAATTCAGTCTTAAAACCAATTATAGAGTAAAGAATGTTAAGCAGCCTCGATCCTGACCTGTCTATGCATGTGTTTAGCCGCCCCCAGTTCGTCTGTCCAGGTATTGATGGATGCCAATCGTTGTAACCTAAGATAGGTAGGGTAAATCAAAGCACCCCCCTCAGGCGACGGCCGCATCTCACAGGATACCACATTTTTTTAACAACGGCGGGAGACACATATACGTACCGCCGTTGTGATTTAAAGTAATTACCGAAGCCAATGAATAAATAATAATAAATAATAAATAAATGTTGCCAGACAAATTACACAGCGCCACCTAGCCCCAAAGTAAGCGAAGCTTGTGGTATGGGTACTAGACAACTGATAAACATACGTAAATACATTTTTTTTTGTAAATACATACTTATTATACATTGAAAATACCCAGACCAATACAAACAGACATGTCAATGCATATTTGTCCTGTGTGGGAATCGAACCCACGAACTAAATGAAAATGAGTGACAAAGGAAATGGTTACTATGACCTACAGTCGCTTGCAATACAAGGAATGTCACTCTTCCGTTGCCAGACCAGCTTTCTGGTGACCTTGTTCAACTTTTTGTTTCTACACAGAGAAGCAGTAGCGCCTTTAACTTTTTAGGGTTCCGTATCTCAAATGGAAAAACGGAATCCTAATATCATAACTTTGTTATCCATCTGTATGTTTGTACGTTTATCAAGACCCTTTTTCTCAGAGACGTGTGGAGCTATCATGCTGAAATTAATATCAAATACTCAGCTCTGCGATCTCCTCAAGCAGTGAAATAATTGAACTTCTAAGTAACCCTCGGTGCGCGAGTCGGACTCGCACTTGCGACACAGAAAGTATCATTCGCGTGTTGCCAGCCCCGCTGCTAACACAGCAACTCCGTAGAAGCTTACTGGAGGGTTACTCACACGCAGGAACACAACAACCCACTAGGGAGTTGTTATTTAGCTGCGATTTTTTAGTGAGATGTAGGCACTTCCACAGAAGGGCTATTATGATGTGCCCTGCATTTCTTTAAAACACACAGACCAAAACAATCAGACATGTCCATGCACACTAATGTTTGTCCTGTGTGGGAATCGAACCCACGAGCGTTAGTGTCAAAGTAGCGTAAAAGCGCGTTTCATCACTGAGCCCCGAGCTCGTCTCTGTTGTGTTTTCTGTAGAAATACAACAGACGCTCCTAAGGATTTTCTGTGTTAGAAGCAGAGGTGGCATTGCGCGAGTGATACTTAATGTATTGCAAGCGTTTGTAGGCTACGGTAACCGCTTTACGTCGGGTGGGCCGTAACACAAAAAAAGAACAACCCTCCAGGGAGTTGTTATTTGGCGACGGTTTTCTATGAGATAGACTATTCTTTCCCAGTCGCGCTGCGTTGATGCACCTTATTATGGAGTAGATTACATCTAAGTTATAGTTCTTCAGCGGTAAGGTTTACCTAAGAGCAAACTCGATATCATCATGTCGCTCTTACCTGACACGCAGGTTAAGCAACGTCGACCATAGCCGTGTGTGTATAAACACGCGCAATGTGTGTTCGGTTCCCAAACTAAACAAATGTATGTCTGTCTTGGTCTGGACGTTTTAAAAGAAGCAGAGCTCGTCAAAACAGCCAGCCTGTTAAGCTAATTCAGTGGTCTTTAGGCAGCTTGAAAACACTGAACTCCACCAATCCGTAGCTGATATTCATGGCGAAATATTTATCTAAATCCATTCCGGTGAAGGGAAATTCCTATCCCTGCAGTGATATAAGTAAGAATCGATGTGATTTTGAAGACAGTAATATAGCTAGAAGCCCACGTGAAGGTTATTTGACTGTAGTCACCTAAGCGTTTATACAAGGTGAATTATTTGTCTTGGACATGCATCATCATCATTACCTGAAGAATCTTCTCCAGTGACGGCTCCTGGATGGGGAGTATCTTCCTTAATGTGTACAGATTCGCTCTTCCGCGCATATATATCGTATATTGTCGCCACACAGCTCAGGGTAAACTGGTTGGTCGCCGGAGGGGGCAAGGTATACCTGTACAGCACAAAAGTTATTTTAATGACAATATTTAAGAAGAGAAATAAGCCGTGGAATGCACCTAGTTCTTCCAAACAGACTACAGCAAATGACTGTGCCAAAAAGTCATGACTGTTTTTAAAGAGTCGGCATTCCACATCTGACTGCTGCAAGCATCCTTAGCTGTAATAATTGCCAGGTGAATAGGCTTTGCTAGTCACTAAAACCTGAACAAAAGAGCTGGTGAAATATACTAAGTTTGACCGACAAAACAATTGTTGACTAGTGAAACATGTCATCACCATCCACAGCTGCACAATCCACTGCTACATATAGTACTTCCCTTAACCTGGAGCAGTTAAGGGATACCGTAGCTCCACTGCAGGTTAACAGAGACTAATATTTCCTATTCGCTGGATCTCCTTAATATGGTCTTTATTGGTGAATCTCAGGGATATTAAAACTTATCTAAAGAGAAAATCGTTTGACGTTCTTTGACTAGGATATCTATAAGGATACACCTTCCTGTGAAATACTTAAAAAGTGTTGTACAATAGCGTAAAGTACATTACAACTTTAACAGAAATTTAAAGATATAGAAAATTGGTTGAACTACTCATTGGTTCCTTTATGAATGGGAGATATTTAAGAACAGAATAATAATATGACATGGAAATTCCAGAGTCAAACATTGTGCTCTGATACGTATATTTAGTAAGCCTAGCCTTTAAATGATCCTTGAGTTGTGGAACTTGGAGGAACTCGCTGCTGTTCTGGACAAAAGGAGGATTTGTGATGACCAAGGCCCTCTTTTAATCATCCAGTCCTTAACTGATGTACAAACCTCAGTATCTCATGATCCTCCTTAGCCATGTCTCTATCATAGATGTAGTGATCGTGGTAGACCCGGTTGAGGCTCGAGCTGGTGTACGTGATGCCCATCCGGTAGCTCTCAGCCTCCATGATGGAAATCTCGATCTTGCTGAACGCACCGCGCTCCTTGAAATCGGAGTCTGTCCGCCATGACACTGTTTCTGCAATCTATAGGGGAAAAAAGAAGAAATATAAAAAATGTTCAAGTGTTAGTTGAACCTCGCTCTTTAACCTACTTCAACGAGGAGGAGGTCCTATATTCACCCCGTATGTTGCATTTTCATCAATTCTCCAGAACGCCTCTACAGACTTGGATAATTCAAACAGTAAATGTGAATTTGGTCCGGTAAAAATTTGCTGAAAATGTGTTGTTGTTTATCACATTGTGTAAGAAGGAGCGGCTCTCCCATGACAGTATCAAATAATAATAACAAAATACGTAAGTATTAATATTAAATTCACAAATATAAATGTCCAAATAGCACAATTTAAAGCATTGATGAAACTAAATGAGTGCATAAATTTTGTCCACCCAATACAAGCCAGTTGTCTTTTGTATGTGTGTGTCTGCGTGTGTGTATGTATGTAAGTATAAAGAATAGGTTATATTTGTATAAATTCAAAAGCATATGAATTTAAATATCCAGTAAATTCAGACATTATTCAAATATGTTTAAGCAATTATTCTACTTTGTATTCTTTATTTTTATTCGACTTCGTATTCTCTAGGCTGTACACCAGGCAGACAGCGTGCGTGTTCATTTGACGTAGAAAAATTTAAACAGCATAAAGGTTCGTTCTTGTTGGTGCTTATCTAGTTTTCAAACAAGCCAGTCAAAAAGTAGAGCTGCAAAAAATGCGAAAATGAATGAATTAGTTTGTGCACTGATGCTGGATATGGGACGCAGTGAGCATATTTTTTTTTATATCCGTCCTCAGTCTACAGGGTGCATCATGGGTTAAGAGATAGATCTCAAGACCTCTATTATCGTTGTAAAGGTGCGATGACATCTGAAGATGGTATTGGATAAATCTGCTTTGTGTACTGTGTGTTGTAGCGGCTCTATCTCTACATCTTTTTTGAGTAAGTACTGGATTAAGAGCCAAATGTCTATGTACTATATGTAGAACGAAAAGATAGATAGATAGAATACACTTTATTTGCATAACACAGAATTTAAGGAAATACATTCAAAAGATTCTTACAATAATATAAATGTACTATGCAACAAGTCCGCCTTATTGCTAAAAGCAATCTTTTCAAGGCAACCTTAAGGTAACGAAACTGATTACAAGAAAGAGGTAGAGCTAGTCCGGAAGGAAATGAAGAATTAAATATAACTGATACTAATTGAAACTTATTGGTATTATTGAAAAGTTTATAGTTTATATATGAAAAATTTATTACAAATGACCTTTGTAATAAATTTTTCGTATATAAATTAAAAAGAGCATTAATCCCACTCCCTTGCGGAATGTCAAAATTTACACCTACCTCGACACTGATAACTTGACATACACAGACTTCCTGGGTCCTGCCATAAAGTGAGTGAGAGGTTCCCCTAATTCTTACACTTTACAGTTAAAATAAAATATTACAAAAAAACTGATTTTACTTTCATTAGTGTCTTTTAGTGATCCTGTTCCCTCAATTTGGTGAGTACTTAATGAAAATAAGTAATAAAATCTTCGTCATTGAAGTACATGCCAGTAAAGTACAGGAGTTGTTGACTTCAATTAACTCAGTTGTATTTTACTTTTTTTTTTATAACCATTAGTTTCTCGGCACTTGCATAACAATAACCCAGGAGCGAAAAAACTATAGTCGCTTGTTACATTATAAATTGACGGTTTTTATATCAGTTTTTAAAGAAAGTAAATGAATACCTTCTGCAAATTCAAAGCTACAGACCTGCAAATGGTGTACCCTGATAATAAACAAACTAGTATATAATGAGGCGAATAAGGCATAAAGAGTCGTAGGTTGTGGTGATCTCTTTATATCAGGTTGGACTTATAGATTTTCTAACGTTGTATACACATATAAAATATACAATATTGTCGTTTTTAAAAAAATATTGGCTTAAATGTGGTACAAAGGTGATCATTCTAGAAATACTAGGGAATTACAGTTTCATACGTTCAGTCATCGCTCACATGCGACAGATAGTGTCACCAAATTCACATTCATAAAATGTTAGATAACAAAAGAATTCAAACAGCATGTGGGTTTTTATGTAGTACTACATACTTTGTTGAACGTTTTTAATACAAGATTTTTTTTTTTAATAATATTTGAATGGCCTGGAAATACAAGAAATATCGCTTGCGTGTTGCCCTCCCCTGCCGATAACGCAATAATTCCATAGGTATTCCGATGTTTATATCAAAAATATAGTTTTTAATGCATTTTCTCGTATCATGTACGGAATCTCAGATATCTCAATAAATTTTATTTTTTATATACAACGTCGGGAGGCATACAAGCATACGGCCCACCTGATTTAAAGCGGTTACCGTTTTGGGTATCCAACAGTAGCCTATTACAAAGGCTCCACTATCTGTCTATCTTTTTGGCTTCTCTTTTGAACCAAAACAGGTAGTTAGTTGTAACCATTACAGAATATTACGATGGCCGCTTTGACAACAAACAAGAAAAATAAAAATATATGTGCAATTCACACGCGATACAAGTTCACTTTTTCACCTTCATAAAATGTGAACTTAATAATCACGACTATATTCTGCATTCGTTTTCGGCATACTTGAAACATGTTTTTGTACAATACACCACGATTGTTATGACGCCTTAGCGCAAGTTTCATACACATGTACTACCGCATGTACAATGCTCAGACATTGTAATAAACACTGTATAATGCCTTCCATCTCATTCTCTCGCACCCTAAATCCTATAAATGATGTGGTTCTCTCTTTTTACTATCGCTTTTTCGTTTCATCGAGTTCCAAATCACAATGATGTTAAAGGGGTTTTCTCGTCAAAATAAAATGTATGGATGAAGGGGATATAAGAAACCCATGAACATGTTAGAAATACATTTTAATGTCGTTTTTTTACAGTTTTTATACGGAACGTTTTGTATACGAGTCCGTTTCGCACTTCACCAGTTTCTTAAAGAAACCGACTGCATGTTGTGTCTGGTACCTCAAGTAAGAATGAGCGAAGATCCACGATATATTAAAAATAGCGTGAACGAAGTTATGAATTCAATCCAAGGTACACAGAGGGAACGGAGTGCCGCATAACTCACTCGCTTCTTTAACATTCACATCTATTATCATGCACGCTCGCTGTTTCCTACGGCTCCTGACACAAAACCAATTAGGTTGCATCAAGGTGAGCTCCCTAGAGCGTTGTTGTGTTCCTGCGCGAGAGTGAGGTCCCCAATAACCTCCTAAGGTGTCGCTGTGTTAGCAGCAGAGTGTTACTTAACGTTCATATGCTTATATGCCTCTCGACGTTGTAAAAAAAAATCTAATCAACGAACGATGCCCCTTATTATCTCATCACATCACCACAGTATTGGTTTCGGACCAACTTTCTATTTTTTGTCATTATTGCGATCTCAGTCTGCAAGTTACATGCAATTTGATCTAATGCAATTTGCTTTGTATGCTTCCGCCACCAATTAGCTCATGCGGCCTAGCGCAGGCCGGCACCCACCCACTACCGTTAGTAGATGCAACAGCGCCTGAGGATGCCTCGTGGAGAGGCGAAACACGTGTCGCAGCGACGGCCAGGCCAGTCGTGGCAGCGACGGTGGTGGGGGGTTGATACGGTTTCCAGATGGCGGACGACCGCAGCAGCCGAGGCAGAGACTACCGGAGCAGCCATGGCAGCGTCGGCATGTTGCATCCACTAACAATAGTGGGCGGGTGCCGGCCGGCGCTAGGCTGCGTGAACTAATTGGCGGCGAAAGCACACAAAGCAGGTTAGATCAAATTACATGTAAATTTTATTCATCATATACAATCTAATGTGATTTGAGTACATGTGAACATCAAAGAAAAAGTATTTGTGAACATGAACATCACGCAGACCGCTTACATGGACTCGTCATTATTTCACATTTGAAAGAAGCAGGCAGTAAAAAATATCGTTTCTCACTAATGAACAGAAATCCACGAATAATGGCACATTGTTTCGAGTTTCCGGTTACCGACTGAAAACAGGAAAACTTCTTTAAAACGGGCTTTTGTCGGGACATATTTAATGAAATATCGGTATTTTTAAGGTTTCCAAGAATGGGGTTTCACTCCTACAGTTATTTTTTCAATGAAATCTTTGAAAACGCATTGTTTTCGATTGGTGAAAAGACTTTGATTGTAAAAAATACATCCTGAATTTGATATAATAAAGAGAAACACGTTGTTTGTTTAAACGCCTAAATCTCTGGAACTACCAATTGGATTTAAAAAAATATTCTTCCATTTGATAGCCCAGTCTTTGTGAAGGTCATAGGCAATTCAACATCATGATATATCCCTGAGAGAGATTTTCGAGTGAACATCGTTAGGTTTGTCTTCATATCCGAAATACGATATTATAGGATATGCGAAATCTCCTGAGAGCTCGATGGCGTCTTTGCGCTCATCATTCTAACCGATCATGCAGGTTAAGCAACATCGATCGCAGCCTGTCTATGGATTGGTTTATCTATCTTGAGCTTCTCTGTGCATCGGAAGGCACGTTAAGCCGTCGGTCACGAATGTTATCGATAGATGACAGTCGTTAAGATAAGTCAGTGGCCCTCGGGTCTCTCGGTACTGGCCTTCGCCAATCCGCATTTGAGCAGTGTGGTGGAGTATAGTCTAAACCCCTTCGGTTGAAGGGAGACCCGTATCCCTGCAGTGGGATGAGTAAGGGTTGATGTAGTGTGATATCTCTACAATACTAATATGACTGAAACTCGGTCCTGTGTATAGTACGACGATCTTCATATCCGAGTATGTTGTGGCTATGGCGACTTCAGCTTTGTAATCTTGTCCACTAATCTCCTTCCTGATATATCCCCCAATAAACGATAATGCTCCAAAAAATCAGCTCCTAAAATTGGCATTTTAACATCCGCAACAATGAATGTTCATTTGAAGGATCGTCGTAGGCCCAAATCTAACGTCAATGTTTTTTCACCGTAAGTATCAATGACTGTCCCATTGGCTGCGTATAACTTACAATCATTCACCTTTTCTTTGCTGCTCGATGGTTTCTGAATTGTGCTAACATTCGCGCCCGTATCCACCAAAAACTTATAACCAGTGTTTGAGTCGGTAATAAACAGGCGTTTGGAGGGTTGTATAGCACAGAGTTCCGCCTCATTTTGTGCTAATCCTAGTTTTCCGACTGATGTTCCTTATTCTTCCACGCACAAGGTTTGATAAATGTGCGTGATTTTTCTTTAAATCGCCGATGATAATAACATAGCTGTGATTGCGATCGCCCTCGCGAACTTGACCTAGATCGGCTGTATCGCTGATGACTGAAATTGTCGCGTCGGCTAAACCTCCGTTCGTTACGAAGTGCCGCGACTTCTAATTGAAGTGACACAATCTGTGACGTCAAACGCGTCATCATATTGATATCAGAGGTGTAAGTTGCTTGAGTGTTTTTATTGTATTGCATATTTTCGTTGATGCGATCGGCCATCTCACTCAATTTATCCAGAGATGATTGCTCCGTAACGGCTAATACCGTGGTAACTGAGGGAGGAAGTTGTCTCATCCATAGCAGTCTGATTGTGTCATCGTTGATCTTTCCGTTTCTTGCTTCCCTCATTATCCTTAATAATTGCGAAGGCTCCTGATCTCCCGGGTTCATTTCCGCGAGTAATTTGTGGAAACGCAGGTGCTCGCTCTCTTCATAGCAGTTGATTAGCCGATACTTGATTGCAATATATTTATTATCTGCCCGAGGATTCGTCAAGATGTCGCTAATCTGATGAATTATATCTTTTGGTAACTTGGATACCACTGCGTTAAATTTGTAGTCAACTCCCCGTTTTCGTGGCGCGATAATGGCGTCGAACTGTGAGAACCACAAACGTGGCGAATCCTTCCAGAATTCTGGTAGTCGTTCAGCTATGGTAATCGAGGCCACTATGTCGGTACAGAAGTCGAATGATGAATCTTGAAAACCGGTGTTGATTCCTTTTACCGGTGTAGTTGGAGCCATTTCCAACGATTATGTTACTGCCGGAGTACCTCTTGAATTTCCGGACCGGTGAGTTCCGCTTGTGGAAGGCCGTTGGAAATATATACGTTGACTTCGGTGTCGCTGGATCAATTTTCGACCATCAGAAGATCACGTCGGGTTACCAATTATGACGATCTTCATATATGCTGTATTGTGATCACGTCGAGGTATTATGGCGATTTATTTAAACCACAGTTACCGGTAGAATATATGGAATATTTTTATTTTAGATTACTCTACTTATATACTAAAAGTAATTATATACATGTGCAATAGTGGGGGAAGGTCGCAGAGTTAGGAATATGTGTTCTGGTGTACGTGCGTGATTGAATATTGCAAAAGTAGCTTTTTTTTGCAAAATTGCTTTTATAAAATCTTGGGTCTACCAAACTGAGGTCTCCTTCTCTGAAGGAGCAAGAGGAAAGTACGACTTCTGCGTCCTTACTGATCTTCGTAATACCTACTGATCTCGCCACTCAGATCAGGTCTTCACATACGGATACAGATTTACGAGGTGGAGAGACTTACCTTATGATCATCGATGATCCATGTGATGTTCGGCGCTGGATAAGCTTCGTCTACTGAACAGTTGGCTCGGAGCACGTCGCCTCGAGCGTAGGAGCTACGGGAGATGGAGATTTGGGGGGCACGGAATGGCGGATCTATGGAAAGAAAATAATACCAATTAATAAAAAAAAAACATTGAATTTATTGGTCATTATCACGTGTAACATTAAAATTATTATATTGTCATTAATTTCTCATAATTATACCTGAATTTTTTTTTAATTTACTGGCTTTTCCGAGAAGAAATTTAGAAAGATTGTTGCCAATGTCTTCTTCCTATGTAATATAATGTAATAAAGGTCGTGCACTATCAGAAGGTGATGTAGGAGCCCTGGAAACCGGTGAACGTACGTGACAAGAGCAATTAATGTTAAAGAATTTTATATTTTTACGAGCATACATTATGTTCTCATAAATATATTGAGAGGTAACCGTGAGGATATTTATTTTTTTAAATAGTTCTCTAAGTGATTCCCTGGAGCCCATGTTATAAATAGAGCGGATGGCTCTCTTTTGTAATATGAAAATAGTTTGTCTTAGGTTTTCGCGATTGTTACACATTGAATTAAACAATTTTTAACGGAAGTATCGCGTATTTTATTTATTTTGTTGAACCTGACGTTTCGAACGCTTTGCAGCGTCCGTGGTCGCGGGAAGACTGTCTGTACTCTGAAGTCTTCCTGCGACCACGGACGCTGCAAAGCGTTCGAAACGTCAGGCTCAACAAAATAAATAAAATACGCGATACTTCCGTTAAAAATTGTTTAATTCAATAAAAATAGTTTCTATATCATGCGGCAGAGCTGAGCTTACTGGCCAGTTTATTTATGTGGGGGCCCCACTGCAATTTTGAGTCTATCGTAATTCCAAGAAATACAGTATCATTAATAAATTCTAGTATATTATTGTCAATGAAAACTTGTGTTTTTTGAAGACGCCACATTTGGAAGACTAAATTTTATACATTTGGTTTTAGTTGAATTTAATAAAATATTATTGCATGTGAACCAATTTAGAATAGCAGATAGAACATTATTTACCTTGTCAATATTTTCGCACCGGCGAGCAACATTAAAAATTAAAGAAGTGTCATCGGCAAACAGTAGTATATCCGTCGTTTTCTGCACCATATAGGGCAAATCATTTATATATACTAAAAATAAAAAGGGTCCCAATATAGAGCCCTGGGGCACCCCAATATTAACATTACTGCCTTTAGATTTGACCCCATTTATGTCAACAATTTGTATTCTATTGTTTAAGTAAGTTGCGATCAAATCAACGGCTTTACCTCTAACTCCATAATGGCACAGCTTGAGCAATAATGTCCGATGGTCGACACAATCAAAAGCTTTGAAGAGATCACAGAATACTCCAATAGCATCCTAGGATCTCTCCCATGCGCTAAGAACATGCTTGACCAATGCCACCCCCGCATCTGTAGTGGATTTACCTGCTGTAAATCCGTATTGTGCACTATGAAAAATTTCATTGGTCTTAAAATGGAGTTGTAATTGATCAAGCATTATCTTTTCGAATATTTTACACTCGCGCGAAGCCACCTCAGCTGCTGGCACAGTAACTCCTTTTAGAAGCTTGCTGGTGACCGCGAGGTCACCCAAGGTGAAGCCGGAGAGGTGTTGTGTTCCTGTGCGTGAGTGAGTCACGCACAGGCACGCAACATAACACCTCTCCAGGGAGTCATTATTTGGCTGCGGTTTTCTATGTGGTGGAAGTACTTCCCCAAACGGGCTGCGTTAATGCACCCTACCTCTCTTAAAAATGCATGCACACAAATGTTTGTACTGTGTGGGAATCAAACCCACGAGCGCTGCTGCCAAAGTAACGTAACAGCGCATTGCACTGCGCCAACGTGCCCGTCTAAATTGAACCTAGAAGCCTTAATGTCAAATTCCTTTTCTTTACTTGCGTCGTGACTGGAATACAAAGAAATTATCTAGGTCTGATGTCGTGTGCCTTACTGGCGTAAATGCTTACCGACTACGGTGAGGGGCGCTGAGCGGATGTCGGTGTGGAAGAGGGGGGCATCCGCAGACACCTCGCACTGGTAGTCGCCGCTGAGCCGGCGGTTCATGTTCACGATCCGGACCTTCTGGCGGTCCGACTCTGCCAGCTGCACACACACACAATACCGTTTTAATGGCTTGTACATACATTGTACGTCACACGAGCGAGCAGTGATAGTCCAGTCGATACTGAACCGGCCTAATAACCAACTGGTTCCTGGTTCGAATCCTGGCATGTACCACTAAATTCGTATTTAACGGCGGTGAAGGAAAACATCGTGAGGAAACCCACATGTTCAAGAAACTATGTTTCGAAAGACGTGCGACCTATCCTACGAGAGGTCTGGTGGACCCTCTGGATTGTGGAGATCTGACCGGAGTCGGTCCTTGTAAAAATCAGTAGCTACGCCAAATCCTTAGGCTTAGGTAGTGGACCCCGGCAGTCCTAATGGATTAGGAAAACGAGGTTGATGAGTGTAAAAGAGGCGAGGGAGGTATGTTTGGACCCGTTGGATCGGAAACTGGCGTGCCGTTGCAGCAGTGCCATAGTCTCTGTCTACCCCAATGGGAGACAGGCGTGATGATATATATGTATGTATGTACGTCATATATTAAGTCAATCATTTTTTTATATATACTGTCACATATAAGCATTTGGCCCATCGGTAAAACAGTTAATGTAGCCTGTAAATGCTTGCAAGACATGTAGAATTGCTCGTGCGCTTCTACTCCTGGTTCCACAGCAACTCCTTAAGAGCTTACTTGTAATCTCACTCAATCGAAGAAACACAAGAACCCACCAGGGAGTTGTTACATATTTGATAGCGGTTTCCTGTGAGGTACTTCCACGGTATGGTTTCTACGCCCTACTTATTTCGAAAACATCCATCCAATAAAGACATGTTCCTGCACACAAATGTTTGTTATGTCTGGGAATCGAAACTACGAACGCTAGAATCAAAGTAGCGTTACTAACCACTGTGCCACCGAGCTCGTCAATTATATTTTTAAAGACGTGAGGCCTAATCTAAGTAAGATCTGATTGTCCCTCTGCGTCGTGGAGAACTGATGGCAGCAGATAGAGAATATATTTATTTTGACATGTCAAAGCGACATGTCTAAATAAATATATTCATCAAATCCTTACGCTTAAGAGGGGGCATGAAGCTAAGTGGCGCCCTTATTTTGTTTTTACTAATAACTCTGAATTCAGATTTAAATATTTTTTTTTTGAGACATATTCTGTTTTTATTGTTTATGTACAATTGGTCATAATTTTTTATTATTCATATAAGTGGCCATAATAAGCAATAATTAAAATTTTGGTTACTTGTACATAGATAATAAATACAAGATATGTTTAAAAAAAACATAAATATGATTATGTAGTGCTTGTATTGAGCGTTTTATGGAACTGGTCTTAAATTCAGCGTTATTAATACAAACAAAATGAGGGCGCCACTTAGTTTTGTGACCCTCCCCCCTATTTTTATTTTTTTATACTACTTTTATAATACTACGTCGGGAGGCATACAAGCACACGGCCCAACTGATGTAAAGCGAATACCGTAGCTTATTAATGCTTGCGTTATATTAAGTATCCCTGCACATTCTAATGGAATAGAAAACGGAATAACGCTAAAAAAACAAAGAGTTCTCACATCGACGGAGGCTCCGGGCAGCGGGAACACCATCGTCGGCGGCATCTCCCTCGGGACGTATCTGTAGAACTCTGTCTCCGCCCGGTACCACCTGATGGAGTAGAGCGGCGCGCCCTCCAGGTCATAGGAGCACTGCAGGACTGCCGCCTGGCCCTCCCCGGAGAGCACCGCCCGGGGCACCGAGATCGACAGGTTTCGGAGAGACCAAACGCCACCTGAAAATAATCATCATCAAATTAATAAGGTCCAGAAGAAATAGTTGGTGCTGTACTCATGTGCTATTTGACTAAAATCTAAAAGCTAGTTTTTTTTAGACAACGTCCGGAGGCATACAAGTATATAACCCTGATGTCAAGTAGTAACCGTAGTCTATGATATACAGAACATATCGCTAGTCACCTTGCTAATATAGCAAATACCTAATAGGCTACTGTTCTGTTCCATATATTGCAGCAATTATCTGGGGGCACGGCCGTGCCCCCACCAAGTCGAGCAAAAAAGCGTCACGACCGTACCATCCTTTTCTCGAAGCAATTCAGACCATTTTCGACCCCCTGTAACTTCGTTGGGGATAAAACTAGAAGACTGAAATTTTCAGTAACCATGCAGGCATTGTAAAGACACGTATATTTCAAATTTCATTCAATTTGAACCAGTATTTTAAGAATTATAACGGGTCAAATTTTTTTAATTTTGTCACTCACTGACTCACCGATCATCAAAATTCTAAGGCACTTCTAGCAGACCTAGAAGCTTCAAATTTGGAATATAAGTAGTGTTTGGTGTATGAATCAAGGAAAAACTAAAAAATCTAGAAAAGACCGCAAAGAAAATTAAGCCCATACAGCCAAGTCTTCAGTTAAATTTTCCAATATTGGCTTTATTCGTAACGATGTTTTATTATGTTTTATTTATTTTACGGCAATTATTATTATTGCGTGCGAAGCCGCGGGTTTAAGCTAGTCCCATATAAATATAGGCGCATGGTAGTGCCCCTGCCAAATCGAGCAAAAAATATACCACGCGCTGCGATGCTAGCGAGTGAGCGCGGGCCGTTACTACGCGCTGCGCGGTGCTAGCGCGAGGGCGCGGGGCGGGGACAGTGGCGGGGCGCGCGGAAAGGTGAATGTCGCCGAGCGAGCAGCAAAGCAACCGCGCTCATACGCGCGAGCGACCCAATGCTGTTCGGATGTGCCCAGAATTCTTACCTATAAGTTTGCGATTTTCATTGATAATTTCGATTGCTATATTAGTTTGACGACTAAAGGCTACTCTCATTGGTTTACTGATATTATTTGCTTATGCTTACAATTTGGACGTTGTTCGGATAAATAATTTAAATTAAATATTGATACTTTAAGTACCTAAGTATTTATAAATTTCTTATTACCTAATCGTATTTCTGCATAAAAATAACTTTGCAATCTAACTTGTAGGTAGTCGCAATGGATTCAGTAATACTGTAAGTGAATGATCAGCCTTGTCCACACTGGGTTGTTCCTATACCTGGTGATGGTTCGTGTTTATTTCATTCTTTGTCATTCTCTATGTATGGGAATATTGAGTCGTCGTATGATATTAGACTTGCTATAATCGAGTATGTGGTAGCGCATTGGGATGAGTTACAAGTGTATACTTGTGACGAGCATGGAGACACCTACATTAAAGTCAGAGAGAGGGCTTTAAGAAAATTCGTTGCTGGTAGATATATATATATACAATAAGTAGAAGGTACCGAAAAGGAAAAAAGTAGAACTGTCTACAAAATACAAAAAGAAATGAGATCCCATCAAAAACAATACTTGTCAAAAAAACCAAGTCTCGCAACTCAGTTGTTCTGCGGTAAAAAGTTGTGAGATCCATGTAATACCAAGTCGGTTATTAATTTATTCAGTCTCTACTTAAGCGACTTTCTGTCTTAATACGTCCAGTCTCTAAGACCACGATCGTGGTCCATAACAATTGAAAATCAATTGTGTCTGGAATCTCCGTACTCGAAGCATTAAGTTGTTACGTAATAATTAACAGCATCTTATAGTGACGCATATCAATATTAAAATTATTTAATGTTTTATATAAATATATTGAGACTTGGCCATCGCACTAAATAATTGAATTTACATGTGTTTTCAGGCGATTGAATTTACACGTGTTTTCAGGCGATGGCCAAGTCTCAATATATTTATATAAAACATTAAAGAATTTTAATATTGATATGCGTCACTATAAGATGCTGTTAATTATTACGTAACAACTTAATGCTTCGAGTACGGAGATTCCAGACACAATTGATTTTCAATTGTTATGGACCACGATCGTGGTCTTAGAGACTGGACGTATTAAGACAGAAAGTCGCTTAAGTAGAGACTGAATAAATTAATAACCGACTTGGTATTACATGGATCTCACAACTTTTTACCGCAGAACAACTGAGTTGCGAGACTTGGTTTTTTTGACAAGTATTGTTTTTGATGGGATAACAATTTTCACGCCGCGAGGTAGAATAGGGTAGCACAAATATTGTTTGTTAATACGTCTGTTCTGTAACATTACCTGTATTCGTAAATAAATACACGACTCACACTCAGGAACACAAAAATCCCCTAGGGAGTTGTTATTTGGCTGCGGTTTTCTGTTAGGTGGAGATTACTTCCACGCAATAGCTCTATTAAAGATACAGTCACTTAAAACAATGAGCTCTCTTGCTTCAGTGCTTGGAGAGAAAATTGAATGCAAACATTCGCTTTTGTACCAACAGACTTACCCTACATCGCATACACCCATCTTATCATCGAACGAAGCAGGAGGCTTTAGATGTGATGGATTACAGATTTAGGTGTATAGGCATAAAATTTTAATTTGCACTCCTGATTCATGAACTATAATTTCTCCTGAACTGAGGAGTTAAAAATATCAAGATAGTATGAAAAATAAATTAAAAGTAAAAAACCTTTTTAAAAACAAGCTTTTATTTAGATGCTCTAAAAAGAAATAAATAAACTTTTATACTAAAACTTTTACTGTTCACTTATAACGTCATTTCACATTTGACACAATTTATATGATATAAATAAAAGCTTGTCGCGAGATTTAAGTGCTCGTATTTACTTAGTTTGAAAATTTTAATAGATAATATTATTCCCATCAAATTATTTAATTTAGTTGTTAATCTACACAAGTAAATCTCGCGACAAGCTTTTATATCATATAAATAGTGTCAAATGTGAAATGACGTTATAAGTGAACAGTAAAAGTTTTAGTATAAAAGTTTATTTATTTCTTTTTAGAGCATTTAAATAAAAGCTTGTTTTTAAAAAGGTTTTTTACTTTTTATTTATTTTTTACTTTTTAGTTATCGCTGGACACGTTTCTCAGTCTGTTCATCTCATTCAACGCATCATTGTTGCATGGTCGTTTGCCGGTTAATCTCAAACAGTCTAGCTCTTCAATAAGAAGACCTTCTAATGAAATAAATATTTTATTATTATTATTATCTCTTATTTCACGGGTTTTAATCCCGGTCATTTAATAGGCATGCGCGGGGATATGAATCCAACGCGTAGAGGCCCCTTCGAAAAGAATGATGTAATGTATTGTACCAGCTGTGACCTGCTCTAAGGGATATCAATGGGAGGATATACCCACGAACAGGTCACGGCAGGTATTGGGACTATTGCAAATGTGTCGGAAATAATTAAGCTATTGAAATGAGATCTGGAGGGATTATTAGTACTGGGCTATTACAGAAGAGAGACTGACACCTGCCATAACTATCCTATCTGATGTTACTTCGGCAGGCGGTGGCTCGCCACTCACTAGATGGACCCCCGAAATGCCAGAGAAAGTCGGCCGGGGGCAACACCGGTGTGAGTGACTCAGGGGTGTCGAGAGGTGTGTTGCGCTTTCTCCGAAGTTACTCGCGGCGTTATGCCCTTTAACACTTCCACCCCTGGAGTATATCACCTGCTAGAGCATTAAGGCAAGCCAGAGCTGAGAGTCCTGCGGGCCTTCTTGACTTACACTCCGACCGACGAAGACACGCCGGAGACGAAGGCCCTGATCGACTCTCTGGAGCACTCGAGCATTATTATTATTCTTATTATATTTATTTATTTTGCATCTCATTTTTACATTTTTTTAAATACTAATATAATTATAAAATACATTTAAAAATATAAAAACGGGTACCCACAGGTGACGGAGCGGAGGCCCAAGCTACCGGTGGTCAAGGCTTCAGAGTGAGAAACCTCCTCACAATGCGTGCCGTGTCAAGAAGAACCGCCTTCTGTAACTGGTTCTTGACCCAACTGCCGAGCGAGAGTCTCTCAACTATCATTACTATTACTATCATTATTATTATTATTAAATGATTTAACCTACTTAAGGCCACGTATGCTTGACCAACAGCGAAGAGCTTTGAGCCTAAATATACAACGGCATTGTTGACGGTACTACCCTGCATTTTGTGTACCTACTGTGCAAGCCCAGCATAATATAATTGGTAGCATTCTTCGTTCTGCAGTGCCGTGACTATATTTTGCTGGGCCACTTATTTACGCTTGAAGCTTACTTGTGCCTTACGAAACACAGTTCCGGGTTTGATTTTGGAGTTTTCCTTCTTCTAGAACGTGTATATAAAATTTCAGCTCAATCGGTTAAAGATATCTCCTTCAAAATTGAGTTGCAAAATTTCACCCGAACATACTTACATACATACTTACATTGCAAGTTAAATAAAAGCTTGTAATAACCATGCATTGTCATCCAAACTGAACGTGTATACCAAATTTCAGCTCAATCGATTGAAGATATCTGCTTCGAAATTGATTTTCAAGCTTTAGAAGTCCGCCATGTTGGATTAGGAGTGACGTCACATTATTTTTCGAGTTATTCTTAGCAAGCCCTTTTATTTGATACCCATATTGTAGGAGTGCATTAAAAATAGTTGGTCCACCATCTTGGGTATGCCGCCATGTTGGATTTAGAATGACGTCACACAGTTAATCATGCATTGTCATCCAAACTGAACGTGTATACAAAATTTCAGCTCAATCGGTTAAAGATATCTGCTTCAAAATTGAGTTGCAAGATTTCACCCGAACATACTTACATACTTACATTGCAAGTTAAATAAAAGCTTGTAAAAACAATATATTTAACCTATTTACTCTACAAAATTAGTACAAATATTTCTAATACAAGTCACTCGCGTAAGAAATTAGAAGTAGTGATACTACAGTGGCTAAGAAACCTGCTTATTAAACAACTGTTTCCCAGGTCGAATCCTGGCATGTACCACTAAATTTGTGTTTTCTAATTTATGTACATATTTATCACTCGCTCTGCGGTGAAGGACAACATCGTGAGGAAGCCCACACGTCCAAGAAATTACATTTCAAAAAACGTGTGGTCTAGCCTAGGAAAGATCGGGTTTTCCCTGTTATTGAGGTCTGACGGCAGTCGGTCCATGTAGAAATCACTATCTTCCCCAAATCCTCAGTCTTACGTAGGGGACCCCGCCAATCCAGTCCGTTTAACCAGAGAGACACTTTGTACAGAAGTCGTCTGCGTGGATACCTCTGTCTCACCTATTTCTACCGCCAAGATATTTATATAGCTGTATTCCGGTTTGTAGGGTGAGATATGGCAGAGAAATTACAGGGTACTGTGACGAAACAGCCTTAGGTCACAAGATTGGCAGCGCGCGAGTGACATCCCCGTGGTGTTGCGAGCGTCAATATGCTGCGGTGACCGCTTACCATCTAAAGCGGGCCGCATCCTAATGGGTTGGGAAACGGGATAGCGCGAAGAAGAAAAAGACTCACATAAGAAATTAAGATTTGATTTAACAGTCTTTTACTAATTTCATAATACTCATCATATTAATAAACATATATCTTAATAAAAACAAACAATACGCTTTGTAAATTTAAGTAATTTTTGTACCTTACTTTTATAAACATTTTGTTTTTATAAACATGTTCTAACAATTATGGAGCCCATTTACATAAGAACAACATCACGGGGCGCACCGAAACCTTAAAAACTGGCGGATAGAGATTTCTTAAGGATATAAGACGGCCTTTATATTTAAAATCCTCACTCCGTATTAAGTTAAGTGTACCTTGTATACAATAAGAAGAAAATAATAATAAGGTTACAAACACGACACCCTCCCGCCAGCAGGGTGGAAAGTAAGGCGTTCTACAAAATATTAAAAATATATTTATTTTGTCAAATCATGAAAGAATCGCTTCCTTCGGTTCCCTCCCGAAATAGTCTGAATACTTGTTGTTATCGGAGTGGAGGCTCTTTTCAACAGTTCCTTATTATCAAAAGCTCTCTCTGATATAATCACAGGAAATGATTTTCCGCTTACTTTTCTACTGAAGTTAATAGTATAGCTATTTTAGTTTTGAAATTTATGTATCGCTTGAATAGTCTTTAGAACTTAAGAAGTATCTTGTATTTTTTATCAGAAAGTAGAAATACTTGGTATTTTTTTTTTATACAATGTTGGGAGGTTTACAAGCATACCCGATATACCGTAGCCTGCGACACCTATACCGGCACTGGCATGATCGTCCCGGTATGTCACAGACCAGAGGGCCATCATTCCACCGAGAAGAACATCAGTGTCGCACACCGTGCACTTAGTTTCTGCCACATACACAGCATCTAAACGTCTCTCGTTCATTACCTCCATCAGCTCGTTCATCTTATCATTCAGTCTAACTCTTAAATTCCACGAGCCTCAGCTCTCAGCTCTCGTCGACGACATGTGCCGAATGAAGCTGGTTTCAATATTCATTATTTAAAAGGTTTTATTACCTTATTGTCACGGAACTTTAAATACAAGGAATATTTTTATCCATTCAGTTTGGTATATTTGAACTAACAATTTAATTTCGAAAGCTTTCATTGCTTCCCATTTTAGTTTAAAATATTATTGGGATGTTTGAAATGATATGAATAGTTTGTTTCTAAATTAAATATTTGGATAGTTGATAGCAGTTTATATGGAATTTGAAAATATATTTGATGATAGAGCTATAAAAAAATATACATATACTGGAGCGCAAGGTTCGCGTCTGAGTATTGCTGATGCGTAATCTCGATCCTCCCTAATTATACAATGGCAGTAGTCTACGTATTGTAGAGCTGGGAAGATCTGTATTTCCAGCCAGTATACTGACCGGTACAGCTAAAGGAGAAGAAGTTTTGATTCCTCAAATACCTACGAGTATAATCCCCAATAATTTGCCATTCTAATTTAAACGGCTACAATTTCCGTTAAATGTGCCTTTGTGTATGACGAAACACAAATCCCAAAGACAAACCTTACAAGGGATGCATTTAGGCACCTCGTGGCTTTCACATGGTGAACCTTACGTGGGTTGCTCCCGAGTCTCCAGAGCTCAAGTTTGCATGTGCTCGCCGAAAGTAATCGGTCTTCCAACATCGTCTTTAGAAGCACATTGTAATTGAAATACGAATTTGCTTAAGATTATGATATCGACTACGATTATCCTATTAACGACACAACATGTATATAAGTCCGAAAACAAAATTAACCGTGTTTTGGACTTATGTACATGTTTTTAATTATCAGTGAAGGGCATCATTGTGAGGAAACCCACTCGTCCAGGTCTAACCTAACCTAAGAAAGTTTTGGTTTCCCCTCTGGATTGTGAAGATCAGATGACAGTCGCTCCACGTCAAAATCGGTATATTCGCCAAATCCTTAGGCTTACGTAGCGGACCCCGCCAATCCTAATGGATTAGAAAATGGGATAACGCTAGGAAAAAGAAGGAGATAATGACGAAACAGATATACAACGCGAAATAAGGGGATGTTGAAGTCGACAAGACTCACCTACCATGTGATGTCAGGAACCCTAGAAACCGGCGCGTATGAGAACAGCAATGAACGTTAACGAAGGAAATGAGGTGTGTAAGCATCGAGTCACGTGGCGCACACTTCTCTCTGCCTACGTTGCAAGGGATTTGGCGTGAACTTATAGATATATATATATATATATATATATGATAAATACGGACGATAGACTATCAAATTAGGTGTAACAAGGGGAAAAATGGTTCACTAAGACGAAATATAGCGTTGTCAATGTTTGCCTCTTGCGAAGGACGGATATATTGTGTGCATTATCGAGCCATCCCGTAATGCGGCCATTAACGCAATGGAGCTAATACATCGCCGCTCCTGGGAGAATCCACTCACATTTGTTACCTACATTACTGGCAAGAGACCGCTCGGGGTTATCACTCACAAAGCTTGACATATGTCATAAGCCTACAGGACTTAAGCGCGATTATGATAGTATAATTTTATGCTTGCTGGTACTCGATATGTTAAATATGACGAGCTCGGTGGTTCAGTGGTTATCGGCGCTTCTTTCACACCAATGCTCGTGGGATCGATACCCACACAGGACAAACATTTGTTTGCGTGAACATGATTGTGTATTTTGACGGGGTGTTTTTAATATGTTATAGCGCATCAAAGTAGCTCTTCTGGAGAAGTATCTCAACCTCACAGAAAACCCTAGCCAAATAACAACTAACAGTTCCTGCGTGTGAGTGAGGTCACCAGTAAGCTCATAAGGAGTTGCTGTGTTAGCAGCAGAGGTAGCATTGCGCTAGAATGTATTACAAGCGTTCATAGGCTACGGTAACCAATTTACCTCAAGTATATGTTTATATGCCCCCCGACGTTGTATAAAAAATGTCGTCGTAATAATTACTATCAGAGGTAGGGCGCATCAAAGCAGCCCCTCTGGAGAAGTACCTCCACCTCACAGAAAACCGCTGCCAAATAACAACTACCTAGAGGGTTGTTGTGTTCCTGCGTGTGAGTGAGGTCACCAGTAAGCTCCCAAGGAGTTGCTGTATAAGCAGTAGAGGAAGCATCGTGCGAATGATACTGAATAAATTACAAGCGTTAATAAGCTACGGTACCCGCTTTACATCAGGTGGGCCATATGCTTGTATGCCTCCCGACGTAGTATAAAAAAAAAAACATATTTTTTGGCTTGCAAAATGTTTGTTGATTTTCCTGGGTTCCGATATCCTTACACTGTTCTGTTACATATCTGTTACATCATTATTTTCTCTTGACTTCTCTATCTATCTATAACTTCACGCCAAATCCCTTGCGGGGTAGGCAGAGAGAACTGAGCGCCACGTGACTCGATCCTTACATATCGCTTGGCTTCTCAATAGTAAAAAATATAATATTTCAGAGCAAGCTCAAATAGCAAGAAAATCAAATAAGAGCAAATTAACAGCAATCGTTAAAAGACTCAACTGGAGTAGTAGTGGCATTATTATTTCAGGTTTACCAGAGGGAGACTTTGTACAGTCGTCGTCTGCGTGGGTACCTCTGTCTCACCTATTTCTACCGCCAAGCAGCTATATTTATATAGGTGTGTCCCGGTTTGAAGGGTGAGATATGGCAGAGAGATTACTAGGTACTGTGACGAAACAGACTTAGGTCACAAGATTAGCAGCGCGCGAGTAATTTGCCAAAAAAGTAACGCAAAATTTCCCACACTGGTACACACAGCCACCTTGTTAAAAATGACGATGAGACTCAGTTGGAATCCAGCATATGAAATGACTTTGCCAAAAACGAGAAACAAAAAAGAGCTGTGATGGCCCAGTGGATCAAGAGGCGACCTATTATCCTGGGTCCTGGGTTTGAGTCCTATTGGATACACAACACTAAATTCATATTTTCGATGTACAAATTTTTAATTATCACTTGCTCGGCAGTGAAGGAAAACATTGTTAGGAAACCGAGACATCTAAGAAATATTGAACCTAACCTAAGAAAAGTTTGGTTTTTCCTCCGGGTTGTGGAGATCTGTGGCAGTTGTTCCATATCCAAATCAGTATCTTTACCAAATCCATAGGCGAAGGTAACGGACCCCGCTAATTATAATGGATTAGGAAACGAGATAACGCAAAGAAGAATAAGAAGCCGAAAACTGGAAACAACCATATCCGAAATATTGACTAAAAATTCGAAGATTGAAGATTGAATAATGCAAAAGGCTGACAGTAATAACTTGCATGTCCTCTGTAAACTAAATCTCGCTGCATTCACTTTACGTCTTCCACGTCACTGGTCAGAGCTATTTCCTATTTCCACGACATTTGCTACCAATTTCATGTTTTATGCTGTATTAGGAATTTTACGAGGGCCACCCCGTAATTCGAGAAAATTTCACATCCTTACATCGCTTGTATTAAATGAGGTATATACAGTCAAATTTTTATGACCTCTCCCGCTTTACGACACCATGTTAATTCGGTATTAACATTATGCGGTTTATATTCGATTTATCGTGCTTCTCCGCGGAATGCGGATTTAATATGGGAGTCGGGTAATTTACTGATCGTAAAAGAAAAATCGTGAGTGGGATACTTATTTTTAGAGCGCAAAAATTGCTCCATTATTTTTTATTCTTTGTTTATGGAATTACAATTTTTTCAGCTTCCAGTTTATGGTTCGCGGTATTTTGTATTTTTATAGTAATGATATTGCATCAAAACGATATCTGAATAGAGCTTTGTTCATAATGTTTTCATAAAAGGCTTAGGTAAGCCATACATATGTAAGCCATATAAATAATCGTATGGCTCACAATCTTCTTCAGCATTCCCTGAAATAAACTTTTAGGATGGCTTTATGAACTATTTTTGTGATAGGTTTTTGGAAAAGAGTGCGAAAAATTGTCGGTAGGGAGACAAGAAAGATCGAAAAGCAGAGACAAAATTTTCGCTGCCGTCAGCAGGGCCATTCATTATGCATCTTAATAATTATAATGTAATTCTTACACTTGTAATTATAATTGTAAATAATGCAATAAAGTTATATAAACAAAAACAAACAAATTATACCTATACAGAAAATAAGGTTATATAGAATGTAGGATTACGCATCGATGTAAAACGATGATTAAGATAGAGGCACTCGGGTGAATGTGAAGTAAACTAAAATAAAGTCGAAATGAGAACGAACTCGAGGAGTACGGTTGATGCCTTTCCGTTCACGAGGTCTACAATATTAAAATGTCCATATTATCAAAAAAAAATGTTTAATTATTAATAATAATCAGTTTAAAACGTCCGTGTAATCAAAATTACCATAGTATTAAAACTTATATTTATTGAAAAAGACCAAAATGTAATTGATTTTTTTTTTGATGAAGTAGTGTGATGAGGATAAGAATGAGTTGATGATATTGCATGTCTTGGATGGCTTTTAGCAGGAATATAATACAAGCTGCGGAAGCGGATGACGAGTGAGTGTCGTGGCGGTGTGAATTAAGCGATGAGGAAACAGCTTGGCGATAGATAAATTATTTTTTAAATAAAAAGAATCCGCCTTCAAAAACACACAGGAACTAAAACGCAAATAAAAAACCCAAAGTGTGCCTGTAATAAAAACTTGAACATATCCCACGATTTCTCTAGGATTCCATCATCAGAACCTGACCTGATGATCATGGGACTACCTGGGAAGTATACTCTTTCAAACAAAAAAAGAATTTTCGGAATCGGTGTAGGCGACATTTATTCGAGTAATCGGGGAACATACACAAATAATTAAAGATTCCAACGAATTGACAACCTCCACCTTTTCTTGATTTCAGTTGAAAATGAGCCATAATAATTCTCACTACACATAATACTGTGTTGATTCTAATGTAATGTGTAACTAAAGGGAGACCTCGGTGTGACAAAGATGATGCAAGAAGTTTTTATGCCGTTAATGTTTTTTTTTAATTTTCTATCAGAAGATGATGTCAGGAGCCCTAGAATTCTAGGTTCCCTCTACCCACCACCGCATGGGATTTGGCGTGAAGTTGCTATAACTTTAATACATGTTTTTTAAAATTGTAAATTAAATTAATAAGTTGCACATCTTAATCAGTATGGTGAATTTAATTTTCTACGATCTTTTGTGATGTATAAACTGTTGATATATTTTGTATTTTAATATCACAATATAACATTGTACTCTAATATAAATATTCACATGCCAGAACTTGGTGGAATATGTCATCTTTTTTATAAGATTTTGATGTACAAAATTAGTCTGTGAATAAGTATCATTCATTCATTCATTCATTCATAAAGCATACAGCTAGAACAAACGTGACACGTCGGTATTCGTAATGTATTGCTTGTAGGAGATTATTTAACGCGCACTAAATTATTTAACTGAGAGTGGACTAAAATAGTATGTGTGTTAAGATAATAAGATACATGCTTCGTTAGTTCAGATACACACATCAAAAGTGTCTAGGGATCAACATATATTTTTGCAATAACTTTTCTCCTGATTGATATTAATTAAAATTTTCTTTAAGGATTCATCAAATAAAGTGTTTTCGTTTGTCTACAGTAACGATAAACCAAGTCACCTTTGCATTAATAAAGAAATTTGCCATTTTCATAATAAAGGGATTTTTGACATTTGAACCACTAACATTAAAGTTCGAAAAAAAGACTGAAATAACAGTTTTCTTTAAAATTTTATTGGGTAACTTAAACAATTAATAATCCGTGCTTCTACCGCGAACACTAACAACACAAGAACATCGGTTTGGCATACTCAAAATGAGTTCATCCAAATCACGCTGTGGAATGGCCGCCCATGTTCGTTGCAACAACAAAAAAAGGTCTTCTTGCGACTATACCTGCGAGGATACCCTCCATATTCGGCAGAGCTCTTCTCTGTAGCATATCCCATGCATGCTCAATCGGGTTCAAGTCTGGCGACTGAGCAGGCCAGGCCATGACATTGATGTTAGCTGCGGCGAGAGTCCGTCTTACAACTCTTGCGGTGTGCGGTCGTGCATTATCATGCATTAACTGAAATAAGGGACCGATTTGCACTTGTAGAGGAACGATGACGTCTGATACAATCGTCTCAGCATAAATTTGAGCGTTGAGGTTGCCTCTGATCCAAATCAACTCAGTTCTTCCGCCGATCCAAATACCCGCCCATACCATGATGGTTCCACCACTATAAGGATGGACTTCCTGGCAGGATTTTAATCGCTGTTGGCGTCCAGTGGTTCTCCAGTGTCGTATACGTCTTGTATCCGGTCTCATACCAAAACGAGACTCATCAGAAAAGCACACGAAACGCCATTGTTCTTCTGCCCAATTTCTGTGTTCAAGAACCCATTGATATCGAATCCTACGATTGTGCATTGCTACAGGTGGTACCCTTAGCGGTCTTCGGGAATGAAGGTTCACTTCATGCAAGCGGTTTCTGACTGTTTGGTCGCTAATTAAGTTCCCTGAAGAGTGATGAAGCGTCACGGCTAACATCATGGCGGTTATTGTTGGAGCTCTTCGAGTTGTGATTTGAATGTATCGGTCTTGTCTCCGTGTGGTGCAGCGATACCGTCCTCCATGGCGCTCAGCCACGGTACCAGTGCTTCGGTAACGTGTCCAAAGTCGACTGATAACACTCTGACTTGTATTCAGAGCTAAAGCCACAGTACGTTGCCGGGAACCAGCTTCTATCATTCCCACGGCTCTGAGCATTTCTTCCCTGCTTAAGTGACGTCGCCGCTCCATAATAACGTTGGTTTTAATCAGTAGTAGGGAAACAGTAGCACTAATAATGTCTTCAATGCGTTGTATGTTTTTATAGGGAAAATATTGACAGCTGATTTTCATCTTTTACTCGAATTTGATTGACAGTGCCTTTTTCAAATTATGAAATGCACCAAAAAGGATCCATATAAATTTATAAAATCATAAATTTATTACAAAGCCACATCTCAATCTCAAGAAATCCGCATAAAAATGCTTGATCCCTAGACACTTTTGATGTGTGTAAATAGAAATAATGAAAGACGTAGTATGACGAGCTCGATGGCGCAGTGGTGAAACGCGTTGTTACACTACTTTGACACCAACGCTCGTGGGTTCGATTCCCACACAATACAAACATTTGTGTGCATGAACATGTCTGTTTGTCTTGGTCTGGGTATTTTCTATGTATGAAAAGTATGTATTTACAAAAAAAATGTATTTACGTATGTTTATCAGTTGTCTAGTACCCATAACGCTTCGCTTACTTTGGGGCTAGATGGCGCTGTGTAATTTGTCCGACAATATTTATTTATTATTATTTATTTATAAGAAAAAAAAACCGGCCAAGTTCGAGTCAGACTCGCGCACGATGGGTTCCGTACCATTATCTATAAAAACGGCAAAAAAATCACGTTGGTTGTATGGGAGCCCCCTTAAATATTTGTTCTATTTTAATTTAATTATTTATTTTTAAAGTGAATATATAACTAAATATTCTGTGAATACGTAGGTCACACTATAAGTTTTGCGTAACTTAAAAAAACAACATGTTATAACCAAAATATTATGTTTACTGCTTTTCAAAATACTCTCCTTTATATTTAAACATTTTTTCATGCGATCGAACCATTTTTTAAAACAGGAGGACCACAGATCTGAAGGCATGTTTTCTACGTACTTATTGAACGCTATCACTGCCTCTTCGGAGTTGGTAAAAGTGAAACCTCTCATCAAATCTTTGATTTTGGGGAAAATACAGAAATCACAGGGTGCTAGGTCGGGGCTATACGCAGGATGGGTAACGAGTTGTACTTTTTCGGAAGTTAAAAATGACTTTGTTTTGTTGGCCGTGTGTGAAGAAGCGTTGTCATGATGTAGGAGAACGCGGCTTTTTGGTCGCTTTCGCGAACTTTTTCTAACACCCTGGGTAAACAAATGGTAGAATACCACTCGGCATTAACACTCTTTTGATCTTCAAGTGGAATTGTGCAGATGGGACCCGTAGCAGAGAAAAAAAACGCAATCATTTTTTTACCAACGTTTCTCGCCTGCCTCACTTCTGTTGGCCTGTTCTCATTTTCAAACACCCATTCACAAGATTGCTGTTTTTTTTTCGGGTTCAAAACAATAAATCCACGTTTCGTCTCCTGTGACAATGTCATAAACAGCATTAGAATGTCCGTGGTCGTACTTCAGTAGCATCTGTGAGCACCATTCCACGCGAGCCCGCTTCTGCTCCGCTGTCGGTTCATGAGGGATCCAACGAGAACAAAGTTTCCGAACTTTCAATCCTTCGTGTAAAATTTTCTGAATTTGGCTCATACCAATCCCCAATAGTTCTCGAATTGTCTCATAGGTAATCCGCGGGTTTTCTACAATTAGCCGCTTAACAGTAGCCACATTATTTACGTTGACGGCAGTTGAAGGCCGCCCTTCACGAAATTCGTCATGTAAAGAAACTCGACCTCTCTCAAATTCAGCAAACCATCGCCTCACGGTGCTCAAAGAAGGTGCTTCTGTCCCAAAAGCATTTTGAAGACGAGCAGCACAGTCTTGCGGAGAGAGAGAACTTTTAAAATCATAAAAAATCATCGCCCTAAAATCTTTTCGACTCAATTCCATTTTCGTTGCGTACGTAGAACTTTGATGTGTGATAAAAAACAATTACAAATGATTTTTTAGGGTTTCGTACCCAACGAGTAAATCGGAACCCTATTACTGAGGCTCCGCTGTCCGTCCGTCCGTCCTTCTGTCACCGGGCTGTATCTCATGAACCGTGACAGTAGACATTTGAAATTTTTACAGATGGATTCCTACACAAGGAATCGAACCCACGAGCGTTGGTGTCAAAGTCGACGATTCACGACTGTGCCACGCAGCTCGTCGACGAGTGTCGCCATCCCCGGTTACTTCCTCCCATTTTCATTTCGCGTATCTGTTCCATCACTCATTTCTCTTGCTTAAGCGATACCCCCCCTAAATGTAACCATGTTACATTCCGGTGTATTTGTTTCATATTTTATGTGTATATTGTTTGTATTACTCGCAATACATCACGTTGTTAGCTTCGCTGGAAACAGCGGTGTAAGAATTTCGCCCGTCCCCGCTGACTGGCCGCTGCGTTCGAAGTTATTTATTTGTTAGCTCCGCCTGGTTTATCGGCTGCGAGCACAGTGTGTGCTTTTTAAATGTTTATGGGTTTGTTATGTTGACGATGTGTCAGAAACACGGGGCGTGGTTGTATGCACTGTTACGTTACTTTGAGACCAGTCACCAACGCTCATGGTTTCGATTCTCACACTTGGTCTGGGTGTTTTTAGAGGTAGGGTATATCAAAGCAGCTCGTCTGTGGAAGTACTCCACCTGACAGAAAACTGCAGAGAAATAACGACTCGCTAGAAGGTTGTTGTGTTCCTGCGTGTGAATGAGGTCACTAGTAAGCTCCTGAGGATGTTAGCAGCAAAGGTGACATCGCGCGAGTGATACTTAATCTATTGCAAGTGTATCAGCTATGGTAATCACGTTACATCAGGTAGGTAGGTTTCATAAAATCAGCGCGTCTGGGGAAGTACCTCCACCTCACAGAAAACAAATAAAAATCTCCCTAGAGGGTTGTTGTGTTCCTGCGTGTGAGTGAGGTCACCAGTAAACTCTTAAGGAGTTGCCGTGTTAGCAGCAGAGGTAGAGGAGGTGGTGATACTTAATGTAATACCAGCGTTCATAGGCTACCGTAACCATTTTACATCAGGTGGGCCGTATGCTTGTATGCATCTGACGTTGTTTAAAAAATGTAAAGAAGAAATTTGCATGTTTTTTTATCTATGTCGGGAGGCATACAAGCATACTGTGGAGTTTGCTGGTGACCTCACTCACACGCAGGAACACAACAACCCTCAAGGGAGTTTTTTATTTGTTTTCTGTGAGGTGGCGGTACTTCCCTAGAGGCGCTGATTTTATGAAACCTACCTCCTTTAAAAACAGATAGACAAGTTCAAGCACACAAATGTTTGTCCTGTAGGAATCGAACTCCCGAGCGTTGGTGTCGAAGTCGTCGTATGTACTAGCAATACCTCTTGTGTTGCAAACATTTACTGATTATGGTAACAACATTAGATTGGATATATTGTCTGCCTAAACGGGAAACGGTTACCGAAGCTTGTGCATACGCGTGATACTAAAGTCATCACTCACTCGCATGTTGCCGTTAACATCCCTTCACACCGTTTTTGAAGAACCTCTACTGTAGTCTTTTGGGATAAAAATCTGCAGGACTTCATTCAACTTAAACATGAATAAAATAACCACTGGAGGAACGATGACACGATTTTGCGCAGTAAATAAACTCACCGCCACGGGTCAGGGGGTTGGGGGTAAAGTGGAATGCGCAACTCTAATTGGCATTACTGCTGCAATTAATAAATTAGAACTAAAAGCAAAAAAGTACTCCGTTCACCAAGCGAGAAAATAGCAAAATAATAATGATAAAGAATGATACAACTCACACTTTACACATACACATACCTACATAAACTCTCTCGATCTCATTTATACTCACATTTACTCTGTTGAATGCATATAATAGGCATTGAAGTATATGCATGAACAGAAAAAAACCAGTTGAGAATGCGTAAGCTTGCATTCCCAGGGGAACACCTGGCTCGTCAATTATATAACAATTCATTTTTTTTTTTAATAATTGTCGGCCATTTTGACCATGTTCCTTAAGAGATAGGAACGGTGTTCCTGAACATTCCTATTCTACTTTTTTATGGTGAATCGGAATCTGAAGTCAAAGTTCGAATATTCGAAAAAAAGCGACAGATACACACAGAAAAGATAATAATAATAATTGGCCAGCTCACGGATTGACGTCGCGTCACTATTCAGCTTATTGGCCGGAATACCATCCCACTAGTCACACGAATCGCTGCGATGTTTAGGTGCTAATGCACTGCGTCTTGGTGAGTGCGCGGCTCTCTATGCGTCGCCAAGTGGTTTTACGGTTTATGAACTTAAAGATACTTGCGCGCTGTAACTTGATGAAAAGAAGTTAAAACTGTATCTTCAAGGTAGGCAGAGAGACCCGAGCGCGGTCCTTGCGCACCTCACTCGCTTCTTTAACATACATTACTCTTTTGTAGTTAAAACATAGATATATGCAGTTTGGGAATTCAATGTTGGTCTCCTTCCAAAATCACCGGACATAATACCTACATTTGGTAGGCATTAAGAAAACTGTCTATCATCACGTAAACCCTTACTCATCCCACTGTGGGGAGGCGGGTCTTCCTTCAAACGAAGGGATTTAGAGTATACTCCACCACGCTGCTCGAATGCGGATTGGCGGAGGCCAGTGTTTTCAAGCCGCCCGAGGGCCACTGACTTAGCTTAACGACTATCATCGACAACAGCCGGGACCGAGGGCTTGACGTGCAATGACTACCCATCCATAGACAGGCTGCGACGCTATCGAGCTCTCTGAGGATGCCTCGAGGAGAGGCGAAGCACGTGTCGCAGTGACGTCCGGGGAAGTCGTGGCAGCGACGGTGACGGACGCATATGGTTTCCGTACTAGATGGCGGGCAATCGCGAGGCCGACCGCAGCAGCCGAGGCAGCCGTAGCAGCGACGGCATGTTGCATCTATTAACGGTAGTGGGTGGGCGTCGGTGGACGCTAGTTTGCATGAACTAATTGGTCGCGAATGCATACAAAGCAGGTTACATCAAATTGCATACAACTCTATAAAGAGTTGTAAAACCGATAGCTTATTATCTCACACTAACCATAATGACATCCGAACGAGTGATACAATATTGTACTATATATAAAGATGTCTCGTTTTGTTTTTAAATAGTCTCGATTCCCCCAGGGCCAGCGATTTACTTATATACAGTCCAATTTTTCATTCTGACTGCTTGTAAATTCAAGGCAAACATAAATATATAACGGGTCCGGTGGCGCAGTGGTGAAAAACACTGCTACGTTACTTTGACACCAACTCTCGTGGTTTGCTCTTTTCAATAATACCCGCCACTTGGTCTTCCTCGGCTCCTACGTACTTCTACTTTCGCATGGTATATCTGTTTCTTCTTTTCAACCCAAATACTTTCTACATATCCAACGTTCAGCAACTCTGTTTATTACATTATCATTGCGAACGCGGTTAGCAAGCTTTACGCGACAAATTTTGCGCTATGCTTGCATCTCGACCGCATTCGTTCTACATTCATGATCTCTCTGCCATACCCATCTTTCACATCTACAAGTAAGCATTGAGATTAGAACCGCGTTGTGTACAGTGAGCTGCGCCTACTGGGTTTGATTTTGGCTGCCTAGAGGTTTACCCAACGCTCCATTCACGCTGTGTCCTGCACTCATTCGTTACGGTTGTGTCTCTTTGAAACACCAATACCTTGGTTTTCTTCGCAATCAATTGTAAGCCTTTCACATGTCTCGGTCAGCCGCTGCCTCCACGAAAGAGAATATATTGTTACATTAATATATTTTCTAGAATCTATCACTAGAATAGATCGCATATCCTGAATTCCGGCCATCAACATAAAGGCGCCCTGCCCCAGTGGCACCCTTTCGCTCCATTTGCCTCAAGTTAATACAGTATCCGATTCATTTCCTCGCCACTCCCAATTCTAACCGGGAATTATGAATAATGCCTGTTTCGCATTTTGCCCTGTTTGCGACAGCGTGCGGAGCGCGGAGTTAAAAATTATGTGCCGCGAACTTTGTTTGAACTTCGCGAGGAAGCCGCCATTTTTTTATTACGCGTGAAGCGGAGTTTTTGGTATTAAACCTGTGTGAATAAAAGTTGCTTAATTATATGGTACGTTTGTTTTTATCGTAAACGTGTATCGGCTTTTATGTTCTGTAACAGGTGAACTACTATTTTTGATGTGCAACATCTTTCCTCCCGCATTCCTGCAATCTGTGGGAGTGAATTCGTGAAAATATGAAGCCAGGGAAGCGCTCGCTATTTGATTTGACCAATAAGCTCGTGCTCAGACAGTACTAACCCATTTTTCGCCAGGTTGGTACTCAGTGTGTGCGTGCGTGTGATGAGAAAGAGTAAGGGAAAATACAAAAAATCACTTCAAATAATATCTAAATCATCTTTTTCAGGGTATTTATTAATGTTGCTTATTACCAAGGCGAGATATTAATACATCATATGCGACTATTGTAGGGCTGGCTCGTTGTTTTTTATATTTCGTCAGGAATCATACAAGCATACGACCCACACAATGTAAAGTGATTATCGTAACCGTATTGCTCGCGCGATGCCACCTTTTATCTGCTAAGACAGCAACTGCTTAAGATCTCACCGTTGGCCTCACTTCTCACTCACACGCAGGAACACAACAACCTATACGATATTTGGCTGCCGTCTTCGGTGAAGTGGTGGTACTACCCCAGACGGGCTGAGATCGTGCCCTACCTCTCTTTCGCCAGAGCCTATTCTGTTGATAAGCAGGGTGCACCATATGCAGGTGAGGGAGCTTTGGCTCTAAAGGTGACATTGAGCCACTTACACGGATGGTAAAAGAACACCTGACGTAATGCAATAACTATAACTCGTGGGCGTTTCTAAATCTCCTCCTCAAGAGCTTCCCGGTAACCTTACTAATTCACAAGAACGGAAAAATGCTCCAGGGCGTTATTGTTTCTTTGCGTTCTTCAACAACATGATTGACTGATGATGGCATTTACCTTAAATGGGCTAGCTTTCTTCAGAGTCACCTGCTTCGTCAAGCGTTATCCCGATTCATAATCCATTGGGATTGGTGCAAGTAACCCAGCCTACTGGGCTACCCGAGGCCAAAGATTCTGCCCAGATACGGTTTCATACATGTTCATTCACACAAATATTTGTCCTTTGTGGGAATCGAACCCATTAGCGTTGGTGTCAAAGTAACATAACAGCGCTTTTCGAAACTACGCCACCGAACTCGTCGAACTAGGGGCCTGTTGATAAATAGTCTGGTTCACTATCCACTAGGTTTCTGTTATTATTTAACCCCTCTTTTTCCAGAGATTACCAATTGACAGGCTACATGTAGATAACATCAAATTTGGCTCTATAGATGATAATGAGATCATATGAGTCTCTGACATCCGAAAAATCCCATTTAGATAGCATACCGAATGAAAAGAACAAAGTAAAGGACATGAATTAGTTGAATACAGCTCCATCGCGCACGAAATAGCCAGATTTATCCACAGAATTTATCCAACACGACGACAAGTTGTAAAGCGTGCCATCGACGTAACGAGACAATCCGACTAACATCCCCAATTTGCAATTCGAATCGACACAGATACCCATCGATACATCGGAACGATCTGCAATCGCTGTTAATTAACCGATCTCGCAAACGCTTCCAAACTTCCACTCGAGTCTTCGATCCGTCAGCCCCTTTAATCTAACAGGATTATAATTTCAACCTGCATAGTCTTTATATCGTTAGTGCTAAAGTCCTTTTTGGAGCGTTGGATTGTTAGCCTTTGATCACAGTCATGGTGTCAAACAGTGGTCTTGCGTGACGCTGAGATTAGATTTCATTAGGGTTAAATTGTAGAGGACTTATGATTGATCCTTGAGGTGCTCCAGGTGTGCTTTGATCTATTGCTTTAAAAGTTGACAATGGTATGTACAAGTTTAGCTCTAAAAAAATGTGTTGATTTTACACATGTTAATTAATATTTACATTTTTCTTAAATGTTCTGTTTTGATAAAGTTATATAAGATCTATTTAATCAAATGCTTATGTTCTTTTATATATTACATAGGATAATTAATGAAGAGAAACATTTATCGATTGTCATGAGTTCGGCCATTAGTTGAGGTGTTTCAAATGTAATATTATGTACTTGAAATTTGGTACTACAAGCACCTTACGTAATGTATTGTAGATAATTGTAATAAAACTTTCTTACTACTTATCATTCCATAGTAACTTTTTAAATTTAATAATTATATTTCCAGCAATGCTCATTTTCTTATCGAATACAATATGTTTTGTTACAACATTTTCCCCCAGAATTTATGATACAAAACGGGAAATTTTCTATAATACAATATTTCTTACAAAACACCTCGTCGGCAGCGTTCCCTGTGCAACAATATCTCAATTACTCGGACAATGCGGGCTCGTAATCGGGTTCTCAAATGGAGGGCTGCATGATGAATCGGGGGAAAATCGGGCACTTCTTTTTACATATTTCGAGATACATTTGGGAATAATTACGAAGAATGTTATATGTCTTACTGAAAAGGTTGTATTACTCGATAATTGTATTGCAAAATTATGTTTGACTAATCTATGAAAACCGACTTCAAAGACATATATGAGTAATCGAGTGCTAAAAGCTTCAAGACAGAAAATGAAACAAAATTTTAGGCATAATTCTGAACTGTCATTGTAATTGGAAATCCCAAATTAAAAGCTTTCAGAACTGAGCATACTCTTAAGCGGCTGCAGAATACAGCTGGTCAGAAGACTGTCCTACTAGCTGGCTATGTATTATCTGATGCTCGGGCTTAGATTGTGGGCGAGTTGTAGAGATATAAACAAAGTGATCATTACGCAAAAGTCCACTGTTTAAAACATTGAAAATTTTAACTTTGACAAACTTTTACATATTACATATAAGAACCTCTTTGCGCAAATATTATTTCTGAGCGTTGAGATAGAATGTCTAGGGTTTCCCGTGCAAGACTCGAAAGCATATAGGTTAATTTATTTTTCATTGTCCCTTATAACAAAATTCGTATTTACGAGACAAAACAAAATAAAAATAACGCTATATTCGAGTAACAAAGACATTTCATACACAAACAGGCGCCCCCGGCAGTTGTTATTTTTTGCGTACTCAGACAAAACGCCCAAAAGTTAATACTGTTGAAATTGAAAAATTGTCCTCTCAGCGCAATGCCCATTTTTCACAGTCATTTCACACTGTTGACCGATGACAGTCGCTGAGCGATGCGTTGTTGGGATGAATAAAAAAATGTACATTGCCGTTTTCGGTTTATAGCTGTGAAATGTCAACAAGCGCAAGCGTTATCTTTTTTACTAAGTGGCTTATGTTTTTCACGCATAAGCCTATAAGCTCTTTTCGGAGAATTTAGTAGTGTGAAACATGTAAGAAGTACAGTCGATTTGCATGTAAAATATCGATTTTGCTCTGTTGGTTCGTATACGTAGTATGAAAGAATGCATGAGGAAATAATGAGTAAACAGACATACAACGCGAAAGTGGAGGATGTAAGTGCTGAGGAAGCCCAAGACTCGCATATTACGACCGAATTGATTGTGTTTTATCAGAAAGTGTGACAACAGCACCGCAAAGAAACCGACAAACATGCAAAAAAACAGCTATGGTTGTAAAAAGCACGGAATAAAAATTTATTTTATAGGACGCCGGGAGATACGGCCCACCTGATGTAAAGCAGTTACCGTAGCCTATGAACACACGCAATTGTTGTTGTTATTATTATTATTTTATTATTTTTTTATTACAATTACAACATACAACAAACAATTATTATTATTATTACAATTACAACACACAACAACACACAAAACACACAACATTAAGTATCACGCGCGCGATGCTGCCTCTGCTGCTAACACAGTAACTCCTTAGGAGCTTACTGGTGACCTCACTCACACACAAGAACACAATAACCCTCCAGGGAGTTGTTATTTGGCTGCTGTTTTCTTTGAGGTGAAGGATCTTCTCCAGAAGGGCTTCGACGCGCCCTACCTCTCTTAAAAAATATCCAGACCAAGGCAAACAGACATGTTCATGCACACAAATGTGCCCTGTGTGGGAATCGAATCCACGAGCGTTGGAGTGACAGTAACGTAACAGCGCGTTTCGCCACTGCCCCACCGAGTTGTTAAAGTGCAAGTACCAAGCCATGTGGCCCTCGGTTCTCTCTGCCTACCATTTGGTGGGTGCTCGGCGTGAAGTTAGAATAAATACATAGATTTATTTTAGATTTAGCTGCACTTATTATATACATACATATATGTGTGTGTATAGGTATTATTATTATAACAGAGGGAGACTTTGTACAAACTTCGTCTGCGTGGGTAACTCTGTATCACCTATTTCTACCGCAAAGCAGCTGTGTTTATATAGCTGTGTTCCAGTTTGAAGGGTGAGATATGGCAGAGAAATTACCGGGTACTGTGACGTACAGCCTTAGGTCACAAGATTTGAAGCGCGCGAGTGACATCCCCGGGGTGATACGAGCGTCCATAGGCTGCGGTGACCGCTTACCATATGATGCCGGCCGCACGCTTGTTTGTCAATCTAGTTGACAAAAAAAAGCTTAATAATTTCGCAGATAAACAGTATAATGTGACAAGCGTCAGAGACGGAAAGACAGAGTGATGACAATAAATATATACCGACACAAACCTGGAACCTCCGCCATAATGGTTTCTTGTTTCACATTTATATCTGATTCCAAAAACTTTGCTCGTTTGAAAGTTACGACGTTTTTTGAAATACAAGTACGTGAAAAGTTTTGCACTTTGACCCTTGTACCTAGGAGGTTAACGCCAGCTACCATTCCAATTGGAATTCCATCTGACCTGCTTTGAGTGCTTTCACCACCAATTAGGACATGCGAACTAGCGCCGGCCGGCGTCCAAGACAAGACACTTGTAGCGTGTTATTGTAACGACTAACCTACAACAGGTATAAAAATGTATCTACTCTACCACCACCTGTAGGTACACAACCCACTGATAACACACTCTTTTTGCACACTCTAGACGGGCAATTCTTGCTTACAATAATTTAGAACTTCTAAGTTAGTCTATAATCATAATTTGCATCTATAGGACGCCTAAACCTAACACAATAATAATTGACAAGATTAATGTTCTTTTAGATAAATTAAAACATAATTGATAAATGTGTTATTTTTAACCGGTGATTGGTACATTGATACGCCACGCGACACAGAAATGTCACAGGAGCTAAAAAGTATTCTCGAAAGTTATAACTGTGATCTACATATAAAAACACCTACACGCTTACGATCGTGCATCGATCACTTTGGTAGTAACGCAAAAACAGCGATAGATGAAACCTTATCACTTTGTTTGTCGGAAGACAACACAGCTCAAATGTAGTCATTGCCTATAAATCATATTCAGCAGACTCCAGATAGCGCGCACAATATAGCGAAATTTAAAGATTTCTTAGCTCACTTTTCATGGACGGAGGTTACTAAATGCGAAAATCTGAATACTGCATTTGATATCTTCTGTGGAGAGTTCCAATTGCTGTATGATTTATGCTTTCCGAGGAAATACTTGAAAGTAAACAAAGAAAAATCCCCTAATAATTGCTTCCATTTTTAATAAATAATATATATATTGTCGGACAAATTACACAGCGCCATCTAGCCCCAAAGTAAGCGAAGCTTGTGTTACGGGTAATAGACAACTGATAAACATACGTAAATATTTTTTTCTTTTTATGTAAATACATACTTATTATACATGGAAAATACCCAGACCAAGACAAACAGACATGTTCATGCACACAAATGTTTGAGAATCCAATCGAACTCACGAGCGTTAGTGTCAAAGTAGCATAACAGCGCGTTTCGCCACTGCGCCACCGAGCTTGTCGAATCACAAAACAAACGTAGTGATGAATTGCTTTGCGTAAAGTCTTGATTTGCAACACCCACTTAAATTGTTATCGCTTTGTTTATACTCAAGCTACATATCATTCCGTTAAGTGTATTTAAGTGTATCTCCTGAGAAATGGTATTTGATACAAAAAACTTAAGAAACGCCGAGCTTAGCTCGGTTATTCAGTTACTGAATATTAAAGAAGCCAGTGAGGTGTGAAAGGACAGCGTCTTATGGCGATCGGTTCTCTCTGCCTGCCCCGCAAGGGACCTTAAGATATGCATACATAGAATATATTTGTTGAAAAATACATCATTACTATTACTATCATTAGACCAAAAACATTGCGGGGTAGGCTTAGGAAACAGAGCGCCTCATGACTCGGTCGTAGACATCTCGCTCGCTTATTTAACATTCACAGCTATTGTACGTTCACCACCTACTGATAAAACCCGACCAATTTAGTAGGTAGGTGGTAAGTGAGTCATGGCTCATCAATGTATTAATGTGTTTTTCTTTCTCATAAAAAAGAAAGAAAAACACATGAATACATTTAAATAATATGTCCACTCTTCCCATTTAAAAGTCTGTTAAAGCACTGATACTAAAGTTATAATTGATAAGAACATTGGAAATAGAAATACACAAAGAAAGGCTTGTGTTTTTGTAGTGTTTTTTCTTATCAGAGGCTTCTTTCACAAAGGGTATTACATTCCTACCGTTCGAGCAATCCTAGAGACGTTGATTTGAAAGTCGCTTGAGTTATATATGAGAAGCTGAAAGTTAGCTGGCCTGGAACCAATGTAGATCAAAATCATTTATGCATATGTCGCGAATGTTGTTAATGCTCAAATTCTGCCTAGCATCATCCCGTTCCTTGATCCATTAGGACTGGCAGAGTCCACCACATAAGCCTAAGGTTAAGATGCAGATTTTGATATGATGCGACAGCTGTCAGATTTTCACATTCCAAAGGGAGAAGCAGACCTTTCTTAGGTTAGGTCACACGTCTTTTAAAATGTAATTTCCTGGAAGTGCATGTTTCCTCATTATGTTTTCCTTCACCACCGAGCAAGTGATAATTACATATCTATATTATATATATACATATATATCTGAAAACACGAATTTAGTGATACATGGCCTGTATTACACGCCCACAGGATTCAAACTGGTAGCTGGTTTGACAATAATTAACTAGCAGAGGGAGACTTAGTACAAAAGTGGTCTGCGTGGATATCTCTGTCTCACCTATTTCTACTATATATTATTTATATAGCTATGTTACGGTTTGAAGGGTTGGATATGGTAGAGAAATTACTGGGTACTGTGACGAAACATCAGATGGGCAGCGCGCGAGTAACAGAGTAACGCGCAGAGCGTTAGTAGTCTGCGGTGACCGCTTACCATCTGATGCGGGCCGCATGTTTGTTTACCAATCAAGTTGAATGAAAAAAGAGCTAGTTCGCACTAGGTTATCACTGTTCCAGGGCTAAAATTTAAAACCTTTCAATTTCAAGGTTTGAATAAATAAATTATAGCAAGCCATTAAAAACTTTAAATATGACTTCAGGGAAAACCCATTCTTAAAAAATATATATTTTCAAAACTACTTCACAATTGGTGGAGATATCGTGTAGGTAACATAGTTGTTTTGTTTGTCTGCACAAACACAACATCTTCAAATAACTAATACCCTGACTTGATAATAATAAATAAACCACATAGGTTTTTTATTTTCAAAAACAGTATGTTTTTTAGAAAACTTATACTAAAATGAACACTGGGATTATGGTTGATGATGGAGTTGGAGAAAGTAAATGAGATTTTATATTTTTAAACGGTTTTAGCAGCGATGGAAGATACACCACTGATGTGGAGAGACGAGTGAGTGCAGGAAACAGCGTCTCAACAGCGTCTCAACTTCTAGGTAGCCGAAATCTAAGCCAGAAGGCATAGCTCGCTGTACACAACGCGGTGCTAAGCCCAACGCTAATTTATGGAAGTGAAAAATGGGTATGGCCTCTGCCATGTATGATCACGAAAGTAGAATAAATGGGGTCGAGATGAGAGCATTGCGCAAAATTTGTGGCGTAACGCTTGCTGACCACGTTCGTAATGAAGACGTGAGGAAGAGAGTTGGCCTGAAAGACAGTGACGATGTTAAGATAAGAAAAAGCACGCTCCGTTGGTTCGGATATACAGAAAGAATACACGATGAAAGAATGACGAAACAGACGTATAATGCGAAAGTGGAAGGATGTAGGAGCCGAGAAAGACCAAGAGTAGGTAGCCTACTATAACCAAATTAATCGTGTTTTCATCAGAATATGATGTAATAAGCTGGAGGAACCGGCGAGTGCGTATGAAAAGAGCTATGAATATTAAAGAAACAAGTAAAGTGTGTAAGGACCGAGTCTTATATGTATTATCACTGCCTACCCCGCAAGGGATCTGATGTGGTATACATATATATATATATATATATATATATATACATATTTTATACTATATATTAAAATTTTGCAGACCCTCAAATAATGTTAATTTAAAAGACTTGAAATAAAACCTAGCAGCAAAACCTAATTCAGTAAATTTAATTGTAAAGTGAGAGGATGGAATCCAATCGGATCTGAAGTCCACGGCACTTCATTCCGTTCACCCTGATTGGATTAAAAACGATCCAGCTCTTAACGAGGTGAAATCAAGTGTCGCTTCGGAAGGAGTGTGCGGCTGCGATAGCGCCAACCTTTTTTGTACTAATTCTGGCGGTAAATAGCCCCGCCTGATGCTAACTGGTTCATTTGCGATTCAGCTGTTTTGTGGAAGTCAAATTACGTTTTGATCTATATTATTGTGAATGATTCAGTAACTAGTTAATGCATGCGAAGTAGTAGATGCATCGCATCTCTGCGATAACAAACAATGCATGCAACCTCCATTACTGCCGAAACTACGAATACCTTAGCATGTTTCCCACGCCTATAAGAGAAAATGCACACATCCGTAATTGGTGTTGTCCGGACTGCTTTCATCACCTTTGAAACTGCTTGATTTGACATCTAGACGCAAACATTTTGTATGTACATTATATATGCTATTTACGGTAACATTATATATAATTATAAGAAATTATTTTTATTATTTAAACACGTATTTATTCTAATATATGAATTCTACGGGCTATACTATAACGTTCATTATTAATTAATTAATATACATATTAAAAAGTTAAGACACATTGTGAACCTGATATTCTAATAAATAAATATGTCTAATTCTGGAGAGGCTTATACAGAGAGGTCAATTCGGAGCGGAGAGTGCTCGCACAGAAAATATACGTAACCTAACTTATACACTACGTCGGGAGGCATACAAGCATACGGCCACCTGATTTAAAGCGGGTACCGTAGCCTATTTACGCTTGCGATATATTAAGTATAACTCGCGCGATGCCTCTTATGCTGCTAACACAGCAACTCCTTTCGAGCTTACTGGTGCCTCACTCACACGCGAAAACCCAACAACCCTCTAGGGAGTTGTTATTTGGTTGCGGTTTTCTGTGAGTTGGAGGTACTTCCCCAGACGGGTTGCTTTGATGCGCCCTACCTCACTTGAACTTGTTTAACTGCATTGTAACTGTTAACTGTATTGTAACACAATAACACCATTAGCAAATTCAGTAGCGTACTGTGAACAGTAAGAATTGTCCTGGAACCAACTTTATATTCCAACTTATTTTATAATTATCATTTCAGCAGAAGTACATCCATTGCTGAAGACAGTCCATTGCGTGTTGGTGGTCCTACTTTCCGATTTGTAATCCTCATTCGAGAACCTTTCGGTCACAGCGGCCGTGAGTTCTTTGAGCTTCAGCCGCTTCAACGTGTAAATCCTTAGAGCAGCATCGGAATCTCCAATTATGGCTTTTTCCATCGCAACCTGTGTAACCTTCAGGTTTCGTATGACGCCCATAATAGGAAACCTTCTCTGTGTCACTGGCAACACACACTGGTCGTAGAATTTCGCCTTGAGACAATGAGGTGTTTTGATCGAGAACCAGAACACTGCTCATCGGATTTCACGAGAGACCTTCTTGAAGTTGGACTATTTGTTCTAGGAAGACATACTCGTCAATATGTTCGAAAACCGAACTCTCAATTGAAACTGGAGTGGGTAAAACATGTACATTCCACTGTTGGAATACTGTATTAAAGTCTTCGAGCATTATCTAATTTTCCAGCGCCATTATCACTATTTCATCATTACACTGTGACTGCAATTTTTTTATATATCTCAAATTTAGTTATTTCTAGAAGCAATTTCAAGTTGATTCCTTGGTAACCTGCATAGTGGTGAATTAGTTATCCTAATGACGGTGATAAAGAGATTCCCGCTTTGGTGCCCCCCAATAAAATAGTACCGTATTAATTATCCTGACAAAGAGAATTACCGACATCACAGGCAATCTTGATGGGTTTTTCTACAAAAGAAAAACCCATCAAGTGCCAGTCCGCCTCGTGCACGGAGGGTTCCGTAAAAATGAGTTTTGTAAATTATTTTCGCAATTTTACTTTTTTGAGATGTGACTACAAATTTACAGTCCGAAAAATCCGATTATTCCCCTTTTTTGTGCTATATAACACAGTTTCTTACCAAAATTTCATGATTCTAGGACAACGAGAAGTATCCTATAGGTTTTGATTCTCTTGCTAGTGTCATGCATATGAGTGTCATATGCGCAATAAACGAGGCATAAACAGCCGTATCTTTTGATTGCGTTAACTTTGAAGTTTGATTTTTTCACAGCTCGAAGGGATTGTAGACATGATTATTTGATATTAATTTCAGCTCGATAGCTCCACCTGTTCTTGCGAAAAAGAATCTCGACAGACGGACAGCAAAGTGATCCTATAAGGGTTCCGTTTTCCATTTGATGTACGGATCTCTAAAAAATAATGAAACGACGAACAGTGGAATATAATTATACCTTATCTACCTTCGAAGCGGTCAACTGAGATTCCTGCATTCGTGACCCTAGTACATTTTCATTGAACAGAGCAGAGATGGTCTAGACTAGAGTATTAACTGACTAGTCCCATGTTCAAATCATAGTGTGGGCATGTACCAGTAAATTCATGTTTTTGGATTTATGTATCTATAACTTCATGATAAATCCCTTGAGGGGTACGGAAAGAACCGAGCGCCACGTGATTCGATCTTTACATACCTCGCTCGCTTCTTTAACATTCATTGCTCGTCTCCTGCACGCTCGCCGGTTTCTGGGGCTCCTGACATTTATTTACTTTCGGATTTATTCTGTACATATTTGAAATCACTTGTTTGGCGGTGAAGAAAAACATCGTGAGGAATTCCGCAAGTGCATAAATTATATTTGAAAAACACGTGTGACCTAAGAAAGGTTTGGTTTTCCTGCTGGATTGTAGACGTCTGAAGGCAGCCGCTCCATGCAAAAATCACGAAATCTTGTCTTCGCCAAATCCTTAGGCTTAAGTAGCAGATCCCGCCACTCCTAATCCTAATTAGGAAACGGGATAATGCTAAGAAGAAGAAGGATGTATAGTGGCAGCTCCTTTGGTTGGGACATATAGAAATAATGCAAGACGAATAAATGAAATTATAATAATTGAAAGCAAACCAGGATTTACGTTTTATTTTTATAGACGGTCGGGAGGCATACAAGCATACAGCCCACTTGATGATTAGTGGTTAAAGCAGCCTGTGAACGCTTCCAATTTAAGTATTGCTCGTGCGATGACACCACTGCTGCTAGGACAGCAACTCATTAGGAGCTTACTTAACCTTACCCACTTGCAGGAACACAACAACCCTCCATGGTATTATTATTTGCTAGCGGTTGTGTGTGAGGTGGAGTTACTTCTCTTAAAAACACCCAGAGCTAGACAATATTCATGCACAGAAATATTTGCCGTGCATGGGAATCGAACACACGAACTTTGAAGTCAAAGCAGCATTAATAACCACTGCACGACCAATCTCGTCAGAATTAAGTTAATTAAGTTCAACTCCGCCGCATATGCAGTAAGGAGAATTAGACAATAGACGGATGTGGCTACTGCGCGCTTTCATTTCATTCATTTCAGCTACTTTCATAGCATTATGTCGAATGGTATACTGTTGTGGGGAAGGGCGGCTGACATTGAACCTATTTTTATATTACAAAAGAGAGCCATCCGCTCTATTTATAACATGGGCGCCAGGGACTCACTTACTTGTATTTGATTCTATAATAAATTATCAGAAACAGTTCTGTCCTTGCCTGATAATATGTTCAAAAGTTACATCAAAAATACTCTGTATAAGAAGGGTTATTACAGAATCGATAAATATCTAATTAACAGAGATGTATGGAAATGATTCAGCACATGTATTAATATATCTTTTATTGTACCTCATGATAACACAATATGTACACTCATATATATTTATTGTAATATATATTGACGATGAAAAAAAAACCCATATTGGCAAGTTTCTTTTGGCTTTTCTTCTTTACCAATGGTCATTGTCAAAATGCTGGTAGATTAAAAAAAGAGATTAAAACTAATAATAGCTATGAAAAATTATTAAGATACAATATGATCTAATTTAAATAATGTAAAACGTGTCCAAGGGCCTATTGGCAAATAAATGATTTTTATCTTTTTTTTTATCGTTTTATTAATAAAGCATATATTTGGTACAAGGTTCAGTTTCCGCCTAACATATCAAAATTTGGGGTAATGCTTTATAGTGTACCAGCGATCCGCCCCGGCTTTGCCCGGCTAGAAGAGCACATTATGCCTACTAAGATATTGATAAGGATTAATACTGTATATCCGCATGATATCCGATTCAAGCGCCCAGGCGGCTTGACTTTTCCCGACATTGTCTACAATTTTCATAGATTTAGATAAAATCTTAACAAACCTAAACCTTCCTGAAAAATCACTCTGTCTATTGGTGTAAACCGCATAAAAATCCATTCAGCACTTTTTGAGTTTATCGCGAACAAACAAGCACACGCGCCGTGGGACTTTGTTTTATAATAGCATGTAGGTATGATTAGTTTCACCATGCCTTTTTTTATACTACGTCGGGAGGCATACAAGCATACGGCGCACCTGATGTAAAGCGGGCACCGTGGCCTATTAACGCTTGCGATATATTAAGTATCACTCGCGCGATGTCTCCTCTGCTGTTTACACAGCAACTCCTTAGGAGCTTACTGGTGACCTCACTCACAAGCAGGAACACAACACTCCTGCAGGGAATTGTTATTTGGCTGCAGTTTTCTGTGAGGCCCCCAGACGGCCTGCTTTGATAGGCCCTACCTCTTTTAAATCAACACCAAAGATATTTTTCGCCAATGGTCTGATGGAGAAAGTCGTGGATAAAAGTACCAACTGCCAAAAGTGACTTTCGTAATATCAATTGAATATGAATCATATCCATTCATTTCAGATGGGGACATTGCAAATAAAAAAGTTACACATAAGCCCAAAGTGTCTTTACCAAACAAGACAGATAGAAAGTCGCACCATTTAGAGCCTTGTTATTTGCCTGTGGTTTTCTGGGAGCTGGAGGTACTTCCCAAGACGGGCTTTGACGCGCCATACCTCTCTTAAAACATCCAGACCAAGACAAACAGACATGTTCATGCACACAAAAGTTTGGCTTGTTTGGGAATCGAACCCACGAGCGTTGGTGTCAAAGTCGCATCATTCAGAGCCACCGAGGTCGTCAAAACCTACCTACTACTACTGCCTACCCCGCGAGGGACTGGTCGTGAAGATATACACAGCCAGCTTACAGCAACTCCAACTAATGCAGACAATCACCCTTGTACACATCTCGGTTGCAGATAATGTATTTACACAGCACACAGATAATCTCTCTCCGTGCGTAGTCTTGATTCATTAGCGTCAGTCACGCTTGCAATTACCGCCTCGGTTAATTATAACCAATTGATTGTTAGCTGAAAGCATTATATTATACCCATACACTTGGAGGCAGTATAATACCACTAGTCTACTCTCCGGTATCATCAAAGACAAAGGCGATTGTGCACTCGTGCCTATTTGTGGCCGAGGTAGGTTTTAAGATTTCATGGTAGTGTCATTCTGCCGTCTGTCACACTGGCATAAATATATCTTTTTTTATACTAGTTCAGCATAGTGGCAACTGACAAAATACTACACAGTATCCTGTCAGTTGACGCTGACATGCTGACCCGCAAGATGCTTCTTCGTGCTTCGTTTGAAGGATCCCATATTGTAGGAAGGAGGGAACACATGTGCAGGCAAGGCGTTCCACTTTTTAATGATACGACAAAGATAGGAGTTGTCGAACTTTATGGTACGCGAAGAAATATTCTCAACAGTGGAACGATGACATCGCAAGCCCGCATGTGCGGTTGGTAGTTGTGGACAACAGTTAAAAACTTCCAACTAAAAAGTAAACTTGTAATCTCTGTAACTTCAGTAACAAAGTTAAATATAAAACGATTTTTTTCATAGTATTATTGTTGACTTATGACTGAAACCGGTATGGGTATTCTTACTCTTATAAGTACTTTCGATTCTTGAAGAATCTTGCATTTTGATCAAAAGAAACAGTTAATAAAATATCGAAGATTGTGTATTGTTTATTTTTAAACTTATATAATAATAATTTCGGTCGGCAACGCAAGAGAACCGCAATACCAGGTTTTACAAATGTTAATAGATTCAGGCGTTATTTTGTGAAAGTCAAACTTACATGCAATTTGATCCAACCTGCTTTGTGTGCTTCCGCCACCAATTAGTTCATGCGGCCTAGCGCCGGCCGGCACCCACCCACTATGTCGGCATGATGCACGCACTAACAGTAGTGGGTGGGTGCCGGCCGGCGCTAGGCCGCATGAACTAATTGGTGGCGGAAGCACACAAAGCAGGTTGGATTAAATTGCATTTTACAAATGTCCCTATTCTACGGTGGCTGCTTACCGTCAAGCAGGCCGTACGCTTATTTGCAACCTTAGTAATATAAACAAAATACAGCATCCATAAAGCACGAATCCTACTCGCATTTGCCCATTAAATTAAGCAAGTGGTAAATATACAAGAACCGCCTTAAGTAAAGCATTTGAAATTGAAATAGGTGCATAAAATATCTACAAGACAGCGTAGTCTAGGAAAAAGAGACCGTTTAGTGAGTGTGAGACGAAAGAGTATTAGAACTTTCATAACCCATTTACCTCATGGAAAACAATCTGCGCCATTATCCAGGCCTGTGTCCCTCCGCGGCCCTCCGTGGCCCTCCGTCCTCTGCGAGAGGTCACGTTTGATTTACCGGCCCATTAACGAACCCCAGTAGATTATTGAAATGCGAGAGATTTACTGGGACCCTGATTCTGCTTGATTTAGAGACCTCAATTGAGGAGTGATCAAGTTAGATTTTTGATTAATTTCGTTCGTTATCTTTTTGATTAATTATAGGATTTGAAAGTAGTAATTGCAAAAAGGTATAATACTCGGAGAAAACGTAATTAAGGGACTTTAGAAAGAGATTACCGACTAACTCCGGCTAGCATCATATCAGACGCGCGATGCACCGCTTGATTATGTTCTAAAATATTTTTTTTTAACTTTTTAAACTACGAGTTTATATTATTTTAAAATAGAGCTTCTTTATTTTCATGGTATTTGAAAAATAATCTGATTAAGAATATTATACAAAACGTTATTCAGATCCGACGTATATTTATTAATATAGTTAAAGTTAATTTTAAATCTTTCTTTTTCACATTAAGTGCTGTGTACATACGGCATCACTCGCACTATCTCCTGTATTTATTACAAGTCTGTAATCTACATTACAATCAGCTGCCATGGCTGCTCCGGTAGTCAGGCCAGTCGTGGCAGCGACGGTGGTGGTGGGGGCATGCGGATTCTGTTCCAGATGACGGAAGACCGCAGCAGCCGAGGCAGAGACTACCGGAGCAGCCATGGCAGCGTCGGCATGTACCACGTACTAACAGTAGTGGGTGGGTGCCGGCCGGCGCTAGGCCGCATGAACTAATTGGTGGCGGAAGCACGCAAAGCAGGTTAGATCAAATTGCATATATTGTTTTATTGCACATAAATTCTTCTTCTTAAAGTGGCTATATAGACTTTGAGTTAATATTATATATTTTTGTATGTATGTATATCTTCACGCCAGGTCTCTTGCGGGCTTCACAGAGAGTACCGAGTTATGTATATATTTTAATACTGGTAAATATTTTATTTAGTTATATATTTCTTTTCCTTTAAATCTGGGCGATATGGCATCCATCGCAACACAATTACGACCTTATTCTGTAAGGACATTGTACATAAAAAAATCTAAAAATCTTTAAGTGGTGATTTTATTCATATATATTAAAATATGATATTTCATGTTACTATAACAGAAAGTGAATCATTTTGTATATTCGGGATTAATTAACTAGCCATTTCTAAGAGTTTTGATTACTCGTTACCGTAAGTGTCTTGAAAGTTATTAATTAAAACGGCTCCGGCTACAAAACCCTTTCAATACAATACCTTAACTTTTCAATCATCATCAACACATGTTAATACTTTCGATGTTTAATAAATCAACAAATTATTAAATGTTATGAAATACATACATGTCCCAACTTGTTACTTATTTATATTTACCGCTTGCTGTATCATGTATCGTATCAACTGACAGCAGGCTGTCAGATTTGCATTCTCGACGAAGTATATCGCGCGCGTTTACCTATGTTTGGTTCAGCAAATTAATTCTCCAAGTAGGTACCAGTAATAATTACTCCAACATATAGCCACGTTGGTCCAAATATCATTTCTCCATTTGTATCGGGTGCGCGCAATTGCCACCTAACGAGGGTAGTTGATATGCTTTTAATTTCCTCCCTTTCGATTCTGACGCTCCATTGATACACAATTATTTGGTATTTATGTGTAGATGTGTGTAAGCAATAAATAATAATTCAATATTTTCTTAGCTCTTTCATTATTTTGACAAAGATGAAGAATATGATCACAGTTCAGAATCGATTTCGCCAGTTTTGAGTAGGTTGACTACAGATTTAGACTAGGCATTTTAAATCATATCATTAACAGATGGGAGGATTTTCTGTGATGTCTATAAAACTTTCGATTGCGTCGACCATCTGATATTATTGCTCAAGCTATGCCATTGCGGTGTTAGAAGTGAAAAGCAGAATTTGTAATCTTATTAAACGAATTGCAGATATATGTAAGTGGAGTTAAGTATAAATGTGCAATTGTCAATATGAGAGTGCCCCAGGGTACTATGTTAGGTTCCTTTTTGTCATTAGAGTAAACTATCTGGTCTAGCCGATACTGAAAACATTATATATCACTCGTCGGTAGAAAAATAAATATACGTAAGTAAAATAGCATTTTGTTTGTAATTCTAAGTTGGTTCACATGCTATATTTTTTATTAAATACTGCCAAAACCAACTGTATTAAATATCGACATCGAAATGGATTTTTTAAAATACGAAGCTGTCATTGAGAATATACAGATAGATTGGACTTTATTTATTTTTAATAAACACACATATTGAAATATATAGCTATTATAACAGTTAAAATTAACAATATGAAGTGTAATATTATCACCGTATTGAGTTTTGACGAGCTTAGTGGCTCAGTCGTGAATGACGCGACTTTGAAACCAACGCTCGTGGGCTCAATTCCCACACAAGACAAACATTTGTGTGCATGAACATGTCTGTTTGTCTCGATCTAGATGTTTTAAGAGAGGTAGGGCGCATCAAAGCAGCCCGTGTAGGGAAGTACCTCTACCTCACAGAAAACTGCAGCCAAATAACAATTCCCTAGGTTGTTGTGTTCCTGCGTGTGAGTGAGGTCACCAGTAAGCTCCCAAGGAGTTGCTGTGTAAGCAGCAGAGGAGGCATCGCGCAAGTGATATTTAATATACCGCAAGCGTTAATAGGCTATGGTACCCTTTACATCAGGTGGGCCGTATGTGTGTATTCCTCTCGACGTAGTATAAAAAGAAGTTAATACTTGTTTGGAATTACATGAGAATACAAAAAAAAATTGAAAATTTTGCTTGTACTCGTACATGTCCCGACGTTGTATACAAAAAGAATTGGCAGATTAACAAACGTACGGCTACACGTTCCGACACAGTTATATACGCGACTCGACTATGGAAATATTAATTATTGCAAACGTCAAAAACCGGGTGTTTCAGAAGAGTGGAAATAAAAATTCTTATGGTTTAAGACGTTTGTTTCTCCAAACAGAATACATTACTCTCTTACATCGAGAAACAATAGATATCAGTTAATGTGAAGTAGGTAATCGATCGCATTGAACGTGAAACGAAGCGGCAATATTGCTCTCATTATTAGCGTGCATTATATTGTAATATTTTCACATTTCACATTAATATTAAAGAATACAAAATATGTATAAAACAAACTAGAATAACTAACTATCTACGTATAAATACGGAGTCACTTGTTTAATTTAGGAAGGAGGGTATTTGTTTTGATACAATTATCAGTGACGACTGAAGACAGCACTTAGCGAATACATACCGAGCGAGGACTATATTACGTGTAGGAATACAGTTTCTATCCGTATGGCATTTGATGGCAATAATTAATTAACAGTCGCTTCTAAAAATATGGAATTACAGTTTCTTTTTTAAATAGTAAGCAAGATTGTATCTAATATTTCTACTGCTGAAGTTGGTTCGCAGGTTGGATAATAGGATATTGTTTGCATTTCTCGCTTTTCAAGTTTGCATTTGTGCTTATTTAGTAAAATGAAGTGAAGTATGTATATACGTACTTCATTCTTTTCTTCAATCAATCAATCTTCAATATTGAAGACTCGTATAGACATTGAAGAATAGATTACATTTTTTTTTAGTTTACTATATGAAATTCTAATACGACTACAACTTGCCATTTCCGAGATAACATCTCCTTTGCCGTCAATAACCCTTGAAGGGATCACTTATATTGTTCAATGTTTTTATTTATGGCACAAATTAAACTAGGGCACAAAATATTGAGAGTCACTTTAAGCAAAAGGTCTTCTCCAGAAGTCCTTCTAGATGATGCAGTCACCAGACAAAGAATCAAAAAATACCCTCCGCACAACCCCTGCTGCCCTATACAGAATGCCTTTTGTTACAATAAAAAGGCCTTTTACCACTTGATGTAAAATGGTTACCATAGCATAGTGGAGGTACCTACTTCCCCAATCTTGCTGCTTTAAAATATCCTTCCTGTATTAAAAACGTCCAAGACAAACCATAACTTAAACATGATTCTGAAACCTAATATTAAGGTAAAAACATCGAACTGACGATATGTAGACAAGAACGATTATAATATCAAATAATAATTAATAAATAATAGGAATAACAATTAATATTGTCAGACAAATTACACAGCGCCATCTAGCCCCAAAGTAAGCGAACGTTGTGTTATGGGTACTAGACAACTGATAAACATACGTAGATATAAATAATATTGTCAAACAAATTACACAGCGCCATCTAGCCTAAAAGTAAGCGAACCTTGCAAACATACCTACATACATTTTTTTTATATATTATACACATAAAAAATACTCAGATCAAGACAAAGGACATGTTCGTGCACACAAATGTTTGTCCTGTACGGCAATCGAACCCACGAACGTTGGTGTCAAAGTAGCGTTACTAACTACAGCGCCACCGAGCTCGTGGATATAAAATCCGAACAGAGTACATCAGACCGCCCACGCGAGACCCAGTGTTGGACCCTATATATTTTATTAAATATAAATATTGTCGCACAACAATTATTATTGATATATCGATATCGCAGATTTTTTATTATTTTACATACAACGAAGATATTAAACAGCTCAGTTTGTATGATAAAACAAACAATCACACTCAAAGCACTAACAAAACTAACTTCCATATCTCCGACATATATTTAAAACTAATAAAATACATTACAGATAAAGTTTCCATTTTTTTTTTTGCAAATTTCCGGTCTATACCTTTATTTCTTTACAAGCTGGGGACCCGTACTAAAAGCAATTTCCATAAACAAACACCAAAAGCTATGAATAAACTAAAAGACATCCATAATTGCCAATCTCGTCCAAACCAATCTTCGCGTCGCAACGATCATAAAACTAACTGTTATAATACATTTCCACTTGCAGTAAACTTTTGTCATTCGGCTAGCTGCACAAGTTCTGCGTCGTGAAACTGTTGTTTGGCCGATACCTTCTATTCATAATTTAATTATCTTCTGGCCATAATTTTGTATGTCGCCGCAGTGGGAGCTATTTGTTATCGACAACTAAACAGACACATTTCTGTGATAAATGTCTGTTATATTAGTTACTATTTTGTTTTGGATGATGTAATAACGCGGGTGGACGCCCGAGGCCTCAAAAAAAACAAAATTGCTTTTCATTATTACATAAAAATTTTAAAATTACAACTTATATCAAAAGTATAATGTACAATGTGAGACCAAACTGAAGTTGGGAAACGGAATAAATTAATTTGCGATCACAATGAAAATGCTGCGACAGCGTTTCACCATTCAGTGCAGCTGCAGGGTATCGTAACTCGGTCAAGTAGCCGGAACGGTCGTGGCCTTGTCAACAACCTCCACATATTAGGGATACGTAACAATGTAACAAATAGTTTTCTGTATTTAAATAAATAAATATTGTCGCACAAAAAGAGCAGCGAGAGCTCAGTGGATTAGACTTAGGCAGAACCAGTCTATTGACTAGCTGGTCCACGGTTCAAATCCTGGCATGTGCCATTAAATTCGTGTTTTCATACACATATTTGTAATTGTTACTTGCTCAGTGGTGAAGGAAAACATAGTGAGGAAAATGGTCCAAAAACTTATATTTCAGTAGACGTGTGATCTTACCTAAAAAAGGTCTGGTTTTCCCTCTCGGCTATGGGAGTCTGACGGCAGTAGCTCCATTTAGTATCTTCAAATTAGTATCTTCGCCAAAATCTTAGTCTTAGGTAGAGAACCACGCCAATCCTAATGCAAGGGTAAGGGTAATAAGGGTACAAAGGCAGATAAGTCGAAGTTAATAGGATCTATATAAAAAAGCCGTCAAATGCGAGTCCGACTCGCGCTCCAAAGGTTCAGTAAAAAAATAAGAAGTTTTTTTTTAATGATGAAATTACAAATTTACGGTTTACGGATTTTTTCCTTTACTTTTCACCATTCAGTGCAGCTGCAGGGTATCGTAACTCGGTCAAGTAGCCGGAACGGTCGTGGCCTTGTCAACAACCTCCACATATTAGGGATACGTAACAATGTAACAAATAGTTTTCTGTATTTAAATAAATAAATATTGTCGCACAAAAAGAGCAGCGAGAGCTCAGTGGATTAGACTTAGGCAGAACCAGTCTATTGACTAGCTGGTCCACGGTTCAAATCCTGGCATGTGCCATTAAATTCGTGTTTTCATACACATATTTGTAATTGTTACTTGCTCAGTGGTGAAGGAAAACATAGTGAGGAAAATGGTCCAAAAACTTATATTTCAGTAGACGTGTGATCTTACCTAAAAAAGGTCTGGTTTTCCCTCTCGGCTATGGGAGTCTGACGGCAGTAGCTCCATTTAGTATCTTCAAATTAGTATCTTCGCCAAAATCTTAGTCTTAGGTAGAGAACCACGCCAATCCTAATGCAAGGGTAAGGGTAATAAGGGTACAAAGGCAGATAAGTCGAAGTTAATAGGATCTATATAAAAAAGCCGTCAAATGCGAGTCCGACTATCGCTCCAAAGGTTCAGTAAAAAAATAAGAAGTTTTTTTTTAATGATGAAATTACAAATTTACGGTTTACGGATTTTTTCCTTTACTTGTGTTACAAGACATTGCTTCTTACCAAATTTCATGATTTTATGTCAACGGAAAGTACCCTATAGGTTTTGATTCCCTTGCGAGTGTCAAAATATGCACATAGACGAGGCCGTATCGTAACTTAGAAATTTATTTTTTTCACTGCTCGAAGGGATTACAGATCTGAGTATTTGATATTAATTTCAGCTTGATAGCTCCACCCGTTCTTAAAAAAAGGGTCTTGACAGAAAGACAAAGGGACCACAAAGTGATCCCATAAGGGTTCAGTTTTTCCTTTTAAGGTACGGGACCCCAAAAATAACATAATAAAAACAATAACAGACTGCGTAAGAAGATAAAATAAAAATAATAATATAAAGATTAATTTATAGTTATATAATAATACTAAAATATGTTCTAAATACTCTATAAATAACACAAATCAACATAACTAAGAAATAAACCAGACGTAGGCAAATGTTATGCCTAATATTTAGAATTGGAATTGTGGTTTGATTAATGTGGTAAATCAAATGTCGATAATAATACATAAGTTAACATTAAATTAACTTAAGAAGCAAAATAAGCAGCCTGTATAGCGGGTTAGCATAACCCGTGTACGACAACTCAAGCCCGATTGCGACACAGCGCGGTGCGAAGATGTGGCCGTCGGGCGAGGGTAGAATGAGCTGACGAGTTCAGCTTATTTGCCTACAATTTACGAACCAATTCGTCATAATGTTACAATTAGAAATTAAAATGTGCAGGCACTTTAAAATGTTGGACATGCACATTCGTACTTGCATGAGTAAATGGTATATCACAAAGTAGTTAAGTGATAATTATAATTTCGATGTTAATGGAACAATAATATGTACCTCAGGCGAATTATTGCCAATTCAAAACTGAAAAGGCTTTCTTGCACGATTACGCCTAAATTGTATTTTTTTTAATGAAATAAAAAAAATAGTAGCTGGGGACATAATGTGTTTTAAGAGAGGTAGGTTGCAATAAAGCATTTCACCTGGGGAAGTACCTCCACCTCACAAAAACCGCAACCTAAGAACAGCTCCCTGGAGGGTTGATACGTAGTTACGTGTGAGTGAAGTCCTAAGCTCCTGAGAAGTTGCTGTGTTAGGAGCAGAGGTGGCATCGCGTGAGTGATTATTTATGCACTTTGTTACGGCACGAAGACGAGCTCGAAATAACATTTCCATGGACAAATGACCCTTTTAGTTCAAAGGTATCCAACTTTTATAGTAACGTTAAATTACAGACTGAGGCTGGGTTCACACGGCATTGTACTGCACGTTTTTTTGCAGGATGAATCTTACCGAATAAATAGTGGCTCATACATTGAGTATAGAACCATTCACACGTCGTTTGTACTGCAAATAATCGTACACCGTTTATGCGTTTAAACGAATACTCAACGGACTTGTCAAGCAAAACGAATGAACTGTAACGTATTCGGTTTGCAGTGGCACATAGTATAGATATGTCTCGTTCACACGGTACGATGTTCATACGTTTTTCATCGAATAGCAAACGAACAAGCCTTGAGCATCTTTTGGAGAGGTCGCGCGTATTTGTTTTTGTGATTTCAAAATGGTTGACGAATCTTCTATAGACAACGAATTATTAATTTCTTTAGTGGAACAAAAGCTCATTTTGTGGGATAGAACTATGGAACTTTATAAAAATCGTGTCGCAACTCAAGCGGCTTGGAAGGAAATCATGATAGTAATTGATCCAAATTTCAAGACAAAGGAAGAAAAAACAAGACAAGCCTTCGGTATGTATCTTCTATTATTAATAATAAAATTGTTTTACAAGGTGTTTTACTTAACTTTATTTATGTTTTACTTAGTTCTAAATATATTCGTTTTGCCTTGGGACAGATCCGTCGTTTGATAAAAAATAGTGACTAAAAGTAGATCTTAGCTGTTCGCTTGAAAGTTTCGAAATGAAGTACTTCGAAGATTTTCAAATAATAGAGGATTTGCCACATCTTCAAAATTGTGTCCATCATGTTCACGCACGTAATTAAGCAATACAATGCATGCTTTTACGATTTCTACCATTAGACTTGGTGAAACATCAATAGTCTTATGTAGGATTCTCCATTTTCTTGCTAAGATACCAAAAGCACACTCAACGTATCTTCTTGCCCTGCTCAGGCGGTAATTAAAGATTTTTTTACGTAAATCTAAATGTGTTCCTCCAAAAGGACGTAGTAAATTATTATGTAGAGCAAATCCCTCATCCAGTCGATTTAATAAGTTTTCAAAACTATCAATAGACATCCGAAAGTAATTAAAAAACTTCTTTTCATCGTTTCTAAGTTTATGATATAACTTCTCAAATATTTTAGTACGCACTGATTCTTCATTTATAGGATATACCCAAAACCTTCTGCTTTGTCGGCGGCGAAACCTTTGGCGTCTTCGATTATACCAATATAAAAGTACCTACAACTAAGCGTGGATCCATCACTGACGTCTATTCACTGTGACAACTGTGTAAAGAATGCGGCTATTCGTTTTTTACACGAATGAAAATCTATCGTGTGAACACCCGGGTGATTGTACTTTAAAAAAACGAATACAAAGAAAACGTGCAGGATAATGTCGTGTGAACCAAGCCTGACGTTATCTATTTTTGACGAGCTCGGTGACGCAGTGGTGAAACGCGTTGTTACACTACTTTGACACCAACGCTCGTGGGTTCGATTCCCACACAGTACAAACATTTGTGTGCATGAACAAGTCTGTTTGTCTTAGTCTGGGTATTTTCTATGTATGATAAGTATGTATTTACAAAAAAAAAATGTATTTACGTATGTTTATCAGTTGTTAGTACCCATAACACAAGCTTCGCTTACTTTGGGGTTAGATGGCGCTGTGTAATTTGTCCGACAATATTTATATTATATTTACATATATTTATATTTTAACTAATCACGTATACAAGATATACAAAGGTGTAGGCAGACATACTTAAGAGAGGAAGGGCGCATCAAAGCAGCCCATCTGGGGAAGCACCTCCACCTCACAGAAAACTGCGGCCGAATAAAATCTCCCTAGAGGGTTGTTATGTTCCTGCGAGTGAGCGAGGTCACCAGTAAGCTCCTAAGGATAGCTATGCTAGCAGCGGAGGCGGCTACGTTAGCCGCTTTACAGGTAGGTCATATGCTTGTATGCTTCCTTATTTATTAAAAAAAAAAATATCTGATGAACTCTGAGACAGAAATATTTGAATTAATCACTAACTTGTTCCTTACTTTTCCATAGTTGGATTTAAGTTTATTAGCATAGTTTTTTTCTGAGGAGATATAAGTGTGATTAGGAAGTAATGGAACTTGAAAACGTAACTCCAGGTCGACGCAGAAGTAAAGGACAGCTAGTTAACAAATATATTATAATAAGCGAGCGGGAATTTAATAGTTATGAATGTTAAAGAAGCGGTGGAGTATGTAAGGATCGCGTCTCATCGTTCTTTATGCCTATCCTGTACGTGACCTGGCGTGAAGATATGTCCCAGGGAATTGAGAATTTCAGGAATTTCACGAAATCCCTAGAGATACCATGAAATCACGGCAGATGTTATATAATTTATTCTATCATATCAGAAGGAGACTTTGTACAAAAGTGGTCTGCGTGGGTACCTCTGTCTCACCTATTTCTACCGCCAAGCAGATATATTTATATAGCTGTGTTCCGGTTTGAAGGGTGAGATATGGCAGAGAAATTACTGGGTATAGTGACGAAACAGCTATAGGTTACAAGATTAGCAGCGTGCGAGTTACAACCCCGTGGTGTTACGAGCGTCAAAAGGCTGCGCTTACCATCTAATGCGGGCCGCATGCTTGTTTGTCAATCTAGTTGTATAAAAAAAATGCATCTTCTTACTAAAAATATCTAGTGATATGACAAAATGTTAACATACTTTCGTGACTCGTCATTTCACTAAAGAGAATCTGTTAAAATTAAAAAAAATATTAACCGATATAAAATAAAACAAAATTGAAAATAAATCTATCTATAACTTCACGCCAAATCCCTTGCAGGGTAGGCAGAGAGAACCTTGCGCCACGTGACTCGATCCTTATATATCTCATTCGCTTCTTTAACACTAATGCTCTTCTCATGCACGCTCGCCGGTTTCTTAAGGCTCCTGACATCATCTTCTGATAGAACACGACCAATTTGTTCATGGTAGGTAAGTCTTGGCCTTCCTCGGCTCCTACATCCTTCCACGTTTGCATGGTATATCTACTTCATCATTCTTTCTACATGCCCGAACCAACGGAGCATGCATCTTCTTATTTTAACACCGACGCTCTCTTTCAGACCAACTCTGTTTCTAACATCATCATTGCGAATACGGTCTACAGGCCTTACGCCACAAATTTTGCGCAGCGCTCGCATTTCGACCGCGTTTATTCTACTTTCATGCTCTTTCTGCCATACCCAGCTCTCGCTTCCATAAGTTAGCATTGGGACCAACACTGCATTGTGTATAGCGAGTTGTGACTTCTGGCTCAGGATTTTACTGCCAAGAAGTTTTCCCAACGCTCCATTCACACTATTCCCAGCGCTCACTCTGCATCTGCGGTATACCTTCCATCCCTGCTGAAATCGCATTAAAGGTATACAAACTCATCCACTTGTTCCAACATTTCATCATCAACCGTAATCCTTACATTAGTTCTGGATTCTTCTCTTTCAAATACCTATATACCATTATCTTTGTTTTCTTCGAATTCAGTAGTAAGCCTATCTCCATACATTCATCTTTCATCATTGTGACAAGTGTGTGTGCATTCAATTGAAAATAAACAAATTGAAAATAGTTTTATATTTCGACCACCGTGTTCAGTTGATTCACGTCACTCTGCGAGAACACCAAGTGCTCTTCTGTTAAAATAATTACAACAATTGAATCTGTGTCAAGCAGTCAGAATTGAAACTTTTATTTGGGCAATTCTCGTTACATTATATTTAGTTCCATAGCAATATTCTAATCTCTTACGAGAATTATTCAAAATCGGTGCGTATTTATATTAATTACTGAGTTTAATAAAAAATTTGTCATCTGCAGATCATAACGGCTTATCTTTCTCTATCTCTTCTCGGCTCCCCGGCCCCGAGCCGGCACTCGTGGAAGCGAGACAGAGGCACGGCTCGTATCTTATTCTATGATCTCCGGTTACATTTTACTGGATTCTATTTATTGAAACGACGTATCACTGACAGTACGTTAGTGTTTTATCATATCGCTAGACATTATTTGTAAGAAGACGTAAGAGTAAAGAGTATTCAACATCTACCGTGATTTCGTGGTATAGGAATTTCGTGAAATGCCCGGTACCATCATTTCTCTGCGATATATACATGTCATTTCTGGGACAAGGGCCGAAGTAACCTCGGTAGCGTCTCTGCCAAGCCACAGACGGCCACAGCAGCTGCAGTTGTGGCAGAGCAGTTGAAATGCATTCCTTCACAAAGCAACACTTCACTAATAATATAATCACCCTAAAGCTATACGAGCCATGTATTTATATTATATATTATATTATATATTCATGTAAGTCTTATTTTTGTTTCGTAACAAAATTATGTTCGGCAGCTATATTCAGAACAGGCAGGTCTAATGAAGAAAGTTCAATGTTTAGTTTCCATGAATAGTTAAATTCTCATCTAGTTTGCTAATCCAGAGTTTCTCATACAATCTCAGTTCAATTACTTAAATCATTTTGGTTGGCTGTTTACTTTAAGTTCGGCGTACAGTGTATGGGATTCGCTACATGTGACTTTCGATTACTGTATTACTGGGCGTGACTTGCTCTGCTCTCGATCCACAATGTTTTACTTACGCTGTTGACAAACAAGTATATGCCCGCCTTATTTTTGTATATCACGTAATTCATTTTTTTTCATTTCTCAGGTTTAAAGTTTCCTTTTTTTTTAATTTACAAGCTTTTCGGAAATGATTATTGCAAAAGACGAAATGCCGAAAAAACCTCCTTAATTTTCAATATAGATCACTTTGATATCGTTAATTAGACATTATAAATTTACGTCAGCTACAATACAATAGAATAATAATTAAATTAAATTGGCAATTAATTAATTTGACGTTTTATTTTATACAACAAGATTGGCATACGAGCATGCAGCCCGCATTAGATGGTTAGCGGTCACCGCAGCCTATTGACGCTCGCAACACCACGAGGATGTTACGCGCGCGCTGCTAATCTTGTGACCTAAGGATGTTTCGTCACAGTACCCAGTAACTTTTCTGCCATATCTCACCCTTCAAACCGGAACACAAATACAGCTGCTTGCCGGTAGAAATAGGTGAGACAGAGGTAGCACGCACCACGCAGACGACCTTTGTACAAAGTCTCCCTCTGGCTTTAGCGTTAAGACGTAAATAGATAATTTGTTTATTTATTTTAGTTTTATATAAATATATCTGCTTTGCGGTAGAAATAGTTGAGGCAGAGGTACCCACGCAGACGACTTTTGTACAAAGTCTCCCGCTGGTAAACGTGTATGCAAGTTAGCCAATTTAGGCTATGTTTTATTAATAATAATAAAAAATAAATATTGTCAGACAAATTACACAGCGCCACCTAGCCCCAAAGTAAGCGAATCTTGTGTTATGGGTACTAGACAACTGATAAACATACGTAAATACATTTTTTTTTTGTAAATACATACTTATTATACATAGAAAATACCCAGACCAAAACAAACAGACATGTTCATGCACAAAAATGTTTACCATGTATAGGAATCGATCCCACGAGCGTTGGTGTCAAACTAGCATAATAGCGTGTTTCACCACTGCGCCACCGAGCTAGTCATTATTATATTATATATGTATACCTTGTCTTGCCTAATACTGAAACAAAGAAAAAATATTCTATTGCAAATAACACTTATTTTACAGTGTGTTAGTTTAATACATAAATATAAAACAATTTAAAATATAAAAAACTTATTGGAAGTGGTCTCCATTGGCTGCCATACAGTCCTTTAAACGTTGAGGCCAGTTATCAATAGTAGCACGCACTCTTTCCATGGGAAAATTCTTCACTGCCAATCGTACGGATTGTTTTAGGGACTCCAAATTATCATGGCGTTTAGAGCAAGCCGTACTCTCTAAAATTGGCCATAAATCATAATCCAGTGGATTAAGATTGGGGCTAGACGACGGCCAGTCTTCAGCTCTGATGAAGTCCGAAACGTTCGTTTCCAACCAAGACTGGGTAGACCGAGCTCTATGACTCGGCGCCGAGTCTTGCTGGAAGGACCATTCTTGGTTATTGAACATGGTGTTGTTAATGGGCTTCACTACCTTCTCAAGAATGGTATCTTGATACACTTGTGCCGATGTTTTGATACCTATTTCACAAAAGTATGGCTCAGTCACTCTTTCATAGCTAATACCCCAGCAAACCATCACTGAAGTCGGATAGTGCCCGCGTTGCACTCTGTCGACTAATTGGGAAGCTTATTTAGAGCTTTGAGCATAAATACGGCCATTTTGCTCGTTAAAATCTTGCTCAATTGTAAAAGTTTCTCATCCGTAAACAAAATTTTTCCTTGATCTCCCTTTGCATACCGCTTCAGTAGTTGTTCCGATTTTACCACCCTATTCTTTTTTAAATTATCAGTTAAGAAATGACTAGTACGTCTCTTATAGGCTGCAAGTCCTAAGTCATCTTTTAAAATACGCGACATGGTTCTAGGTGCTATCTTCATCTCCCGAGATAAAAATGTTTTGCTTTCGGACAGGATTTCTTCGAGTTCTTTCCATTTACCGTACGAACAATACGTGGACGGCCAGATCTTTTTCCGTCGCAAACAGAGGAGGTCTCGTTGTACCTATTAATAGCCCGGTACACAAACATTTTACTAATACCAAGCGTATGGAAAGTTTTAAAAATTGCATTCGGCTCCATACCTACTTTGTGTGATGCAATCACAGCGATTCGGTTCTCTTTATCACCCCACTCCATTTTAATATCGCAAAATATTGTACAATGTATTGGCGCCAAAATGAAAAATTCAATGAACAATCATGTAAAAATTACAGATTCCAAATTCAAATGTAATATTTTGTTTATTTTTGATTGTAATAGTATTTATGGCCAGACTAAGTATAGTATTAATTTGCACATATTTTAACTAACATATTTATCATCATCATCAATTATCCCACTTCTGGACCTAGGCCTCTCTAGAGAGCCACTCGATTATATATGTAATTATGAGGTTTATTTAGTAATGACAAGGTACCGGCATGTTGACCAACCGGTCGCCGTTTCGAGTCCTTTGGGCCGATTCTACTAAAAACTGCAACTGCACTGCAGCGCGGCGTGTGTCAAAATGCGTACATTTTGACGTTTCGGTATTCTGTTAAACGATCTGACAGCAGCGACGTTGCAGGAATGTTGCAGTACGGTTGCAGTAAATGAATCGCTATTCTGTTAAAAAGCCTGCACTGCAACTGCACGTTTCCTGCAATATAATCGTATTCTGATAAATTGTTTTGACATTTGTATACCGGTGACAGACGTTTTGAAGGAGTTTACTTGCAGTTTTGTTAATGTTGAACTCTTGAGCAACTTTTGCGAAGTGAAATTAATATTCTGAGGCGGTCAATTATATTTGCTTTATTTTGGGAGATGTTTGTGGATAAATATAATAAAGTAAAGCTTCTTTTCGGCAACCAAGGTCAATAGTGAAACTATAGGAGTCAACATTAAATAAAAAATCAGTTTTATTAGATTGAAAACTGCCAACATTTCAGGTTTTAAGTAGTTTACTTGCAGGATACGCACAGTACAGCACAGCAGCGTGTTGCAGTACCATTGCAGTGTAGCATACGCGCAGTTCCAGCGCAGTTGCAGTGCAGGATATTTTAGTAGAATACACCTATCGGCACTGCACTATTCATTGCACTATACACTGCACGACTCAAGTGACAGGCGTAAACGTGCAGTTGCAGTTATTTAGCAGAATTGGCCTACTGGCATGTGGCACTAAATCCGTGTTTTCGGAGTTACGCACATATTTGTAATTGTCACTTGCTCGGCGGTGTGTGGAAAAACATCGTGAAAACGGGATAATGCTAAGAAGAGGAAAAAATACAAATAATTATTTCCAATAGTTAATATATTCAGGCTTTATTTTGCGAAATTCATTCCTAACCATAAACATTACTTCGGAGGGCACGTTAAGCCGTCGGTCCCGGCTGTTGTAGATAGATGACAGTCGTCAAGCTAAGTCAGTGGCCCTCGGGCGGTTTGAAAACTCTGGCTTCCGCCATTCCGCATAGTGGTGGAGTATGCTCTAAACCCCTTCGGTTGAAGGGAGACCCGCAACCCTGCAGTGGGATGAGTAAGGGTGATGATGTTGCAGGGACGCGCTGGCCTCACTCGTCAATTAACAGTGATCTCATTGGGGCTCCTATATTAGGTCTCAGTTAATCCATTATCCATTTCTACAATGATATCTAACTTAGAGTTTTTAAAGATAATAATAATAGATACTTTTGTTTGATTGAACAAATGGACAAGATTGTAGTATATCTGTTTAAGAGAGGTAGGGCGCATCAAAGCAGTCTGTCTGGGGAAGTACCTCCAACTCACAGAAAACCGCAGCCAAATAACAACTACCTAGAGGGTTGTTGTACATCAACTTTCATTCCACAATAACAACTACCTAGAGGGTTGTTATATTCCCGAGTGTGAATGAGGTCACCAGTAAGCTCCCAAGGATAATTAATATATTGCAAGCGTTAATAGGCTACGGTACCCGCTTTAGCAATACCCGCAGGTGGGCCGCATGCTTGTATGCCTTCCGACGTAGTATAAAAAAATCTTAGTTGTGCTTTCAACAGGGTTGAAGGTACACCGCTGATGAAGAAACGCAAGTGACCGCTGGGAATAGTGTGAATGGAACGTTGGGAAAATTTCTTGGCAGTAAAAACCTGAGCCAGAAGGCACAGCTCGCTGTACACAATGTATTGCTGATTCTAACGCCTAGTTATGGAAGCGAGAGCTGGATGTGGCGGAGAGAGCATGAAAGGAGGATAAACGCGGTCGAAATGCGAGCATTGCGCTAAATTTGTGGCGTAAAGCTTGTAGATCGTATTCGCAATAATGATGTTAGAAACAGAGTTGATCTGAAAGAGAGCGTGGCGTAACCACACCTTTATTTTCAAAATTGTGGACTGTATGGCTGGTTTGGGTCAAATTATAATTGCGCACTTTAAATTTCAGAGAGTTGGCGATTTAGGGGTTGAATATTGTGGTAATTCCCCTTGTCACCCGTTTTGATAACTAAACCACTTACCTTGGCACGTGGCGATAAACTCGGTGGCCGGCCGGCAAGCTGATTTGTGGTCTTGAGAGATACAGTTCCTAAGTTAAATCGTGCAAAACACACACACAGCACAATTATATAGTTCGAGGTACAAGTAATGTTCAAATTTCCGTAAAATAGGTAATTAATTTGGTTGATGCACTCGCTAACTGTTATACGGCGGAAGGCGGACGAACGACTACGAATCGCTCGCTACCACGGCGAAAAGAGCGAACCAATTGTTTTGGTCGCGACATTAGGGAGGTGACTTAATTATCAACCCAGTGATGTACACGGTCGAAAAAATCAAATATTCAACAGAGAGTGTCGGCGTTAAAGTAGGAAGAGGCATGCTACGTTGGTTCGGACATGTAGAAAGAATGCAGGACGAAGGAATTACGAAAAAAATATACAACGCAAATTTTTGGAGGATCGGCGCACGCATGAGTGACACCGCTGATGTTGAAAATTTCCATGGGCTACGGTGACTGTTTACCATCAGGCAGACCGTATGCTTGTTTGTCACCTTAGTGGTATAAAAAAAATAATACAACGACCATCTGGGGAGTTTAATTTGGTCAGGCATTCTGCAAGGTGGAGGTACTTAACCAGGCGAGCTGCTTTGATGATTCCTACCTCTCTTAAAACACCCAGACCAAGACAAACAGACATGTTCATGCCCACAAATGTATGTCCGAGAATCGAACCAAACCTTGGTGTTAAAGTATTGCTAATCGCTCCGCCACGGGACTCGTCGATTTGTCACCCGCGTCGAGGTCGTCAATAGCCCCGTTTGTCACCGCGCGCAGACATTTCTCATTTTTATTACAGTCCCGACGCCCAACTCTCGAAGTGGGGACTTGACGAAGTGGCAGCGGAACTTTGCGCCTTCTAAATTATAAGGGCGGGCCGGCTCACACGCGGTAATAAAAACTTGGCCTCCCAACTTTGTTTTTGTCTCTCGTATTCGCACTTAGTTAAGCCTCAACTTTTAGTTCGGGAAATGTTATTTACTATTGTGGTTTTAGAATATCGCTGGGAGTTAGTTGTGTGATCTTCAATTTGATTTACAATTTTGTAATGGCAGGCTATTGCGAAAAAAAAAAAAATCATTTTCTGATAACATTTACAAAAGTAACAGTCCAACAAAAATACATATATACATATCATCACGCCTGTCTCCCATCGGGGCAGGCAGAGACTATAGAACGCCAGGTGCACCGATCCAAACAAACCGCTCTCGCTTCTTCCACACTCATCAACCTCTTCATGCACGCTCTTCGGTTTTGGGTATTTATGATTTGGCCTTTTTCAACACATCACCAATTTGATCTATATGTGTGCGTCTAGGGCGTCGGGAGGGCGGCCCCTCCCGACATCACCATTCACTCTGGTTTGATACACTTAAGTCGTAGATACACTTCTTTCGTAACTTTTGTGTCATTAATTCTTTCTAAATGACCAAACCATCTCAGCATACCCTTTCAAATTTTTATCACTACATCAACTTTCATTCCACAAAGTTCTCGTATCGTGCTATTTTTTATTCTATCAACCATTCTCACTCCACACATACTGCTCAGCGTTGGCCAATGTTGGTCAATGTTGGCGTTAATACACCCTGAATAATAGGAAGGCGAGCTTTGTTCGATATGTTATCGTTTGTTACCACGGAGTACAACGCATCATTGATGCGGTTTCCTGCTTTCACTCTTCTCTCAATATCGCTCTCAAATTTTCCATCTGTCGTACACAGAGAACCTAAGTACACAAATTCATTCACCTGTTAATTACTTTAAAATTTCTTTTGTAAATTTGCTTATTAAAAAATCGATGAATATTTAACTGTTGTCAAATGTCTGGAAATAATTCAGCACAAGTATTATATATGTATATATTATTATTTTATTATTCCACATCATCATTATTGTACTATTATATTAGCATAGATTTATTGTAATATCAATTGACAAAATACCTACATTTGGCAAGTTTCTTTCAGCATATCTTCTTTGCCAGCTGCCATTTTCTTTTCGAAAATGCTCATAATTAAAAAAAGAAAAACGAAAATTACATAGAACAATATTTGATTATTTGAAACATATAAGATATGTCTAAGTGCCAACGTGCCTACTGGAATCGTACCCATGAGCGTTGGTGTCAAAGTAGCGTTACTAATCCTCGCACCACGAAGCTCGTCAGTCTTTCATGCTATCAACAGGGATGGTATACCTCCGGCAGTACCTCCTACCTCCAGAAGCGATACTTCCTGTTTTGCAAATCGTTTTCAGGACTCGGTAATAACTTTATGTAATAAGTAGGTAACCAGTTTTCTAAACAGGTATACAATGCAAAAGTGGAAGGATGTAGGAACCGAGGAAGACCGAGACTAACCTACCATAACTTAATTGGTCGTGTTTTATCAGAAGGTGATGTCAGGAGCCCCAGCGTGCATGAAAAGAGTTATGAATGTTAGAGAAGCGAGTGAAGTTTGTAAGGACCGCGTTTTATGGTGCTCGGTGTTCTCTCTGCCCACCCCGCAAGGGACCTGGCGCGAAGATATACATACAGTTTTCTTATATACTTTTTTTTCATTGGTGAATAAAGTGTAATGAACTGGAAAGAAAAGTCAAGCAAAAACCTTTGTCTGTCTCTAGTTCTGAGTTGTAATTACAGCAATAAATGGCAGTGCGCAGTCGTTTATGGCAGACACGCCGTAAACACAGTTAGATGACACTGGTCGGTAAACTGAGTTTTAGATTGTGTAAAGGTTCATACGAAACCATAAAATCTAATTATTGTAACAAACTTAACAAAAAGTTAAATATTATATCATGTACTAAATATGTTTATATTAATAGAATTATTTTCTACTTATATACGTTAAACTATCGCAAAACGGAGGATCTAATTCATCCTGTGGCATATGGTTAATCTGCAGGGGAAGTTTAGATCTCTGTTATAATTCATACGTATACCCATTCGTATACACACACACTCATATTCTCACTTACTAAAAGACTGATATGCATACTGTCATAAATTATCAGACTTACACACCCTAACGTACACGTAACACGTATTAAAAATGCTGGTAAAATATTAAATAAATTACTACTAAATTATTATAATTGTATCTAGAGCTAGTGTTTTGACAGCTTTCAGTTTAGTTTAGACACCAGTATCTCATTACCTTTACTAATAATAATGTACCTAGACATAAGCCATCTATAAAAAATGTAATAGGGCAAATAATTAAATATCATTTATTATTAATTATACCAATGTGTGCACTGGCTGGCAAGTGAATCGAAGTTCTAAGGACGTACGCAAGCTCTAAGAATTATAGACGCTCTACCCTTAAAAGCACACTAAAGTATTCGAGAAACTTCGACACATCTTCTCGTCCAAAATACCTCAACGTCTGAGCAGCAAGTTTTCGAAAGAAAAAAGAACTCGCCATAATTCAAAGGATAAGGTGAAGTGACAATGAGCCGGCCAGTAAAAATGACAACCGCTAGGGAAGAAAGGTTCTCGAATGGCGTCTCCTTAGATACACGCTGTGTGGGATGACCCCCTTTAGATTGAGCGACTACCTCAAGAGATTTGTCGATGAATGCAGGTGGCACAGGATCGAGACGAATGGTTCTCGAGTGCGGAGGTTTATGTTCAACAGTGGATGAATACAGGTTAAAATGATGATGATGATGATGAGGTACTTGGAAAAAAAGTTGAAGGCACTACCGATGCTGCAGTACGCATTATAAGGCAAGATAAGATTGACAAAAAAATTAAGAAACTAATATGCAACACGAAGGTGAATGGGATGTAGGAATGCTACTCACCGAAACATGGCGTGGGCACGTAACTACCCCTGAATTCATGTTTTTGGGTTTATGCACATATTTGTAATTATCACTTGTTCGACGGTGAAGAAAATCTTCGTGAGAAATCCACACGTTCAAGACTTTATATTTCGAATGACGTGAGACGTAACCTGAGAAAGGTCTGGTATTCCATCTGGATTGTAGAGCTCCGGCGACAGGCCGGGAGTGAAAACTTGAACATTAACGTTGTGCATTTTTGATTTTTTCGTAATGGTTAGGGAATAATTTCGGGTATAATAATTGGCGATAATGATGCTGGTAATGATGATGGTGAGTCATTGAAATTACGGATGAAAGTTGATTTTTCTGAGAGATAAACTTTTTAATGTAAAATAATTATAATAGTTCTGAAGTGTTAAATTTTTAATGTAATATAAATTGACATGTTTGTGCAATAAATGAATATTGTATTTTTACCACATACATGATACTACTTTTATACTGATAAATAAAGCAATCCGTGCGAAATTATTCCCTAACCATTCCAAAATATTCAAAAATGCACAACGTTAATGTTCAAGTTTTCACTTCTGCCGGCACTCCCGGCGTGCAACCAGTTTTTTTTTATTTCTTTCTTCATTAGATTTTTTGCTAGACAAATAAGATGTCCGAAGTTGTATGAAACTCTTGAACTTATTCAAATACGTTCCCGTGAGTCATATATACGACTTATTGGAAGTTGTGAAAGATAGTAGAATAACCAAAATACATGTAATATGTATGAAGCGGAGACATCTATTCTGTATTCGTTATTACATGTGAGATCGCCCGGCCCGGCCGGTCCTCACGCTCCAGTAATTTGTCAAATAACTTAGATTAGTTATATTAATCTGTTCGCGGCATGTATAATACCCACTTTTCAACTTGTACATTTATGGGTATAACGTGACGAGTGGGATTTATCGACGAATATATTTAACCAGGGTAGGCAGACAGAACCGAGGACACGTAACTCGGGCCTTACACCTCATTCGCTTCTTTAATATTCATAGGTCTGCTCATGCCTGGTCGACAGTTTCTATAAATCACCTAGATCCCCTAGATTTTTTTTATACTACGTCGGGAGGTATACAAACATACAGCCCACCTGATGTAAACCGGGTACCGTAGCCTATTAACGCTTGTAATATATTAAGTATCACTCGCGCGATGCCTTCTCTGCTGCTTACACAGCAACTTCTTGGGAGCTCACTGGTGACCTCACTCACATGCAGGAACACAACAACCCTTTAGGGAGTTTTTATTTGTCTGCGGCTTTCTGTGAGGTGGAGGTACTTCTCCAGACGGGCTGCTTTGATGCGCCCTACCTAACCAATATGATCGTAGTAGATAAGATTTGGCCATATATCCTACTACTTTCGTTTTGTATATGTTTCGTGGTTCTTCCTTCCTGCATAATACCTACATGTCAGAACCAACAGAGCATATCTCTTCTTATTTTAACACACACTCTTTCAAAATAACTCTGTTTTTTTAAAATCATCATTGCAAGTGCGGTGGACAAGCGTTACGCCACAAACTATACGCAACTCGCGCATTTTGACTGCATTTATCCTACTTCCATGCTTTCTCTGCCATACCCAGCTCTCGCTGTCATATATATGTTTTTAATATTTGAGAAAACATATAAAGTACACTTCAGTACACGTCGAACTTTGACTAGCATACTGTTCTTATGTCATACGTAATAAGAGATACATTTGTACTTTGACAGTTAATTGTGATCTACTCTTTGTTTGGTTTATTGTGCATAACATGAGCCATGCCATTAATTGTGGCACCGTACAACACGAACTCATCTCACGAATGTGTTAATAATAACCCTAACAGCTGCCATTACTAAATACAAAGTATTTTTCTATTAAAAATAAAAATAAAACCCGACTTGAATATAACGGGAGACATAAAATGTAAAATTTCATACAAATGTTTAATCCGCTTCAGAAATGCACGAAATATCTTAAAAGAGAGTGCTGTTAGTGGGATTCGAACCGGAAACCCTGCATTTCTTTTAAGATAAACAGTGCATACAGCTCGACCAAGTAAGTAAAAATCATAATTGCAAATAATTGATATAACACGAGTCGCATATATTTATGTTTTTCGTCCAAACTCGCGTCATTTTCAGGACGTAAATTGAAAAACTGAATCTAAACACAAAATATATCCAAATCATTAGAGCCCTTTTCGAGATACTCTATATATATATCTTCTTTAAATATATAACATTCAATAAGAAAAATATCTGATTTCTTTTAAGAAATATTCTTAATATCTATTCATCAAAATTAAACTATTTTTAACGGAAGTATCGCGTGTTTTATTTATTTTGTTGAAACCTGACGTTTCGAACGCTTTGCAGCGTCCGTGGTCGCAGGAAAGACTAAGGTGGTATTTGTCTTATATTAGTTATTCAATTATTACATCTACCGACATGGATGGATTAATTATATATGTTCCGATTCACACAAAAATCGCTCACAGTGTCCGAACATTTTTTAGTAGATCTTTGGATTTGTGCCACCTACAGTTGAACGTCAACCTGCCATCTTACCATACTTAAAGGGAGTCACAGACAAAATTGGCAACATCTTACGGCGAGCTTCAATTAAAACTTATTTCAAGCCCCATAAGAAGATCAGTCAATTTCTAAGACCTATCAAGTCTAATATCCCCCTACAAGATGCAGGAGTATACAAATTGGACTGCGAATGTGGTTTATCATACATAGGGCAAACAAAGAGAAGCGTAGGTACTCGTGTGAAAGAACACATTGCTGACATGAAGAATAGGCGCGATAAAAACTCTGCAGTATGTGAACATACACTGGACCAACCAAACCATTACATCCGGTTCGATAAACCACAAATCCTCGCCAAGGAAAATCGCTACATGCCGAGAATGTTGCGCGAGGCTATTGAAATAAGAAAACACCCCAATTTCAATAGAGAAGATGGTTGGCAAGTACCACCTGCTTGGGATCCAGTCCTAAAAATAATCAAGTCACAAATCCAAAGATCTACTAAAAAATGTTCGGACACTGTGAGCGATTTTTGTGTGAATCGGAACATATATAATTAATCCATCCATGTCGGTAGATGTAATAATTGAATAATTAATGTAAGACAAATACCACCTTAGTCTTTCCTGCGACCACGGACGCTGCAAAGCGTTCGAAACGTCAGGTTTCAACAAAATAAATAAAACACGCGATACTTCCGTTAAAAATAGTTTAATTTCAATGTGTAACAATCGCGAAAACCTAAGACAATACTATCTATTCATCAAGTTGTTCAGTACCACCGCGATAATACAGACGGTGTTTTTCTTTTCGGCCAGTTCGTAACTTCAGCGCTGTAAAAATATTTTTGAATCTTGAATTTCTGTTACTAAAAGCCAGAATATATTTTTAGTTCGCTGAAATCAGTTACAAGTGTTATAAAATACTCGTACGTTAGTTGTGAAAATCGCAGAAGGAAGGAAGTGGTCTTTGTTATACACATTTTAAATTTAATGTACTCGTAAATAATAAAAAAAATAAACAGGTAAGGTGCATCAAAGCTGCCCATCTGAGGAAGTACCTCCACCTCACAGAAAACCGCGGCCAAATAACAACTCCCTAAGAGGGTTGTTGTGTTCCTGTGTGGGAGTGAAGTCACCAGCAAGGGACGGAAACTAGGACGAAATGATCCGATTTCGATAATTTAAAGTTAATGTACCCTTACCTTACCACAGATAACCGAAATTATCTACTAGCCTTCTTTTATTATGTACTAGTGATACATAATAAAAGAAAACGACATTTAACTTGTATTTCATGACCAAGATATTCACTCACCCACCATTATGGAACTAACTTTTGCTCAGAATAAATAACAGCTTTTATATCAATACGCGTGACACCGCTGGTACATTAGCCAGCCGTCGGAACAGACAGATGTCTGTTGCGGAGAGTACAGCCTCTTTGGCCTAGACATTTGATTGATGTGCTTAAGGGTAAGCCGCACTCATCGCGATAACACGAACATGTATGTATCATATTCGTTCAATGCGATCCATTCGCAAAGTCGGTAAAGTTTGTCACATTAGAAGCTTGTCCAGAAGGGGCAAATTCGCCGCAAATCGTATCGCTAGCTACTAAGCGGTAATATATCGCGTCCACAAGTATCGCCCGAGATCTATTCGCGCGAAAATTGCTCGCTGTACGCCAACTGGTGTACGTAACACGCGTAATCCTACACTGCGTTTCCATAAACTGTATATGCCTTGGACAATCCTCGTTAAAATTATTTTACCTCCTACCTTTTTCAACTAAAAATATTTTATTTAATTAAATGCATAACATTTTTGTTTATGATAAATATTATGAAAAGATCTAAATTTATATGGTACGTGCCTATTATGACAACGCGTTACTTTTGTTCCTGTTTTATCGTAAACACCATAACAATACAACGGTCAAATTCGACGAAGACAAATAACTAGACGAGACTGCGTTTTGCTTATTGGCAAGATACAAAGACATCCTATTTCAAAGTATCAAAAAATAAATATTTAACACACACACAAATTCAAAGTCAAACCCACTAACTATACATACACAAAGCAGGCATAGGCGCTAACACGCGAGTGCGTTCACTCACAAGGATCTTCACAAAAATAAGATAGAACAACTGAACGTGGACACCAAAATTTGAATTTATCCTTTTAAAGTAGTAACTTCCTCTTAAACGAAAAATTAACAAGCAATACCCCCGCGTGCCGCTGTTCACTTTTCATAACAAGCGAATACTTAACACTCCTTAATATATTCACTGTGAGTTTGTAACAAGTCTTTATTGTTTATTACAGATTACTTACTGGCGACTTCACTCACACGCGGGAACACAACTGTTTTCTGTGAGGTGGAGGTACTTCTCCAGACAGGCTGCTTTGATGCGCCCTACCTCACTTATAATTCTTAGTTGACTCGCTTATGCCTTAATATAAAAATTTAATTTATGATCTCAATCATAAAGTAATATTGTCGATTTAAACATAAGTATTCATTTTGTAATAAGTATAGAAATTACCATTCAGTAACAAACTGCATAAATCAAATTTAATTCAATTTTTCATTTAGAAACATATTTAAATGAATAAAAACTTGTTATTTGATATATGCATTTAAAAACAAAAATAAAAAGATTTTATTTACGAGCCCAACAGACCCACTAGTTCCATAACGAGTATATTAAAACCGCAACCAAATAACAAGCAATCAGATCACCAACACAATTTCGAAGCAAACCAATAGTAATCCGGCGCCCCCTCGCCGCAGACTAATCTTGGGACGACACCAGCGCACCTAATAGGGCCGCTCAGTGATCCAGATATCATCACTGTTCCTCGATACGTATCTATTGTAATATATTCATGTATGCAATGAGCCCGGTGCGCCGAGTGCACTAGTGATGTACCCAGCTACAGTCACTTTCCAATATAACTCACACGAGAATTCATACGAATGGAGTAAAGCCTGTTAATACCCACTAATACTATGAATTATACCAGAGGGAGACTTTGTACAAAAGTCGTCTGCGTGGCTACCTCTGTCTCACCTATTTCTACCACCAAGCAGCTATGTTTATATAGCTGTGTTGGAGTCGGAAAGGAGGACAACGCCTGCTCAAGTCGACGGAGCCGCCGCCGCCGCCACCGTCGCCGCACCCGCCGTAGCGACGCCAGAGACGTCTACAGCCGAGACATCGACGACGACGAGCACTACGGCCACTACAACGACCGGCGAGACGACAGCGACCGGCAAGACGACAACCGGCAAGACTGCAGCCACACACAGGACCGCCAGCCCACAGAAGGAGGCCTCACGCCACCCGCCCAGCGCGCCCCGCACTACGTCAACCTACAAGCGGAGGGCGACCAATTAGCAACTGCAATCACACTTGCAGATGACCGAACTGAACAAGCTCCGTGCGCTACCACGACTGGCCGAGAACCCAAGAGACATCTGCATCTTCGCTTCAAAGGTGCTTAACGTCACAGCCACAGTTAAAGCACTGAAGAAGTACCACTACCTACACAACGCCGAAGTAGTACGCAGCGTTATTGAGAAACTGCCGCCAGCGCTGCGCTACAGGTATTACGACTTCGCCGCCGAACAGCCGGAAGATCATCCAGATCTTCTCACGCTGTCCAAGTTTCTGGAAGTCACCGCCGATCGATGTGGAAGTTACGCACCGGCCGAGCTCACTACGGTTGAAGACCGGCGGGAGCCTGCCGTACGAAAAGGACTACGTGCTTACCACACTCAAGATCAGAAGTCTACTGCGGTGCAACTAAAGTGTCAAGTTTGCAAGAGGGTCACCATCCGTCCGACTGCAACGTGTTAAAGAAAGCCGACCAATTTGCGAGATGGGAGCTAGCCAGAACTCACAGGCTATGCTTCCGTTGTTTGCGAGTCCGCAAATTTCGGCATAACTGCAAGCCAAAGCAGTGTGAAGTCGACGGATGCAAGTACACGCATCACCCTCTTCTACACGACACGAAAAGGAAGGAAAATGAAGTTGAAAATTCAACAGCCATAGTTACGTCGACAAGGGAAAAATTCACTGCTGCCTATCTCAAAATACTGCCTGTACAAGTGACCGGTCCGAAGGGTACATACAACACTTACGCCCTTTTGGACGACGGCTCTTCGTGCACACTCATCGAGTCGGCAGTAGCGAAAAAAATCGGCGTACACGGGCCGCCCGCGCCTTTTTACATAGAGGGTGTGGCCGGCGCACGTATTACGGCCGATACATCGGAACGTGTGCACTTCACTATACAAGGAAGAAACTCAGTGAAGCACGATGTGTCGGCGCGTACAATGGACAAGCTGATGCTGACGACTCAATGTGTGCCACGTAGTGTCGTGAAACACTGTCGTCATTTGGAAGACATAGAAGATCAGCTGATTTATGAGGAAGGCCATCCAATCGTGTTGCTGGGTCAAGATAATTGGTCGTTGCTGCTCACACACGACGTGCGAAGAGGGACCACAGCCCAACCAGTCGCTTCACTAACCGACTTGGGATGGGTATTGCACGGCGCTACGGGAACTAATAAGAAGAAGCAGCAAGTCCATCGAGTCAGCAATCTGACTACAGTAACACTCACGGAGGAACAGACAATGGATGACCTCATGAAGGAGCACTTCGCCCTCTGGGTGTTCAGCCAAAACACTCACACACCAACGACGAGCTCAGCGCGCTGCGTACACTCGAGGAGAAGACGCGTCGGTTACCGGCGGGAGGGTTTGAAACAGAGTTGCTATTCAAACAAAGCGACTTTGTACCGCCGGATAACTATAACACAGCGATGCCTCGAGTTAGTCGAGAAGAAACTCCATAACATACGCTTGACTAACTTTGGGCCTAGATGGAGCTGTCTAGCTTGTCCAGCCAATATTTATTTATTAGCTCTGTATAGTTTATAGTTAATAGATTAGTTTTATAATTAACAGATTCAAGCGTTACTTTGCAAAAGTCTTTACAGGCTATTTTACATAGACTACTTTGTATGCTTCCGCTCCCGATTAGTTCAAAAACAATATGTCATTGAGGATGCCTCGTGGAGAGAAGAAACACGTGTCGCAGAGACGACCAGAGCAGCCGAGGCAGAGACGACTGCAGCAGCCGAGGTAGAGATGACCGGAGCAGCCGAGGCAGAAACAACCGGAGCAGCCGAGGGAGAGACGACCGCAGCAGCCGTGGCAGAGGCGACCGGAGCAGCCGAGGCAGAGACGACCGGAGCAGTCGAGGCAGAGACGACCGCAGCAGCCGAGGCAGAGACGACCGGAGCAGTCGAGGCAGAGACGACCGGAGCAGTCGAGGCAGAGACGACCGCAGCAGCCATGGCAGCGACATCATGCATCTACTAACGGTAGTGTGTGGGTGCCGGCCGGTAGTAGTTCACACGAACTAATTGGGAGCGGAAGGACACAAAGTAGATTAAATCAAATTGCCAGTTAAATGAACCATATTAGCAAGTTTCTTTTGGCATTTCTTCTTCGCCAATGGTCATTTTCGAAATGCTGGTAGATTAAAAAAGAGAGATTAAAACTAAAAAAAAAGTATGGTAAATTATTAATATACAATATGATCTAATTTAAGTAAGTAAGGGCCTAATGGCGAATAAAAGATTTTTATCTTTTTTATCTTTTACCAGTGTTAGTTACGTTGACACGTTTTGTTGAACCGCCCCAGTAGGAGACCTTGAGATACGAAACCCTAAAAACATAACATTTATTTTTAACTGGCGCAGCGTGTGTTAACACATTCCGTTAAATACTCGACGCATTTTAACGACTCCTTAGCACTTTTATAACATTCGTTTTACGGTTGTATACTAATGAAGTACCGCATCGTTGGCGGAAAGTTTTAATTAACTTGTAAAGATAAATACCTTTTTTTATATATTGCCGCTTTCGCAAAACAATACTTTTACATCCGGTTTACAAGTCCGAAATAACTTTTCGAGTTTTAAATCCATCGTAATTTGTTTATTTAATAATTGGTTGAAAAATAAAGAAGCGAGGGAGGGGTGTAAGGCTGTGTCATGTGGTGAATCGGTTCTCTCTGCCTACACCGCAAGTGTTTTTTTTTATACAATTAGATTGGTAAACAAGCATGCGGCCCACATCAGATGGTAAGCGGTTACTGCAGCCTATTGATGCTCGCGACACCACGGGGATGTTACTCGCGCTGCCAATCTTCTGACCCAAGGATGTTTCGTCACAGTACCCAGTAATTTCTCTGCCATATCAAACCTAAACACAAATACAGCTGCTTGCCGGTAGAAATAGGTGAGACAGAGGTACCCAAGCAGACGACCTTTGTACAAAGTCTCCCTCTGGTTTTAGCTTTAAGATGTAAATAGATAATTTGTTTATTGATTTTAGTTTCATGATTCTAGATAAGTATTCGGAAGTGACAATGTGTTACTAATATAGAATAGCACTTTTTCAAGAATTTTTCACTATTCACTTTCTCGCTATTTCATGGACGATGAAATAAAGTTCGATTTATTCATTGAATTACTAGGATTTATTATTCTTTTTAATACAACGGAAGGCCTACAAGTATACGTCCCACCTGATGTAAAGCCGTTACCATAGCCTATGAACGTTTATAATATCTTAAGTATCACTTGCGTAATCCCATACAAGACTCCTTAGGAGGACCTCACTCGCTCGCAGGAATGCAACAACCCTCCAGGGAGTTGTTATTTGGCTACGGCTTTTGGTGAGGTGGAGGTTCTACCCCAGAGGGGCTGCTGTGATGCGCCCTACCTCTCTTAAAAACACTCAAATCAGGACAAAAATACATGTTCGTGCACAAAAATGTTTGTCTTCTGTGGGAATGGAACCCACGAGCGTTGGTGTCTAAGTAGCGTTAATTAGTTAATAGATTCAGGCACTATTTTGCGAAATTCAAATTTACATGCAATTTGATCTAACCTGTTTTCACCGCCAATTAGTTCATGCGAGCTAGCGCCGGCAGGCACCCACCCACTACCGTTAGTAGATACAACATGCCGTTGCTGCCATGCACATCCTCAGATGCTGTTATTCGTTAGAATAAGATGCTACAAGCATATTATTGCAGCATGTTATTCTAATGACTAACATCTACAGGGTCTGAGGATGTCTCGTGGAGAGGCGAAACACATGTCGCAGAGATGACCAGGGCGGTCATGGCAGCGACGGTGGCGGGAGCATGGGATTCCTGGTCCAGATGGCGGGCAATCACGTGAACGATTGCAGCAGCCGAGGCAAAGACGACCGGAGTAGCCATGGCAGCGACGGCATGGTGCCTCTACTAACGGTAGTGGGTGGGTGCCGGCCGGCGCTAGTTTGCGTAAACTAATTGATGTCCTAAGCACACAAAGTAGGTTAGATCAAATTGCATGTAAAGTAGCGTATAACTATAACCACTGCGCCGTCGTCCTTGTCTAAAATTTTAAGTTTTCGTTTCAATCTTCATGCTAAGTCCTACACGGCGTAGGCAGAGAGGATCGAACGCTACATTATCGAGTCCTTTGACATCTCCCTCGCTTGTTTAACATTCATAGTTCTTTTTTCTAGGTTTTTTTAGGGCTCCTGACACCACTTTCTGAAAACACACAACCAATTTGGTCATGGTAGGTGAGATTTGGACTTTTTCTTTTAAACTACATCAGGAGGGATACAAGCAAGGCCCACTTGATGAAAAACGGGTACCGTAGCCTATTAACCTTTTACGATGTATTAAGTATCACTCGCGCGATGCCTCCTCTACTGCTTACACAGCAACTCCTTAGGAACGTACTGGTGACCTCACTCCCACGCAGGAACTCAACAACCATCTAGGGAGTTGTTATTTGGCTGCGGTTTTGTGTGAGGTGGAGGTACTTGCCCAGACGGGCTGCTTTGATACGCCCTACCTCTCTTAAAACATCCAGACCAAGACAAACAGCCATGTTCATGCACACAAATGTTTACCTTGTGTGGGAATCGAACCCATGAGCGTTGGTGACAAAGACGCGTCATTCACTACTGAGACACCGAGCTCGTCAAAACTTCCTTGGCTCCTGCATCCTTCTACTCACGCCTCGTATGTTTGAATCATAATTATTTCATCTTGCATTCTTTCTATATGTCCGAACCAAAGAAACATGCCTCTCTTTGTCCAATCGCCGATACTCTTTCTTCTTACATATTAAGCTGCAGAATATGCGCTCGTTTGAATTTGCCTAAGAGCGTGCATGAAAAGTTATGTTTTGATCGGTGCACCTGGCATTCCACAGTCACTGTCTGCCCCAGTGGGAGACAGGCGCGATGATATGTAAAGATAAAGATAAAAAAATCTTTATTTGCCTTTAGACCCTCACGGGCACTTAGACACATTTTAAATTTTCAGTATTATATCCTATTATTTTTTTAAGTTTTTCTCTTTTTTAATCTACCAGCGCATTTCAAATGACCATTGGCGAAGAAGAAATGCCAAAAGAAACTTGCCAATATAGGTATTTCCAAATCATCTTATACATAAAATATAATGATATGAGTGTACATATAGTGATATCAAGTGGTACAATTAAAGTTACATATATTAAATCTCGTCCTGAAACATTTCCATATATCACTGATAGTAAGATATTCATTGATTCTTTAATAATCCTTTATATATAGAGTATTTTTGATGTGCCTTTTGAACATATTGCCAGGCAAGGACAGAACTGTTTCAAGTAATTTATTATAGAATCGAATACAATTTACAAGAAAAGATCTATTAGTCTTAGCAAGCCGATGTACCGGCATACGCAATCTATTCCTGCTTCTAAGCTTTTCACTACATTTTGAAAACGAATTTATATTTTTACGAGCATATATTATGTTCTCATAAATGTACAGATAGGTAACCGTGAGGATATTTATTTCTTCGAATAGTTCTCCAAAGTGATTCCCAGGAGCCCATGTTATAAATAGAGCGGATGGCTCTCTTTTGTATGTATGCTGATTTTAATGTTTCATAATAATTAATATTCAGTCCGACACGTCCGTGTGGTTGTTCGTTCCGGGGCGGTACACACGCGAGTATGGCTGGCTTCATGTGTTTTATTGTTCAATTATACCTAGCATATTTATATCCACATATATAAAATTAAAACGAGTTTCGCGTATTTTTTTTATACAATGTCGGAAGGCGCACAAGCACATGACCCACCTGTAAGGCGGTTACGGTAGCCTATGAACGCTTGTAATACATTAAGTATCACCCGCACGATGCCTTTTCTCTGCTGTTTACACTGTGACTCCTTAGTAGCTTACACCAATAAGCTGCTAAGGAGTCACTCACACACAATAACCCTCTAGGGAGTTGTTATTTGGCTGTGGTTTTCTGTGTGGTAGAAGTACTTCACCAGACGGGCCGCTTTTACCACTACCTCTCTCAAAACATCCAGACCAAGACAAGCTGACATGTTCATGTACAAAAATTTTTGCCCTGCGTGGGATCGAACCCACGAGCGTTGGTGTCAAAGTCGCGTTATTCACGACTGAGCCACCGAGCTCTTTTTTCGTGGTCGTATAATTTAGACATTGAATTTTTATGCAATTAATTATCTATGTTGCCGTGATAGCCTAGTGGATTGGGCCTGATAAGCGATGATTCCTAGTTTGAATCCTACGTGGCCATATATTTGTGTATTTATTTATAATTATCACTCGCTCGACGATGAAGGAAAATATCGTGAGGAAATCTGCACGTCCAAAAGGTGTATTTCGAAAGACATGTGACCTGACGAGACACGTCGCGTCTTCCTTCTTGGCTGTGAAGGACTGAAGGGGCGGCCGCTCCATATCAACATCAGTATCTTAAACCGTTAGGCTCAGCTAATGGACACCGTCAATCCTAAGTGGTAAGGCTATACTTTGTTATCGTGTATAAATGTTATCTTTTTACATTTCTTCTTCATATGAACTTTAATTATGCGAAATGTCACAATCCTCGGTACACGCCCTATGCTTAAAAAAAAGTACAAAGTTTTGACGTGATAACGTCTTATAAATCGATTATATTATATTATAAAAAGCTTGACTCATTGTCACGTTCTGCGTGAGCCAAGCGTGCAAGCGAGAGCGCGGAACAAGCGATAGAGAGGCACGATAGGTCTAAGCGTTCGGCTTGTGATGCATCTATCTCTCTTCCACTCCATCTTATGACGTTATCACGTAAAATTATCGTCCGTAAACCGACTTTTACAGACAACCAATTTTTTATTCATGTATCACATAATGTTTCAAGGAAATGACGACACTGGGGATTTCACGAAATCCTTAAGGGCCGAGACATCATGGTAGCTGTCGAATAATCTTTCCTTTTATGACTTTTTACTAAAAATATCTCGTGATATGACAAAATTGTAAAATACTTTTAGTCATTACAGTAAACGGAATCCAGTAAAATGTTAACAAACCGGACATCATAGAACAAGATATGAGCCATGCCTCGGTTTCGGTTCAACGAGTGCCGGCTCTGGGCCGGGGAGACGGCGAGACTGTGATCGAGTCGATTTTAATTGTTTTCGATATGTAAAAAAGAGGGAGAGATAAGCCGTCACGGTGTGCAGATAACCTCGAAAATGAATTCAGCTCGATGATGAATATAAATGGGGAACGATTTTGAACTCGTAAGAGACTCGAAAAATATTATTGAACTAAATATAATCTAATTACTATCGGCTAACTAAAAGTTTTGATTCTATCTGTATGAATTGTTGTAATCCCTTTAACGGATGATTACTATTTTGTTCACTCAGAGTGCCATGAATGGACAACGGACATGGCGGTCAAAACAAAATACAACATTGTCCATAATATTTTTTTCTATTACTTCATTTTTAGGGTTCCGTACCCAAAGGGTAAAACGGAACCCTATTACTGAGGCTCCGCTGTCCGTCCGTCCGTCCGTCCGTCCGTCCGTCCGTCTGTCACCAGGCTGTATCTCATGAACCGTGATAGTTAGACAGTTGAAATTTTCACAGATGATGTATTTCTATTGCCGCTATAACAACAAATACTAAAAAATAGAATAAAATAAATATTTAAGGGGGCTCCCATACAACAAACGTGATTTTTTTGCATTTTTTATAGATAATGGTACGGAACCCTTCGTGCGCGAGTCCCACTCGCACTTGGCCGATTTTTTAATTTTGTTTTATTTTATTTCTTTTTTTTATACTATTTCGGGAGGCATACGGTCCACTTGATGGAAAGTGGTTACCGTAGCATATGAACGCTCGCGATACATTAAGTATCACTCGCGCGATACCACCTCATCTGCTAGCACATTTTATCGGTGACCAAAATCATATATATTTACTTATTTTACTACATTCTGTTTCACAATTTTTTTGAAGAATACGTAAATTAATACATTATTCGACATCTGCCGCGATTTCACGATATTTCTGGGGATATCGTGAAATCCCTAAAGTTCTCCTTTCGCTGCGATATATAGATATAGCTTTGTATTTATAAGTAGTATTACGAGTATTATTGTATACTTAGCTTTTATATTATTATACTGTCTACTGTATGCAGACGATGTCGTGTTATTAGAAGAAACACCATCTCAACTGCAAACGCTGGTCACAATAATGAAAGACGATTGTATGGAGAAAGGCTTAATATTGAATGCGAAGAAGACAAAGATGAGTATGGTATTTGAAAGAGAAGAAACCAGAGCCAATTTATCGATTACGGTAGATGATGAAGTGTTGGAACAAGTGGATGAGATTGTATATCTTGGATGCGCTTTCAGCAGGGATGGAAGGTATACCGTTGATGTAAGTGCTAGGAATAGTGTGAATGGAGCGTTAGGAAACTTTTTTAGCATCAAAAGCTTGAGGCACAAACATGAGGAAACAAAAGTTGAGTATGGCAGAGATAGCATCAATGTAGGATAAAAGCGATTAAAATGCGAGCGTTGCGCTAAATATGTAGTGCAACGCTTGTAAACCGCGTAGTTATGAACAGAGTTGGTCTGAAAGAGAGTATCGGTATTAAAATGAGAAGAGGCATGCTCCGTTTGTTCGGACACGTAGAAAGACTGCAGCGTGCGAGAATACAACTCGAAAGTAGAACGATGTTAGAGCCGAGGAAGACCAAGACTACCACGACCAAATTGATCGTGTTTTATCAGAAGGTGACGGGAGCCTTAGAAATCAACGAGCGTGCATGAGAAGAGCTATGAATGTTAAAGAAGCCTGTGAGATGTGTATAGATCGAGTCATGTTGTGCTCGGCTCTCTTTGCCCACCCCGCAAGCGATTTAGCGTGAAGTTATAATATATCTTCGCACATAGCCCCTTGGAGGATTGGTAGAGAGAACCGAGTATCACATGATCTGGTCCTTACAGCAACTTCCTCGCTTGTCTAATACGGCTCGTTTTATTCTCGCTCGTCGATTTTAAAGACCCTTGGCATCATTTTTTCAAAAATGATAAAACAGGACCAACTTGGCCGTGTTAGGTGAGTCTTGGCCACAAACCAATTAAATGAAGGTATTTTTTTATATATATTTATATACATAACAGTCACCGTAGCCTACGGACATTTACAACTCATGCGTTGCCGGCCTTCTATAAACCTCTTCACGCGTTTTCTTTTCTTTTTGTTATACTACGTCGGGAGACATACAAGCATACGGCCCACCTGATGTAAAGCGGTAGCCTATTAATGCTTGCGATATATTCAGTATCACTCGCGCGATGCCTCCTCTGCTGCTTATACAACAACTCTTTGGGAACTTACTGGTGACCTCACTCACACGCAGTCTGCCGTTTTCGGTGAGGTGGAGGTACTTCTCCAGACGGGCTGCTTTGATACGCCCTACTTCTCTTAGCCTTTCTTGAAGAGCCCCATGCTGTAGTCCTTTGGGAAAACCTCGGCTGGGAGCTCATTCCACAACTTGAGAGTTCCCGAAAGGAAACTCTGAGGTCTTGATCCTTCATGGTCTTGGCTTTCTTCCTTAGTTCAACATCCTCTCACTGATTTACCGATGTTAGTAACTTTACAGTATTTCTTGTTACCTATATAAGGTAACGTATATGTACATACGTCCTTAAGGATCCACATCAAGATTGCATCACCTTTGAGGACGAAGTGTCACCATGCCTCTTACCTGAAAGAGAAGAAAAATATTATGTTAAAGAAACGTAAAGAAATTAATTTTCGCATGAGACCTTTCACGAGAATCCTACGAATGTCAACAATAGATTAAAAGACCACTGCCTATCGATTATCTTTTCACTTTTATATATATATATATATATATATATATATATATATATATATATTTAATTTAAATATGTAGTAGTATTTATTTCACAGTTATATTTACGTACAATTTTATGTAAGTCTATCTATCTATAACTTCACGCCAAATCCCTTGCGGGGTAGGCAGAGAAAACCGAGCGCCACGTGACTCGATCTTTGCAACACCTCACTCGCTTCTCATTACCTACTCTTCTCGTGCACGCTTCCCGGTTTCTAGGGCTCCTAACATCACCTTCTGATAGAACACGACAAGTCTTGGCCTTCCTCGACTCCTACATCCTTCCACTTTTGCTCTTTATGTAAGTAATATTAATAAGTCTTTATTTGTAAATATATATTTTTTGTGATTTAATATCATTCATGCACGTATTCCATCCGCTGTTTTACAAAATGTCCCACAGCACAGGTTGGCTGGAAGAGATCTCCTTTAGAGATAAGCTCGCCTGCAAACTGTTTCTCAAGTATTATTATGTTAACAATTATGTGCAATAAAGAGTATATATATATATAAATACATTTTAAATGAAAAAATAATCAACCATGCGATAAAAATGAAAACTTATAGCCACAAATATTATACTGTTAACCTTAGCTGTGACGCATCATGTCATGAGATTTTTGAAGAAACCTCTCCAGAAATCCCTCAACGCGGCCAAGGAAATCCTCACTTCAAAAAAGCTCGGAGTCGAACCTGCATGCCAACAGTTTCATAAGTAAAATTTATTACGGTTTGTTAATCTATGCATTTTCATTACTCAAAATATATTGACATTTGTTTTTTTTTTTTGTATATCGTTGGACGGTAAACATCAGGCCCACCTGACGTGTAGCGGTTACGGTGCCTATGAACGTATGTCATGAACATAGCGTGGCACATTGTCACACCAGCTGCTGTACCAGCAACTGTTCACTAGTTCACTGATCTTCTGCGAGGTAGACGTATTTCCTAGTTTTTCTCATGCAACTTTGATCCACCCCGCCTCTGCTACTCCAGTGTACCTTTTGTAAATTAGCAGGATGGACCACATGCAGGTTATGATGATTCTGACTCTAAAGATGGTAAGTCAATTATAACTCCAAAGATAAACTTATAAATAACAAATATCCACCAATAAGCTTCATAACCTCAAATCGCATGCAACTTGTGTCCACGGTCCCACCAGTCCAATTACACACCAATTAATGGTACCGTTAATATCAATTACTGTCCCCGGACACGGCCCCTCACTTTATGTCCCACCTTCATTCAATGCCCACACTTCACTACCGTTGAATTGGTTTCTAATGAATTACAAAACACCCTCCAAATAGCCCGATATATTTGGTGCGAGCAAATTCTGTGTTTAATATTTAATTTGTTTGTAACCTTTGTTGTAAATGAGGGATTTAGTAGAGAATAAGAGACTTGAATATGACAAATACGTACTCATTTTTAACTTTTTTATGCTATCTCATATCTCTATATCATAGAGACATTATAAGAAATAAGAAATATGAATGTGTGAATGCGAATGGGTGACTCAGTGGTCAACTGCCTGCTTTATGCAGATGACGCGGCATTAATAGCAGAATCACCATCCGAACTGCAAACACTAGTTACAATAATGAAAGATGATTGTATGAAGAAAGGCTTACAATTGAATGCGAAGAAAACCAAGATAATGGTATTTGAAAGAGAAACAACCAGAACGAACACTAGGATTATTGTTCATGATGTAGTGTTGGAGCAAGTGAATGAGATTGTATATCTTGGAAGTGCTTTTAGCAGCAATGGCAGGTACACCGCTGATGTGGAGAGACGAGTGAGTACCGGGAATAGGTTGAATGGAGCGTGGGGTAAACTTCTAGGCAGCCGAAATCTAAGCCAGAAGGCACAGCTCGCTGTACACAACATTCCAACGCTAACTTATGGAAGTGAGAGTTGGGTATGGCAGAGAGAGCTAGAAAGTAGAATAAATGCGGTCGAGATGACAGCATTGCGCAAAATTTGTGGCATAACGCTTGCTGACCGCGTTCGTAATGAAGACGTGTGAGAAAGAGTTGGTCTAAAAGAGAGTGTCGGTGTTAAGATAAGAAAGAGCATGCTCCGTTGGTTCGGACATGTAGTAAGAATGCGGGACGAAAGAATGACGAAACAGATATACAATGCAAAAGTGGAAGGATGTAGGAGCCGAGGAAGGCCGAGACTAACCTACCATGACCAAATTGGTCGTGTTTTATCAGAAGGTGATGTCAGAAGCTCCAGGAACCGGCGAGCGCGCATGAAAAGAGCTATGAATGTCACAGAAGCGAGTGAAGTATGCAAGGACCGCGTCTTATGGCGCTCGGTTCTCTCTGCCTACCCCGCAATGGACTTGGCGTGAAGATATACCATATATATTGGGTTTGGGTTTACAATACAAGGTAGTTAGGATCAAACTGACGGCAAATTTGACTTTCGCAAAATAACGCTTGGGTCTATTGACTATTTAAGGTCATAATTGAAAGGATGGTATGGATCCAGGCGAAATAAAATAGTTACACAGTGCTTGGTCCATATGGAGATAAGAGAATGATGCAGGTAAGTTAATTTCAGACGTATGGAACGAAACCGCCTTGTGTCGAATACATTATCCAATCATAAGAATATTCACATGTAAATATAGAAAAGGAATGACTAGAAAACTGTGATTGAATTGATTCTATAACTGGACGACTGCGGGATTCTATAATGGATACAGGTGCCTTCAGAGATTCAGGATACGTTGCTTCAGGTATGTAGAAAGAATACGAAATGAAAGCGGATAAAATATAAATTTCTTTATTTGCCATTGAGTTCTCGCGGACACTTACATTTTTATATTTTACAATATAATCTTATTTTATCTTATTCAGGTCTCTTAGTTTTTAGTTTTATTTTTTAATCTTCTTGCATTTCGAAAAAAAGAATCGAAATGACCATTGGCGAAGAAGAAATGCTGAAAAATCGTTAATATACTGCATAAATATATTGCAATATCAAGCAATATATTTATGTCTGCATATTACTCGTAGTACAATAGTTGGCTAGTGGTCGTCATCTGCGCTAAATTATTTCCTGACAACTTTGTCAGTTACATATTTATCATTTCTATAATAACCCTTTTTATATAAAGCATGTCCGATGTACCTTTTGAACACTTTTTCCAGTAAAAGACAGAACTGTTCCAAGCAATTTATTATAGAACCGAATACAATTAACAAGAAAAGACCTACATAGTCCTAACATGCCGATATACCTAGGCATGCGCAACTTTTTTCTGCTTCTAAATTTTCACGGAAGTTAGAAAGCAACTCTATATTTTTGCGAGCATACATTATGTTTGGAGTACTTCACAGTGAGAATATTTATTTTTTGAATAGTTTCCAGAGTGATTCTCTGGAGCAATTGTTATAAATAGCGCAAATGGCTATTTTCCCAAGATGAAAATTGATTATATTATATAATTGGAAATGATGATATTAGAAAGAGAGCTGGTCTGAAAGAGAGTGTCGGTGTTACAATAAGACGAGGCAGGCTCCGTTGATTTGTAGATGTAGAAATAATGCGGGAGGAAAGAATTTATGAAACAACACGGAGCCGAGGAAGGCCAAGACTTACCTACCGTGACCAAATTGATCGTGTTCTATCGGAAGGTAACGTCAGGAGCCTTAGAAACTGCGTGCATGAGAAGAGCACTGAATGTTAAAGAAGCGAGTGAGATGAGTAAGGACCGTGTTATGTGGCGCTCTGTCCTCTCCGGCTACCCCGCAAGGGACTTGTAAATATGTAGATAAATAGATTGATAACATTATTTTGCGAAATTCTAATGTATTGGCAATTTGATCTAAGATCTGGTATGCTATTACTGGTGACCTTACTCACACGCAGGAACACAACAACCCTCCTGGGACTTGTATTTTTGCTGCAGTTTTCTGTGAGGAGGCACTTCCATAGACGGGCTGCTTTAATGCGCCCTACCTCTATTAAAATATCCAGACACATTCATGCATACAAATGTTTGTCTTGCAAGGGAATCGAACCTCCGAGCATTGGTGTCAAAGTATTAAATAATAAAGTGAGTGTGTAGTGTTTCCATTGTCAATACACGAAGACAAAGGCAGTATTCACTTCACGGAGTCAAGTGTCTGTGTGTAATTCTTTTACAGCTTATAAAGTTTTAGTGGGTGCGCCTTTATTGTTCCCGTCAACTTTACTCGCTCCCCCAGTGGAAACACCACCGCTCAATAACACTGTTCCAACAGTATCTCAACGCCATTCAGTATCTCGTGAATATTGTGTCACAGTGCCGGAATTAATTGTAGACAAAGTTAATTGATGAATATTTTATTACACTTTGACTAAAAAATAATGCCGCTAAGCATGCTATACTATACGTTTGTTCTTGATTCCTTCACTTTACAAAAGATCTGTAATTTTCTGCCAAATACGGGAGTGTATAATAAAGAAAAGTAAAGTAATAATACGCTCATTTATATAACGACGCGAAAATTGTTCATTACTCGATTCGTACACACACTCACCTCACTCAGTTGGATAATATTATTTTTTAAACAGTTGAAAACACTATCATCATGTAATTCAATTAGTTACTCGTAGATTCACACGTCCATCTACACTGACGTAAGCTTTTCAAAATCATAAAAACCCATCTGATTTTTCTAGCCTAGGCGCTTAACTTTGGCTCCGACCAATCAACCTTTCCATGTGTACTGCAGCATCATCTTCACTTCACATTGTAGTCAGTAGGTATGAAGACTTCAACCGACTACGAAAAAGGAGGCAAGGAGGAACTTTCATGCCAGATCCCGTGTGGTATAAGTGGAGGAGCGCCACAAGACACGGATCTTTCGAACCTCGGTCATTCTTTAAAAAAGATGCCTTTAAAGATGATGAAGTAGCCTTCTTCTTACCATTATCCTGTTTCCTAATTCATTAGTATAGACGTGTATTCTACCTAAGCGTAAGAATTTGGCAAAAATGCCAATTTTTACTTGGAGCGGCTGCCGTCACACGTCCGCAATCAGACCTTTCTAAGATTAGGTTACACATCTTTCGAAATACAATTTCATGGACTTGCGGATTTCCTCACAATATTTTTCTTTCCCCTCTAGCTAGTGATAATTACAAATATGTAAATAAATCCAAAAAGACGAATTAAGTAGTACATGTCAGGATTCGAACCAAGAAGAAGACCTAAGAAGTGCTGGCTTGACGTCGTGAGGGATGACATGTGCGCCAATGGTATCACTATGAGGAATGCCGGAGGCCGCGCGAAATGAAGAAGCAAAAGTCGGAAAGCGGACCCTGCACTCCGAAGCGAAAACGTAGGACGCGACCGGGATTAACGCTCGGATAATGATGATGATAATTCCAGGATTCGAATCGGAGAGCGGTTGGCCAATAAACCGGTTCTTCATCCGCTTGGTGTCACTGCACAATGTATCCTTCTGTGCTTGTTATGTATCCTAATAAAGCATAAATCGTCTACTTAATTCAAGTACACCCACTGCAAGTAGCACAATATAATGTGACTAAGTCACGTGCCACTTTTTTAACGGGATGAGTTTTGTACGGATTTATTCTAATACTTTGATGGTGTCGCGAACTGACACTGCCGTTTGTGAATCGTATGTGGAAGTTATCTCTTATGTGCTTATTTATGTAACAGATACGACCGCTGGAAGTGAAGCTGGATGAACGCCTGCTATGGAAGAAGTATCCTTCGTGAGTTACCAGCCACTATACTAACACAGCAATACTCTTAGGCGTCACTGAGATATTTTTTTTCAAGCTTGGTAGCCGGGGTTAGTGACTCTAGTTTGACACCAACACTCGTGAGTTCAATTCTCACGGAGAACAAACATTTGCATGTGCATGAACATATCTGTTGTCTTGATCTGGACTGGTAGAGTAGTAACACAGCAACTCCCTAGAAGCCTACTGGTGACCCCACTCACACGCAGGAACACAATTACCCTCTAGGGAGTTCTCGTATATATCTGCGATTTTCTGTGAGTTGGAGGTATTTCCTCAGACGGGCTGCTTTGATGCTTCCTACCTCTGTTCAAAACACCCACACCAAGACAAACAGAGACAGCATACAAATGTTTGTATTGTATGGGAATCTCACTTTACATCAGGTTTAAAAACATTAAAACTATTTCTGCAACCAATAACACAGTAGGACAGACATATAATCAGGTTATGTTCTGTGTGCTTTGTTAATTAAAAGTTCTCTCGTCACGTTTCTCAAACACTCATTATCTCAAAATGTGAAAACACCTACTATCTATGTTGAGAATTCGATAGTTAATATATTTTTGGAGCTTTCGTCTTTTTTCAAGCTTAAAGGCATTATATTCGGTTATGTGTATTGAGCTTAAGGTTGTTAGCATCAAACTACTGACAAGACAAAGAGAGCGTTCTCCGGAAAGCTGAACTCAGAGAAATCAGTGAAGTGAAATCATTCGGTATATTTGATGGGCCCTGCCTCTGTTTTGTGTTTGATTCAGACCAAAGCGGATTGTAGTGAAGATTGGAGAATACAGCTTTATAAATATCTAATTATCCCCTTTGTTCACTATTTTAAGAGGTCGATTTAAAAAAAAAAATTACTTGGTTTTTATATTATGTTTAGCTAAGTTTATTTTATATTATATTATACAAAGACACATTTTATTTTCGTTCTCATCACTATTGAATGACGCGGGGGGTGAGAGTTTGGCTTTACTAATTTTATGTTATGTCTTGGATTTCAAAGCAAATACGTTTTTCGCAACATCGATATCGCAAAAAATCTCAATAACGACGCCCATGTCATACCAATTCATCCCCTAATGAGATGAATTTCGGAGAATCACAAAATATGTATCTGCTTATTTAAATGTAGTACTCTTACGAAGTTTTGAACCTATTCAAAATGATTTTAGCAAGTTTAATCTATTTTTTCTTGTGTGGAATCTCAAAGTCGAATTTTTTTTTAATCAATTTTACCTAATGTAAAGCGGTTATCGCAGCCTGTGAACGTGCAATATAGTATCACTCGCGCAACGACCCTCCATGGAGTTATTATATGGCTGCGGATTTCTGCAAGGTGGTACTTCTCCAGATAGGAGGCTTTGTTGCGCCGTACCTCTCTTGAAAAAATTACGATTACAGTAACTTCTTCATAATCTTCGGTCACTCGGATGATTATATTCTATTATTTAAAAAAATAGTAAAATATTTCCTTCTAAGAAGTACAACAATGTTTCTCGTTAATGTTAAAACTTGCACTTGTACAGATTCCGCTTCACATATTAACATTAACGAGATGTCTTCAAAATTCCACCAAGTGCCTACAGTCAACAGTATCGACATAACAACAATGTTTATTTACATAATAATCCTAAATTCAAAAATGAATGTTTAATGCCAAATACCTACGAAACTTGAACACTCAACGTTTCAGTTAAATATTGATAAGTTAAAGAAAGTAAGACAAAGTACACCTGAAACAATAAAACACAGTCAGAATAATACCGAGGAGTGGCCTCACTCGCAACAACGCGAACTAAAAGAACGTACAAAGGGAACCAATAAAAAAATCTGCCCATTCAACGGAAAATATCTGAGAAATTTCATACGGCTTGGTACTGAAGGGTTCCGTCGGTAAGTATGGATTATCCTTCAGTTAAAATTGATAGCTTTTTGCGTAAAGATTATATGTTGATTTAAAAAGCTACAGAAGATTAAGTGCACGAAAGTGTTTGTATGGTTTTTGGACATAATTCGTTGTAAGATTTATTTGATCAATGTATAAAAATCTTCATTAGGTCCCCAACGTTCATACAAGCAAATACATTCTCCTTTGAATGTTCACTGAGATATTTCACATCTGCTGGGCGTCTCGTGACGGCCACCATTTTTTTTTTGTTCAGTATCTTGAAGAATAATTGTCTTAGATTCGCTGACATTGAATCTCCTTCAATTTGCCCGAGATAAAATAATCTACGCTCTAGTAAAAACATATTGTTTTTCTAACCGTACAAAGAATATAGTACAATAGATTCGCATTTTAGTGTGAAACTTTTACATGTAACTCAATAAATTGTAAAAGAAATTAGATATTTAGGCCTTGTTTTTGCGCAAACTAATATTGAACGTGAATGTGAAAACAAAAGTAGTTAAAACACTGAACTAGAATAAAATATATTAATCGCGAACACAATAATAGGATAAACTTACTTTCAATATTCGATTTGGTAGATCAGATAGTTTTTCTGTATGGCAAGCAAATTGATATTTGAAACATAACGAAGACATGAAATCGATCGAACAGAAGTTATAATTGAAGCATAGCTAGCGACAGGATTTTCAGTAACGAAAATAAAAAAGCGTTTATAAACGGAACCCAAGAGATCGCCTTCGCAAAATTACAATGAAATAAGAAACATTGCGAGTGAATTCACAACCATTTCTTTTTGAGACGCGGGTTCAATTCCGGCATGCCGCCGACATAGAATAACAATAGGGTTGCTTCGAGCGTTCGCATTCCACTTCGCGCTCCGCAAACTGTCTTTGTGACTGACCTAGGACTCACAAAAGGGTCCCTACTTGGGCCGCTATTAATATTCTTGTTCAAATTTGATCGTTGTCAAATCATTTCGGCTCTGTTTACGATCACAATACTTTTCACACGAATCGGAAAAATCTACGAAATATTAAACGGTGGACCTAATGTTAATTTTATATGAGATACTACATCAGAAGTGTATCGATTTTGATACGCTGGTAACTCAAATCTATATATTCATCAACGTTACTCGCTAGAATAACATGCTACAAGAGTATGTAGCATGTTATTCTAACGAGTAACGTCTACAGCGCCTGAGGATAACTCGTGGAGAGAAACATGTGTCGCAGCGACGCCCAGGCCAGTCGTAGCAGCGACGGTGGTGGTGGCATGCGGTTTCTGTTCCAGATGGCGGACAACCGCAGCAGCCGAGAGCTATGGCAGCGTCGGCGTGTTGCATCTACTAACGGTAGTGGATGGGTACCGACCGGCGTTACGCCGCATGAACTAATTGGTACACAGCACACAAAGCAGGCTTTCGCAAAATAACGCCTAAATGTATTTAGATTTAATCTGTCGTAATCATGAACCTGCAACTAAATCTTCTTCCTGGTCCCATTTCTATTATAGGTAATCTATTAGATTTAGCCGCGTCTACTGCCTAAGCCTAAGAATTTTGCGAGGTTAGAGATTTTTATACACAGCGACTGCTATCATATCTCTATAACCCGGAGGGAAAACCAGACCTATCTTAGGTTAGGTTCGAAATATAATTCCTGGACGCGCGGGTTTCCTCGCGATATTTTCTTTGACTGCAAGTGATAATTACAAATATGTTCATAAACCAGAAAACATGAATTTAGTAATAAACGGCCACCAAGATTCAGATTAAGGATCGATCGGTAAATAGGCGGTTTGCGAAAGTCTACTAAGAAATAAGAAAGAGAAATGAAGCACGCTATCTTCACGGTACTTACTCACTGTTATAATATAAATTTCTATCTATCTATCCATAACTTTACGCCAAATCCCTTACGGGGTAGGCAGAGACAACCGAGCGCCACGTGACTCGATCCTTACATACCTCATTCGCTACTTTAACATTTATTGCTATTTTCATGCACGCTCGCCGGTTTCTACGGCTCCTGACATCACCTTCTGATAGAATACGACCAATTTGATCATAAGTCTTGGCCTTCCTCGGCTCTTACGGCCTTCCACTTTTGTATTGCATATCTGCTTCGTCGTTCTTTCATCCTGCATTCTTTCTACATGTCCATAATATAAAATTAAAGCATATTTATCGTGTTCAATGTCAGTTTACTAGAATATAAAAGTTACAAGCGGTATACGACATGTGTACTCGGTAAGGAAGGATTAGCACTAAAAGTCTTTGAAGAATCATTTACTGGAGGCCCACCTTCTCTTTTTCTTGATAGCTTATACCGTTTCCCTTACTAAGGGTTCCGTCACAAGATACTTATTTTAACTGGGAGCAGCTGCTGTCAGCCTGCCGCACTTCAGAGGGAAAACCAGGCCTTTATTAGGTAAGGTCACACCATACGTCTTTCGAAATACAGTGTCCTCACTTTATTCTCCTACACCGCTAGTGGTAATTACAAAAACGTATATAAATCTGACATAAATCCGGAAACACGTTTTAGCACACTGGATCCGAAACATGATCCAGTCGGTAAGTACGCTGGTTTTTAGGATTCCGTATCCAAAGGGTAAAATGGAACCCTATTACTGAGACTCCACTGCCCGTCCGTCCGTCCGTCTGTCACCAGGCTGTATCTCACGAACTGTGATAGATAGACAGTTAAATTTTTCACAGATGTTGTATATCTGTTGCCGCTATAACAAAAAAATACTAAAAAATAGAATAACATAAATATTTAAGGGGGCTCCCATACAACAAACGTGATTTTTTTGTTCGTTTTTGCTCGATATTGATAACGGCAACAGGTAGACGCTTGAAATATTCACAGAATATTTAGTTATATATCCACTTTAAAAATAAATAATTAAATTAAAATAAAACAAATATTTAAGGGGGCCTCCCATACAACAAACGTATTTCTTTTTGCCGTTTTTATAGATAATGGTACGGAACCCTTAATGTGCGAGTCCGACTCGCACTTGGCCGGTTTTTTTATCTACCAGGCTGCACTGAAGGCTCGCCTGAAGAGAGGAAAACAGCTAAAATGGAATTCGTTACCTAATCAGAACAACAAAATGGCCACAACGTAACTTTTTTTTTATGTACAACATCGAAAGGCATACAAGCACACGGTCCACCTGATGTAAAGCGATTACGGTAGCCTATGAACGCTTGTAATACATTAAGTATCACTCGCGCGATGCCTCCTCTGCTGCTATCACAGCAACTGCGTAGAAGCTTCCGGGTGACTGCACACACACACACACAGGATCCCAAAAACACTCTAGGGAGTTGTTATTTGGTTGCGTGTTTTCTATGAAGTGAAGGTACTTCCCCAGACGGGCAGCTGTTATGCCTCCCTCAAAACCATTCACACCAAGACAAACAGACATATTTAAGCACACAAATGTTTGTCCTGTTTGTGAATCGAACCCACATGCGTTGGTGTCAAAGTCGTGTCATTCACGACTGCGCCACCAGGCTCGTCAAACTGACACTAACAGAAATACGTTCGAGAAGTTACAGATTGAGAACGAGTTACATCCTGTCCAAACCCCCCCCCCCCCAATTCCCTTATCCGAGTTCATCACTAACACATCTCCCCGGCCACTTATACCTTATAAAAACGGATAAAAGGCCTCCAGTACACTCGCGAGCAAGAAAAATAGGATAATAACGGCCGGCCAGAGGGGCACTTAAAATGGTTGCGTCGTGAGGGGAATTTTCAAGAACCTTCTTTTGCCAGCCTCTCGCTTATTGTTCGAAGGGTCCGTCCGGCCGGCGGTTGACTCGGGTTTACAACTGTTCACGTTAATGGAGATATTCTGATGAGGACGCCGTTGTCTCGATGGAGTATTCTTTTGAGTGTTTGGTTAAACGGTCATCAAAGAGTTTGCGCAGAAGTGGTTATGTAACCATACTTTCGTAATTTCAAAATTATAAATATTAGATTTCGAGATACATTTTGACGAGCTCGGTGGCTCAGTCGTGAGTGATGCGACTTTGATACCAACGCTCGTCGGTTTGTTTCCCACAATGTCTGTTTGTCTTGGTCTGGACGTTCTAAGAGAGGTAGGGCGCGTCAAAGCAGCCCGTCTGGGGATTACCTCGACCTCACAGAAAACCGCAGCCAAATAACAACTCCCTGGAGGGTTCTGGTGTGAGTGAGGTCATCAGTAAGCTCCCAAGGAGTTGCTGTGTAAGCAGCAGAGGAGGCATCGCGCGAGTAATACTTAATATATCGCAAGCGTTAATAGGCTACAGACCCGCTTTACATCAGGTGGGACGTATGCTTGTATGCCTCCCGATGTTGTATAAAAAACACATATAAATTTAGACTTTAACGGTTTAGATATTAGGGATTCTAATGTATTCCATCGGAATATATATTAACTTGATTCGAATGCAGGTCCTTGAAATGGGCTGTAAGGAATGTGTGCTACGGAACACGAGATTTTCAGCCCTGGGCTTTCAGTGACAATCACTAAAAGAGATAACCGCAACTAACAAACAACTCCCAGGAGTATTGTTGTGTTCTTAACAGTGAGTGAGGTCGCCAGTAAGCTTGTAGACCGTATTCGCAATAATGATGCTCGAAACGGAATTGTTCTGAGAGTGGCGGTGTTAAAAAAAGAAGAGGCAGGCACGTTGGTTCATGTGGAAAGAATGCAGGAAGAAAGAATTACGAAACAGATATACAACACAAAAGCGGAAAGATACAGTTATATAGCGCATGAGTGGAAACATTCCAGGAGCCGAGGAAGGCCAAGACTTACCTACCATGACCAAATTGATCGTGTTCAATCAGAAGGTGACATCAGGAGCCTTAAAAACCGGCGAGCGTGCATAAGAAGATCAATGAATGTTAAAGAAGTGAGTGAGATGTGTAAGGATCGAGTCACGTGGCGCTCGGTTCTCTCTGCCTACCCCGCAAGGGATTTGGCGTGAAGTTATAATAATAATAAATAAATAAATATTGTCAGACAAATTACACAGCGCCATCTAGCCCCAAAGTAAGCGAAGCTTGTGTTATAGGTACTAGACAACTGATAAACATACGTAAAATACATTTTTTTTTTGTATATACATACATATTATACATAGAAAATATCCAGACCAAGACAAACGGACATGTTCATGCACACAAATGTTTGCCTTGTGTGGGAATCGAACCCACGAGCGTCGGTGTCAAAGTCGCGTCATTCACGACTGAGCCGCCGAGCTCGTCATAGTTATAGATAGATAGTATATATAAAGTCTACTTCAACTACAACAATAGTTATTATATCTTATTTATATAACATCGAACAATACTAATTAGCTTATTTATGTAACATACGACGAATTCGGTGACGCAGTGGTGAAATGCGCTGTTATGCTACTTTGACACCAACGCTCGTGGATTCGATTCCCACACAGTACAAACATTTGTGTGCATGAACATGTCTGTTTGTCTTGTACTGGGTATTTTCTATGTATAATTAGTATGTATTTACAAAAAAAAATGTATTTACGTATGTTTATCAGTCGTCTAGTAACCATAACACAAGCTTAGCTTACTTTGGGGCTAGGTGGCGCTGTGTAATTTGTCCGACAATATTTATTATTTTACTAGCTGACCCGGCGAACTTTGTACCGCCTCAGGATCAATAGATGGTGTGTTAACTTATTAGATGGTATAAATTCTTTTAACACTTATTATCCTATTCCCGACGAAGACAAATCCAAAAACACAAAAATCATAAAAATCGGTCCAGCCGTTCTTGAGTTATAAATGATGTAACTAACACGACTTTGTTTTATATATATAGATTTCTTATAATTATTAACATCGTACTAATTAGTAATAAGAGATGCGAACTACATCGCCGTACATTAGTGCTGAAGTGGCACAGTTCTGTTTCAGTGTAATGAGGTACTTGGCAGTTGTTTTTATCGGCGTCGCGAACGAGGCCTCCCCGTCCAAACGTATCCGAGAGGGTGCTTAACGCGGGACTGTGCAAGAATACATAAATATTGACAAGCTCGGTGGCTCAGTCGTGAATGACGCGACTTTGACACCCACGCTCGTAGGTTCGATTCCCACACAGGACAAACATTTGTGTGCATGGACAAGTCTGTTTGTCTTGGTCTGGATGTTTTAAAAGAGGTAGGACGCATCAAAGTAGCCCGTCTGGAGAAGTACCTCACAGAAAACCGCAGCCAAATAACAACTCCCTATAGGCTTGTTGTGTTCCTGCGTGTGAGTGAAGTCATTAGTAAGCTCCTAAGGAGGTGTTATGTTAGCAACAGAGGAGGCATCGCGCGAGTGATACTTAATGTATTACAAGCGTTGATAGGCTACGGTAACCGCTTTACATCATTGAAAATTTAGAAATTGGTGGGCCGTATGCTCGTATGCCTTCCGACGTTGTATAAAAAACCAGTTGAGAATGCGCAAGCTTGCATTGCCAGAGTAACAACTGGCTCGTCAATTATATAACATTTTTTTTTTAAACTTTGTCGGCCATTTGGCCATGTTCCTTAAGAGATAGGAGTTTGGTTTTTCAGACATTGCTATTCTAGTATTGTCTTAGGTTTTCGCGATTGTTACACATTGAATTTAACAATTTTTAACGGAAGTTTCGCGTCTTTTATTTATTTTGTTGAACCTGACGTTTCGAATGCTTTGCAGTGTCCGTGGTCGCAGGAAGACTTTCCTATTCCACTTTTTTATGCTGAGTCCGAATCTGAAGTCAAAAGTCGCTTCCTGGGAGTAGACAATGGAGACACTGTCGCAAGAGTGATAGTAGCAGAATAGCGCCTCCACCTCGGTAAAAACCGTAGCCAAATAACAATTCCCCGAAAAGTTCCATTAAGATGCAGAGGAGTTGCTGTGTTAGCCGCAGAGATGGCATCGTACCAGTGACAATTAATATATAGCAAGCACACATAGCATACAGTAACCGCTATACAGTATGCTTGTATGCCTTCCGACGTTGTATGAAAAGAAATTACGAAATAACGCAAACATTCCAACTCTCAGCTATTTTGTATATAAAAATAACATATATCTATCTATCTATAACTTCACGCCAAATCCCTGGCGGGGTAGGCAGAGAGATCCGAGCGCCACGTGACTCGATCCTTACATATCTCACTCGCTTCTTTAACATTCATTGCTCTTGTCATGCAAGCTCGCCGGTTTCTAGGGCTCCTGACATCACCTTCTGATAGAACACGACCAATTTGGTCATGGTAGGTAAGTCTTGGCCTTCCCCGGCTCCTACATTCTTCCACTTTTGCATTGTATATCTGCTTCGTCATTCTTTCATCTTGCATTCTTTCTACATGTCCGAACCAACGGAGCACGCCTCTTCTTATTTTAACACCGTCGCTCTCTTTCAGACCAACTCTGTTTCTAACATCATCATTGCGAATACGGTCTAAAAGCGTTACGCCGCAAATTTTGTTTATTCTACTTTCATGCTCTTTCTACCATACCCAGCTCTCGCTTCCATAAAAACACATAACATTTTCACATAAAATACCATAACCTCCATGACACATCGCCATGTTTGTGAAGACAACCATCCGTTAAATAAATAACCTTAATAATTAGAAACACACATCAACACAGAGAGATTTATAAATTTATTCCAGTTCTGTAATTATTTGCCTACGAGTTTGTGAAGTGGGCCCATTGACGAGCTGAGCGAGTTGTGACGAAGTCTGGGCGCTTTTAAGAGAGGTAGACCGTGTCAAAGCAGCCCGTCTGGGGAAGTAGCTCCACCACACAGAGTACCGCAGCCAAATAATAAATCCGTAGAGGGTTGTTGCGTTCCTGCGTCTTTCTCGTAAGCGTACTGATTTTGGCACGAAGCGAGGGCCACAAGACCTTCGTACCCCAGAGGGAAAATTAGACCTTTGTTAGGGCACACGTCTCTTAAAATATAATCTCTTGGACGTGCGGATTTCTTCACGATGTTTGCTTTCGCCGCCGAGCTAGTGATAATTAAAAATATGTACTTAAATCTGAAAACACGAACTTAATGCCCACGCCAAGATTCTAACTCAGAACCTTTAGAACCTCACAGAAAACTGCAGGCAAATAACAACATACCTATAAAGTTGTTGTATTTCTGCTTGTGAGTGAGTTTACCAGTAAACTCCTAAGGAGTTGCTGTGTTAGCAGCAGAGGTGCCATCGCGCGGGTAATACTTAATGTGTTGCGAGCGTTTAACATCTTCTGAGTTATTGTGTTTCTATGAGTGAGTGAGGTTACCAATAAGCTCCCAAGGAGTTGCTGTGTTAGCAGCAGAGGAGGCATCGCGCGAGTTATACTTAATATATCGCAAGCGTTAATAAGCTACGGTACCCGCTTTGCGTCTGGTGGGCCGTATGCTATGCGTCCCGACGTATTATAAAGAAAAGGTAGTTAGGTTTCTGAGTAATTAGTAATTGAGGTTACAAGTGAGCTTCTAAAGAGTTGCTGTGTTAGTAGCCGGAGTGGCAACGTTTGAGCGGTGCTTATTGCAGCCACTGTACATCCAGTAGGACGTATGCTTATGTGAAAAAAAACCCTGATTGAAGAGTCACATTACTACCCCCTATCTTTATAAGGAAGGTTCTTAAACATTCACAACTGTTTTCATCCACACTCGCCAGTTCTTAGCTACTGACATCGCCAACTGATAAAACTTGACCAAAACGTGATTCTTCATCTACACTAATATGTAACCTAAAGTTTCGTTTATTTATTTGAACGCGCCAATATCCGGAACTACTAGTCAGATTAAAACAACTCTTATTCCCATTTGATAGTCAAATTCTTGAGGAGGGCTATAAGCTATTCAACATCAGGATACAGGTCTCAGAAGCCGAGGAACAAGAAAGATACTGAGAAAAAGCAGTTCCTCTACGGTTCCCCCGGTACGGAACACACCTAGTTATATCATATAATGCACATCAACCCTTGCTAATCCCACTGCAGGGATACGGGTCTCCCTTCAACCGAAGGAGTTGAGAGCATACTCCACCACGCTGCTCAAATGCGGATTGGCGGAGGCCAGTGTTTTTAAGCCACCCGAGGGCCACAGACTTAGCTCAACGACTGTCATCTATAGACAATAGTCAGGGCCACGGCGAAACTCGAGATAGATAAACCCATCCAGACAGGCCGCGGTCGCCGTTGCTTAACCTGCGTGTTTCATATCATTATATTAGATGATTATATATATCATATAATCATCACAATATAATTAATACAGTCCATTTTGAACTACCATTTACTGAAACAAAACAGGACGCGGCACACGGCCGTGAGTTTAACTGAATACGTCTTTGTAACGGCTGAACGGAAGTAAGTTATTCCACAAGGAATATGATGCAGCGCAATGATCTCAAAACGGCAGCCTTTTCTCCGCTGCCGCGCGCAATGCTTCACACTCCTCACTCAACGTAACGAATTCTTTGATTCTTTAGTTATCAACTAGTATCATTCAATTTTGTATGTATACGATAAATACATGCATGCATGCTATAAAACCGAACTGTATCCCCGTTTTTTTTATCATTAATTTTCTAAATTGCCTCCCACTATAAGCAAACTTAAAGACGTATTCACGTCAAAAAATAGGTATACATAGGGTATTACATACCTCAGTCGCTTCTATAACATTAATTGCTCTTCTCACGCACGCTCGCCTATTTCTAGGGCTCCTGATATCACCTTCAGATAGGACACGACCAATTTGGTCATAGTAAGTAAGTCTTGGCCTTCCTCGGCTCCTACATCCTTCCACTTTTGCGTTGTATATCTGCTTGGTCATTCTTTCATCCTTCATTCTTTCTACATGTCCTGACCAACGGAGCATGCCTCTTCTTATTTTAACACAGACGCTCTCTTTCCGATCAACTCTGTTTCTAACATCAGCATTGCAAATACAGTCTTCAAGTAAATTGTGAACTTTATATATCCTCTAACATGCTCCTAGCGTACCTCAGCTGCTATATCCTCCGCTTTATGTTGTATATCTGTTTAGTCATTTCCCTAGTCTTTTTTCTGCAATCCTATAACGATGGTGTATGGCGTCCCATACACCCTATTTTATATCAGCGTCTTTGTCATACCCTCAACCCTCTAATCTTTCGCCACCAAATAGCGCCCTAACGTGTGTATTTTATAATTGCTCTCGCGTTCATTACCCCAGCTCAATATTTTAATGAGAGATCTCCCTGACAAATGATGTTGTGCGTTGAATTCGCTCCAGAGCCCTGCCGGTGATATCTCCACGTCAGGATCTTGATTACTACCCTTCAGGGATGCCTCCTGATTATTGTTTCGTGGATGCATATTTTCTGGGAATGATGTAGTGAGAAGATTAACTTAGAAGCAAAATGAGGAAAGGTTTTTAATGAGAGATGAGCAAGTGGTTAGCATAAGTGCGTGAACATGTCTGTTTGTCTTGGTTTAGGCGTTTTTAAGATAAGTAGGGTGCATTAAAAAAGCCCGGCTGGGAAAGCACCTTCATCTCTCAGACCACCGGAGCCAAACTACAACTCCTTTGAGGCTTTTTGTTTTCCTGTGAATAAGTTAAGTTATCAATAAGAGAGGCAGGGTGAATTGAAGTAGCCTGTCTGGGGAAGTACCTCCACCTCACAGAAATCTGCAGTCAAATAACAACTCCATAGAGGATTGTTGTGTTCTTACGTGTGAGTTAGGTTACCAGTAAACTTCAAAGAAGTTGCTGTGTTAGCACCAGATGTGGCATCACGCGAGTGATACTTAAAGTATTATAAGCATTCAATGGCTACGGTAACCGCTTTACATCAGATAACCTGCTTTATGTGTTTTCGCCACCAAAGCTGGTTCGATCGTTAGCGGGGGCTCACCGCGATCTGTAGAGTTAAACCCAATCTCGTCTCGATGTAACTTCTCAGCTAATTAACGAGCGAGTCTCTACATTGAAGCAACCTGATTGAGGAGGTACTTGCCATCAGAAAACCGAAGCTAATTAACATTTTATTGTGCGCTTGGTGCTTCTACAAAGGATTAACTTTACAAGTAAGCTAATTAATTCCTTTGTAACGTAATGTTATGATACCATTTTTTAATTTGTGACTGACAATGTATAGCGATTACTGTTAGCAAGATAACATTTTTTTTTATACAACATGTCTGTTTGTCTTTGTTTTGGTGTTGAGAGGTAGGGCGCATCAAAGCATCCCGCCTGGGGAAGTACCTCCAACTCACAGAAAACCGCAGCCAAATAACAACCCTGTTTCTGCGTGTGAGTGAGGTCACCAGTAAGGTCCCAAGGAGTTGCTGTGTAAGCAGCAGAGGAGGCATCGCGCGAGAGATACTTATTATAACGCAAGAGTTAACAGGCTACGGTTCCCGTTTTGTATCAGGTGGGCCGTATGCTTGTATGCCTCCCGAGGTAGTATAAAAAAAAGTAGAATGTCAAACAAGCACGCGGCCCGCATCAGATGGTAAGCATTTACCGCAGCCTATTGACGTTCGCAACACCACCACTGGGGATTTTACTCGCGCGCTGCCAATCTTGTGACCTAAGGCTGTTTCGTCACAGTACCCAGTAATTTCTCTGTCATACATATCTCACCCTTCAAACTGGAACATATCTAAATAAATACAGCTGAAGATTTTATTTATTTGAAATCGATTACATGACATATTCTAAATACTGTATTTTGAAATTGAATACTGTGTATGTATTAATGAGACGGCATGTGCTATCTATCATGTATTTGTATGTCTTATCGGCCATACACGTGGAAAAAAATTTAAAACCAAACCTGTATTTTTGTACCACTCATGTTAAACAACATAAATAAACATGATTGAATTGAATGGACGAGTGCACGAATAATACTTCTTGCAAGCCAAGTTCCTTGTAGAGTAAACAGAGAGAACCGACTCCAGTAGACTCAGTCTATATACAACGCTTCTTTAACCCTTCGAAACCCGGGTGGTCGTATACGACCGCCAAATGTATGGGAAAACGTATATAACGGGTTCTGACTGCTAATATCCGTGGTTTCTTTCTTCTCGCCGGTTCCTACCGCACCCCACAAAATATTCTGATAACGTGACCTACTTGGTCAGGGTATGAGCCTTCGTCTTCCTCAATTCTTACATCCTTCTACTGTCGATATATATATTTGATTGGTAATTAGAACGTTTCAAGAGGAAAGCTGCATTCTTTCCAAACCAACGGAGCATGCCTTTTCTTATCTAAACACCGATCTTTTTCAGACCAACTCTCTTTTTTACATCTTCTTTACGAACTCTGTCTACAAGCGTTACTTGGCAGATTTTGAACATCGCTCGCATTTTGATATATAACGTCGGGTGGCATACAAGCATACGGCCCACCTGATGTAAAGTGGTTACCGTAACCTATGAACGGTTGCAATATATTAAGAAACACTCGCGCGATGCCTCTGCTGCTTTGCACATAACAACCCTCTAGGGAGTTGTTATTTTGCTGCGGTTTTTCTGCGAGTAGGAGGTACTTCCCCACACGAGCTGCTTTGATGGGCACTAACTGTCTTAAGAATACCCAGACAAGGAAAAACATGTTCACGCACACAAATGTTTGTACCGTGTGGGAATCGAACCCACGAGCGTTGGTGTCAAAGTAATGTAACAGCGCGTTTCGTCACTGTGCCACTGACCTCGTCAAAACTATATATTACTACATTATTTTTTAACCAGCTCTCGCGTTCATTAGCTAGAACAGCACCGCATTATGTTCAGCGAGCTGTGCGCACTGGCTCAAGTTTTACTACCAAGAAATTTCGCTCGGCTCTCCACTTCTGCGGTGTACCGTTCATTCCTCTTGAAAATGCATCCAAGTCATACAATCTCATTCACCTGTTCCAACATTACATCATCCACCATAATCTTTGTGTTCGTACTGGTTTCTTTCCACAATTACCTATTGTAGGACTACTTGCAAATGAAACACCAACCTGTACTTTTCACTTTTTAATATCAGTAGTGCTCACAACGTAACTCATCGATCGACTGACAAACGAATTCCCGCGTACTCTTTATATTGTCTTTGTACAGTGTCTTTTATTATACATTGGTTTGTGAATGCATGCTATTCTTCTAATTACTTCATAATCGTTGTATCCTCAATAAATTAATTCTAATATTAACCACTAAAATAAGAGTTGCTAACACTATGTTTCATTTTATTTTTATATAAAACAATCATACGAGCAAACGGTTTACCTCATGTAAAGCGGTTACCATAAACTATAAACGCGTACAACGCCTTGAGTGTCACTCGTACGATGCCATCACTGCTGCTGATGTAGCATTTTCTCACGAGCTTACTGTCACTCGCAGGAACACATCAACCTCCCAAGAAGTTGTTACTTGGCTGCGCTTTCTGTTAGATTAGGTTACTTCCACAGCCTTCGACTTAGCTTCTTTTTTCGCAAATTTGGCAAATTTTGACCGCTTGTACTCAGTTAAGGGGGCTCAAATTTCTTATTAAATATTTTTTCATGTCGTAGTCATTTAAATATTAAATAAACATATAACTCATCACTCGCACAGGACATAACGTGTATGAGAGGTCGATGGCGTCGTTGCGCATGTCATTCTAACCGAACACGCAGGTTAAGCAACGTTGACCGCAGCCTGTCTATGGATGGGTTTTTCTATCTCGAGTTTCTCCGTGATTCATACGGCACGTTAAGCCGTCGGTCCGGCTGTTGTCGATAGATGACAGTCGTTAAACAAAGTCAGTGGCCCTCGGGCCTCTTGATGAACGTGGTGGAGTATGCTCTAAAACCTCTTCAGTTGAAGGGAGACGCATATCCCTGCAGTAGGATTAGATAGGGATGGTGTTGTTGTATGCCGTAAGGCAACTAAGTGTTAAACCGCATTTCCAGTGGTTCCTAAATTCCAGAACACACGTCTTACCATCACCAACATTTTTTTTATGAAACTACATGGGCAAGCAAGCATGCAGTCCGCATTCGATGGTAAGCGGTCACCGCAGCCTATTGACGCCAACACCACGGGGAAATTCTTTATTTGCTTTTAGGCCCTCACGAGCACTTAGACACGTCCTACATTTTCAATATTATATATTAACCATTATATATAAACCATCTCTAGACCATTGAAAACAGTAGTGGTTTCAATTAAACACCTCATTACGGATAGATAGATAGACGCTTACTATTAAATAGTTAATAGATTCAGGCGTTATTTTGCGAAAGTCAAATTTCAAAACACGTGTCGCAGCGACGACCAGGCCAGTCGTGGCAGCGACAGTGGTGGTGGGGGCGGACGACCGCAGCAGACCGAGGCAGGGACTACCGGAGCAGTCATGGCAGCGTCGGCATGTTGCACGTACTAACACGTTGTGGGTGGGTGCCGGCCGGCGCTAGGCCGCATGAACTAATTGGTGGCGGAAGCACACAGAATAGGTTGGATCAAATTGCTTACTATTAGGTTTAGATGCACGTTTTGAGAGAACAAGTTATGCTGAGATTACTATTAATTAATATAATAAATATTATTTCCTTATTCCTAGCACGTCTATACTTAAAGGTAAGTACCGATCTGAATTTAAGGTAGATTTATATCTACAATAGTGATCCCCACAACACGTTTCGACTCAATCAGGATTTTACGATAGATAAAACGGCGTTTCGTGGAAAATAAGTATAAGAACTGTCGTGAGTCTTAGACTATTAATGCTTGGAACACCAACGCAGCATTCATGCATTGCCAACCTTATGAAAGACCCTGCACGTTCCTTTTGAGAAACTTGAAACTTCGAGTGAAACGAAAAACTCGGCGTAAAACTTTTAAATTTTAAAATTTTTTAAAATTTTTATTTTAAAATTTTTATTTTTAAATAAAACTAACGTAGCTTGTAAGTTTCTGTAACTAACAAAATATGGACCACAAAGTCTGCAATAAAGTGTTTTATTTATTATTTATTATTTACAAAACTCTCAAGAGTTTACCGGTAACTTCGCCCACTCGTGGGAACGCAAACAACGCCAAAGGAGTTGTTATTTGGCTGTAAATAGAGGTACTTTCCTAAACGGGTAGCTTTCATGTGCCCTCCCTCTCTTAATAATACCCAGCCCAAGATAAACCTAGTTGTTCATGCACAAAATTTTTTTTTATACCACTAAGGTTGCAATCAAGCATACGGTCTGCCTGATGGTAAATAGTCACCGTAGCCTATGGACATTTGCAACACCAGGGGTGTCACTCATGCATTGCCGACCCTCTAAAAACCTCTTCACGTATTTCTTGAAGAATTCCATGCTGTAGTCCCTTGGGAAAACCTCGGCTGGGAGCTCATTCCAGTGATAGCCCAGTGGATGAAAAACAGGCCTAGTGAACGATTGTTCCCCGGTTCGAATCCTGGCATGTACCACTCAACATTGTAGTCGTTACGACATCTGGTCTTATGGCGATGTAGGCTACTCGCGATCTAGTCTTAACGCGACGTAGTCAAAACGAGTTTTTTTTACTACGTCGGGAGGCATACAAGCGTACGGCACACCTTATGAAAAGCGGGTGCTGTAGCCTATTAACGCTTACGATATATTAAGTATCACTCGCGCGATGCCTCCTCTGCTGCTTACACAGTAACTCCTTGGGAGCTTACTGGTGACTTCAGTCACACGCAGGAACACAACAATCCTCTAGGGAGTTGTTATTTGGCTGCGGTTTTCTGTGAGGCGGAAGTACTTCTCCAGACGGGCTGCTTTGATGCGCCCTACATTTCTTAAAACATCCAGACCAAGACAAACAGACATACGTTTAGCCGTAAAGCGATCTAGTAATACCGCTTTATAGTCATATCGAGAATCAGTTGAGCTTCTTTGACTAGCCATCTCTTTGAGGTTTTTAAATGCCTTATTTGTCAGATTGCTGTCTCTCACTTTGCCAAGAGGGGAAGTCAATTCCAAAACTTCCTACTCCTACAAATTTCTTCTGATTAAATTCGTTGTGAGTTCAAAGGCAGCTATAGTTTAACCCCCGGGACAGCAATGGACTTCACTGTGCATTGCCTTTGTGGCAGTCACCGCTGTTAATTCTGGCTACACAGGAGACACAGTGGTGGGAATGAGTGGTGGGCTTGTCCCTTAAAAAAAGTAATATTGAGAAATTGGCATAACAACCCCTCATTCGTGTTTTTATATTTATGTACATACTAGCTATCCACCCCGGCTTCGCACGGGTGATATGATCGCTACCAAACTTCACAGGATCACCTGCTGGGCTAACCTGAAGATTCACTGATAATGTCATCAAAATCTGCCCAGCCTTTTTGAGTCCATAGAGGACATAGAGACAAACATTCATTTATATATATATATATACTAACTTACGGCGCCGGCTTCGCACGGGTGATCCGATCGCTACCAAATTGCACAGGAACCCCCGCTAAGCTAATATAGATAAAGATTCCCTGAAAATTTCATTAAAATCGGTCCAGCCATTTTCAAGTCCATAGAGAACATACTGACAAACATTCATTTTTATATATATAGATTTGTAACTATCACCTGCTTGACTGTGAAGGAAAACATCGTGAGGAAATCAAGTTCAAGTAATTATATTTCGAAAGACGTGTAACGTCACCTAAGAAGGATATGGTTTTCCCTCTGGGTTGGCAGTCGCTCAATGTAAAAATTCGTGTCTTCGCTAAATCCTTAGGCTTAGGTAGCGGACCCCGCCAATCCTAATGGATTAGGAAACGGGATAATGCTAATGGAGGAGTGGAACCGTGTTGGTGTTATTGTCATATTCACGGAATAGAAAAAACTTGTTTTATAGGGTTCCGTACCCAAAGAGTAAAACGGAACCCTATTACTGAGACTTCTCTGTCCGTCCGTCCGTCCGTCCGTCTGTCACTAGGCTGTATCTCATGAACCGTCATAGTTAGACAGTTGAAATTTTCACAGATGATATATTTCTGTTGCCGCTATAACAACAAATACTAAAATATAGAATAAAGTAAATATTTAAGGGGACTCCCATACAACAAACGTGATTTTTAGGGTTCCGTACCCAAAGGGTAAAACGGAACCCTATTACTGAGGCTCCGCTGTCCGTCCGTCCGTCCGTCTGTCACCAGGCTGTATCTCATGAACCGTGATAGCTAGACAGTTGAAATTTTCACAGATGATGTATTGCTGTTGCCGCTATAACAACAAATACTATAAAATGGAATAAAATAAAAATTTAAGGGGGCTCCCATACAATAAACGTGATTTTTTTGCTCATCTTTGCTCGATATTGATAACGGCAACAGGTAGACGCTTGAAATATTCACAGAATATTTAGTTATATATTCACTATACGAATAAATAATTAAATTAAAATAAAACAAATATTTAAGGGGGGCTCCCATACAACAAACGTTTTGTTTGCCGTTTTTATAGATAATGGTACGGAACCCTTCGTGCGCGAGTACGACTCGCACTTGGCCGATTTTTTCTATTCCGTGGTCATATTTGTTTGCATAAATTCCTTTCAAGAAAAAAACCACGATGCTGCATCGATAAATTTTATAATTATTCAGTTTGTTTGTGCGTTCAACACTACAAAATGTGTTCCATTAATAACTCATATTCTGTGTATATAAAGTCGATACTGTTAAACTATGAATAAATATTCATATATTCTGGAGCCGCGTGTTTTTTTTATTTTATTTTTTTATACAACGTCGGGATACGATTTAGACGATAAAGAATTTATGAAATAAAATTAATTTAATGTAATTTAAAATATTTAATGCAAGATACACGTTAAGATACATTAACATGTACACAAAAAAAAAGGAAACAAGAACATATCAACATTAACAGGTTGATATGTTTTTTTATTTGTATGTAATTTGATCCTAACACAATATATATTGTTTATGGAGTAAATAAAAATATACAAGGCATATGGCCCACCTGATGTAAAGCGGTTACCGTAGCCTATGAATGCTTCCAATGCATTAAGTATCACTCGCGCGATGCCACCTCTTCTGCTTACACAGGAACTCCTTAGGAGCTTACTTGTGTCCTCACTCACACGCAGGAACACAAAACCCTGTAGGAAGTTATTATTAGGCTGCTGTTTTTCTGTGAGGTGGAGCTACTTCCTCAGATGGGCAGCTTTGATGTATCTTAAAAACACACACACCAAGACAGACATATTTGTCCTGTGTGGGAATCGACCCAAAGGAACATAACAGTGCGTTTCACCAATCCGCCACCGAGCTCGTAAAAAAAAATTATGTTTTTTATACCACGAAGGTGGCAAACAAGCATACATGCTATATGATGGTAATTAATTACGATAGCCCTGCCGCGCTAGTCACGTGTTACACAGGCTTTAAAATCTTTCATGATTTAATGTTGCGTGACTTTAATCTCACGGTATCACTCTCTGACTGGTAGACCATACAACAGACACTGTATTGTAAATACGAACAGACTGTAAATAATGAAAACAAATTACTTCCATTCTCCAGCAGGCGCAAGAGGAACAAATTACTTCCTTGTGTACAAATACACTTGACCCTTTCTTTCCCAATCGACAAGCATTCGCTTGCCCTCTTTCTATGGAACACAAAGCAGCTTCGACCATCGCTCTCATTAATTCGACGGAATTTTTCATCCTACTCGCAAATTGGAATCCTTAATTGTAATTAACGCTAAATTGTAACTAAGGCTTCTAATAAACTGTCCAGCGTAATTGATTTCGCAATAAATTTCACTGAATCGATGTAATTTCTCTCTTTCCCCTGTCGGCTCTCGACCAGCGTCGTCGATCTGCCCGAACTGTGAAAGACAGAAGGATTCGAGGTCAGATTGAATTAGCCAGAAATATGTAAAGACGTTTCGTTGGACTTGTTGAAATCTACAGGGATCTGATTGTCACTGACAGCTATTGTCCATCAAGGATTCCGAATCAACAGACGGCAGTCTCGTAAATTTATACCGATTTATTAAATTTGCCCAGCGATGGGACAGATATTACGCTGCTTTTTGTCCAATTGTACGTCTGTATTTGTCAAGGTTTGCTAACGGACTATATAAATGAACAGAGAGGAAACTTGATACACGTGTTTATCCTCCAGTTCACGGAACAGGAACAGAATAACAAAGTGTTGCCATTATATGAATCTAAAAATATTCTTTAATGACGAGCTGTATGGCGCAGTCGTGAGTGACGCGGCTTTGACACCAAAGCTCGTGGGTTTGATTTCCACACAGACCACACATTTGAGTGCATATACATGTCTGTTTGTATTGGTCTTGGTTTTAAGAGAGGTATCAGTCCGTCTGGGGGAGTACCTCCACCTCATAGAAAACTGTAGCCAAATAACAACTCGCTAGACGGTTGTTGTGTTCCTATGTGTGAGTGAGGTCACCAGTAAGGTCCTAAAGAGTAGTTGCTGTGTTAGCAGCAGAGAAGGCATCGCGCGAGTTCTAATGCAGGCATTATGCTGAGACGGGGACAATTTCCTGCTGCCATGACACTGTTTTGTGGAATTTACAAAACAGAGGAAAAAGCTTTTTATTTTATATTTTATTTATATTTTAAGCTTTTTTTAGTTTTGTTGTCGTGTATATACAATTATGTAATACTATATGTTTCAGCGGAAATAAAATATTTCTTTCTTTCTTTTTTTAATGCTTTACAAGCGTTCATAGGCTACGGTTCATAGGGGTCGGTACCAGAAGCGTGCACGCCGCGACCCTGTCAGTCCAACACTGTTGACTGCTGTTGAAGTATGGTGGACAGTGCGAAAGAAGCATGTGGATGCGCAAAGAGACGTAGAACACTGAGAGGAGATGCCTGGTGGGATGCGGAGGTTCAATCCTCCGTGGAAAAAAGAGGAAAGCTTGGCTGGATTATGTATCATATTTGCACCAGAGTAAAGGTATGAAAGAAATGTAGAAAGAAATATGCCGTCGATGCAAGAATGACTCCAAAGCTTTAGTGAAAGAGAAGCGTGAAAGACTACCTATGAGTGAGGAAGAGACGCTGACGAAGAACTTCGAGGCAAATACCAAACTCTTCTGGAGGGAGGTAAAGAAGTCTCGAAGTGGTTCGTCAACATCCAGAATGGACAAGATGTAAAGCTGGTGGCATTCTTGCTAACACTCAGGAAGTGTTAGAACGGTGGAGTGAATATTTTAGAGAAATGTATGATTATGTCCATAACGCTGGCATTGTGAATGAGTCTGTGATTGACTCGGCAGTGCCAGCGTACCATGAAGACATTACTATGGATGAGATAGAATTATCGATACGAAGTTTGAAAGATCAAGTCAGCGGGAATCGATATGGTAACAGCTGAGATGATCAAGCTAGGTGGTACCTACGTTAGGGACGCCTTCTGCATTTTGAGCAAATTATGCTGGAGAACCGGAAGGGTCCCGAGCGATTGGAGACGCGCAGTCATTGTGGGCTTGTATAAAGGCAAGGGCTCACGTATGGACTGCGTGAATGAATGAAGTGTATGGAAAAATCATTGAAATGAGAATGAGGGTGAAATCCGATGGAATGCTTTGGGAAGCACAGGGTGGATTTCGAAGCGGCAGAGGATATACGGATCAAGTTTTTTCACTCCGCAACATCGTAGAGAAGCATCTGGCTTTGGACCAGAAGGTTTTCTGTGGTTTTGTGGACTTTGAGAAAGCATTTGATAGGGTCGTGCGAAAGAATCTCTGGAACATTTTGCCCAGATATGGGGTTGACGGTGGCCTACTCCGTGCTGTGCAATCCACTTATGAGAATTGTACAGCATGTGTGTGGGTGGATGGCAGATGTCACCATGGTGTAATGTCAACATTGGTGTCAGACAGGGATTCGTGCTGTCAGCTCGGCTGTTCATCCTGTATCTGGACAGTTATCTTCAGAGAATAAGAAATATGAATGTGGGAATGCGAATGAGTGACTCAGTGTTCAACTGCCTGCTTTATGCAGATGACGCGGTGTTAATAGCAGAATCACCATCCCAACTGCAAACACTAATTACAACAATGAAAATGATTGTATGAAGAAAGGCTTACAGTTGAATGCGAAGAAAACCAAGATAATGGTATTTGAAAGAGAGACAACCAGAACAAACATTAGGATTATGGTTGATGATGTAGTGTTGCAGCAAGTGAATGAGATTGTATATCTTGGAAGTGCTTTTAGCAGCAATGGAAAGTACACCGCTGATGTGGAGAGACGAGTGAGTTCCGGGAATAGGGTGAATGTAGCGTTGGGTAAACTTCTAGGCAGCCGAAATCTAAGCCAGAAGGCACAGCTTGCTGTACATAAAGCGGTGCTAATCCCAACGCTAACTTATGGAAGTGAGAGCGGGGTATGGCAGAGAGAGCAAAGTAGAATAAATGTGGTTGAGATGAGAGCATTGCGCAAAATTTGTGGCATAACGCTTGCTGACCGCGTTCGTAATGAAGACGTGAGAGAAAGAGTTGGTCTAAAAGAGAGTGTCGGTGTTAAGATAAGAAAGGACATGCTCCGGTGGTTCGGACATGTAGAAAGAATGCGGGAGGAAAGAATGACGAAACAGATATACAATGCAAAAGTGGAAGTATGCAGGAGCTGAGGAAGACCGAGACTAACCTACCATGACTAAATCGGTCGTGTTTTATCAGAAGATGATGTCAGGAGCCCCAGGAACTGGCGAGCGTGCATGAAAAGAGCTATGTATGTATGAATGTCACAGAAGCGAGTGAAGTATGCAAGAACCGCGTCTCATGGCGCTCGGTTCTCTCTGCCTACCCCGCAAGGGACTTGGCGTGAAGATATACATACATAGGTTACGGTAATCTCTTCATATCAGGTCGGCCGTATGCCTTCTGATAGTGTATATATAAAACATATATTCTTGACTAAAATTTGATATACGGCAGAATTTTCCGGTGTGTTTGAATTTTTCTTCGGTATATGCAGGCGCTAAGTGACGTGAGGGCACAACTTTTCGGTTTATCCAAGTGTGGTTCAGACCACTAAATAGTAAATGAGAAACGTCTACGTGGGTGGGACACGGATGAATATCTTAGAGCTAGTTAATGGAAGTCGGCCGAGGTCCTTCGGAACGTTTTCACGCGTATTTATGTTTTTTTTCATCGATATGTATGTAGCCATGTATGTAAGGAATGTGAGGCCGAATCTACTCATAATCCGTGTATCTCTAAGAACCACGGCGATTGAAAAATATTGTGGTGACAATATATATACCATAATATATACTAACATAAACCAGAGGAGACTTTGTACATAAGTCGTCTGCATGGGTACCTCTGTCTCATTTATTTCTACCGCCAAGTAGCTATATTTATATTGCTGTGTTCCGGTTTGAAGGGTGAGATATGGCAGAGAAATTACTGGGTACAGTGACGAAACAGCCTTAGGTCACAAGATTGGCAGCCCGCGAGTAACATCCCCGTGGTGTTGCGTCAATAGCGTCAATAGACTGCAGTGACCGCTTACCATCTGATGCGGACCGCGTGCTTGTTTGCCAATCTACTTGTATAGAAAATACAAATAATTTTGTCATTATACCACATGTGTCAACATAACAAGACTGTGGTCAATATTTAATATATATCGCAGTAAGCTTCCAAGGAGTTGCTGTGTCAGCAGCAGGGGAGGGTTTTACATCAGGTGGGCCGTATGCTTGTATGTTACCTGAAAAAAGGGAAATCTATCTCAAGGGATACACCTGTTTCTGCGATATTCTATTTCGTTTTCCATTAGGATTGGCGGGGTCCGCTACCTAAGCCTAGGATTTAGCGAAGATACTGTTACATGGAGCGATTGCTGTCAGACCTCCACAACTCGGATGAAATATCAGATCTTTATTAGGTTTGGTCTATCGAAATATAATTTCTAGGACATGCGGATTCCTCGCGGATTTTCCTTCAGTGCCGAGTAAGTGATAATTAACCAGTTGAGAATGCGCAAGCTTGCATTTCCAGAGGAACACCTGGCTCGTCAATTATATAACAAATCTATTTTTTTTTTAATTTTACGGCCATTTTGTCCATGTTCCTTAAGAGATAGGAACGTTGTTTCTGAACATTCCTATTCTACTTTTTTATGCTGAATCCGAATCTGAAGTCAAAATTCGAATATTCGAAAAAAACGCACATACAGACAAACATATACTTTTCATATAGGAACGGTTATCCTGAATATGTGCATAAATTCCAACTGGCAAATTTAGTGGTATACACCATGATTTCAACTGGGGACCTGTTGGTCAATAGACCGGCTCGTTATCCACTGGGCTTTCACTACTGCATGAACATATCTGTTTGTCTTGGTGTGGATGTGTTAAGAGAGGTAGCGCGCACCAAACAGCCCGTCTGGGAAAGTATCTCCACCTCACAGAAAACCGAAGCTAAATAACAACTGCTTAGAGGATTGTTGTGTTCCTGCGTGCGAGTGAGGTCACCAGTAAGCTCCCAAAGAGTTGCCGTGTAAACACCAGAGGAGGTATGGCGCGAGTTATACTTAATATATCGCAAGCGTCAATAGGCTACAGTATCCGCTTTACATCAGGTGGGCTGTATGCACGCATGCCTCCCGACGTAGTATAAAAAAAATACAAATATTTGTCTTGTGTATTATGTAATCAAACCCACGAATTCAGTGTTAAAGAACCATCGTTAATCACTCTACCACCAAACTTGTCTACCACGGGGAACGCTCTGAGTAGCTCTTACATGTTGTCCTAATTATCTATTTCCATCACAGAACTTCTCATTTCGACCTGAGCTGTCATCCTCGTGTTCTGAGGCCAGCCTCACATCCTAAAAAGTCCAACAACCCTTATCGGCTCGATCGGTAATTGGCAGTAAATCAAATCGCAAATCGTTTCCTAATCTAGATTGACTTCGAGGAACTTCTAACTGTTTTATTTATGTACAATTTCGGGAGATAAACAAGGATATACACGAAACCCGATGTTTTAAAAGAGGTAGGGCACATCAAAGTAGCCAGTCTGGGAAAGTATCTCCACCTCATAGAAAACCGCAGCCAAATAACAACTCCCTAGAGGGAGTTGTTATTTGGCTGCGGTTGTGTTCCTGCGTGTGAGTGAGGTCACCAGTAAGCTTCCAAGGAGTTGCTGTGTAAGCAGCAGAGGAGACATCGCGCGAGTGATGCTTAATATATCTCAAGTGTTAATAGGCTACGGTACCCGCTCAGATGGAACGCATGCTTGTAATTTCCTAAGTTAATATCCTTTTAGTATAAACTTGCTTCCGTTAACAGTTACGTTATTCACGTAAACCTTGCGACCGCGTCAGCGATACAGTCACGCCCCGTGATTTTTTTAACTTGGCCTAACGCACTGCCGTATACTTATTTTGTTCTTATTGTATTTATTGTGTACATGTTCATCAATTGTATTCTTGAAACTATGAATAGATATGTAATATTTTTGAAGAAGATGAACAAGAAGTTCAACATGCTCTTGTTCATTATTTTCTTACTATTGTTTTGTAAGCCATATTCAAGTGTATTTGGTTCTCAATGCTATTTTTTTAGGGTTCCGTACCCAAAGGGTAAAACGGAACCCTATTTCTGAGACTCCGCTGTCCGTCCGTCCGTCCGTCTGTCTGTCACCAGGCTGTATCTCATGAACCGTGATAGTTAGACAGTTGAGATTTTCACAGATGATGTATTTCTATTGCCGCTATAACAACAAATACTAAAAAATAGAATAAAATAAATGTTTAAGGGGGCTCCTATACAACAAACGTGATGTTTTTGCTCGATATTGATAACGGCAACAGGTAGACGCTTGAAATATTCACAAAATATTTAATTATATATTCCCTTTAAGAATAAATAATTAAATTAAAATAAAACTAATATTTAGGGGGTTCCCATACAACAAACGTGATTTTTTTGCCGTTTTTATAGATAATGGTACGGAACCCTTCGAGCGCGAGTCCGACTCGCACTTGACCGATTTTTTTTATACTACTTCAGGAGTCTTTCAAGGATATGGCCCACCTGATGTAATTCGAGTACCGTAGCCTATTAACGCTTGTGATATATTAAGAATCACTCGCGCGGTGCCTCCTCTGCTGCTTACACAGCAACTCATTGGGAGTTTACTGGTGACCTCACTCACTCGCAGGAACACAACAACCTAATCCTAAATCAACAACCTGGTCAACTTAGCGTTAAGTTCTACTCAGTTATCTTGTGGTGAAAAAAGTTTTTCATCATCATTATCATCATCTCAGCCTGTATTCGTCCACTGCTGAATATAGGCCTCGCCTCTAGAGTGCCATTCATTTCGACTGCCTATATACCTCTTGAGCTCATCGCTCCATCTAGTGGGGGTTCGTGCCACATTTTCTTCCTCAGCGGTTGTCGGTTCTACGAACTATGTGGCCGGCTCACTTCAGCTTGCTCATCCTGTGGGCTATGTCGGTTACCTTAGTTATACTGCGGATGTCCTCATTCCTGATTTTATCACGCAGAGTAACCCCGAGCATAGCACGCTGAGCAACCTTGAGCTTCCCCATACGGCCCGCAGTGAACGCTCACGTCTCTGTACCGTATGTCATCACTGGATATACACACTGTTCGAAGACCTTGCTCTTCAGGCGTTGAGGTATTTTGCATGAGAAGATACGTCGAAGTTTCCCGAACGCAGCCCTGAATAAAGTTTTTAAAAATATATAAGAAATAGTAACAATGTACGTCTGTTTGCGCCCTCATTGGTTACTTGTATTAAGGTCGTAGTTATCTTCCTCTCCGGTATTCCCCACGGGTACTAATCAAGAATAATGAGCATTTAGCTTGGATTAAGTTACACTGTTCCTTTTATATATAGCATTTTAAATTCAAGACGTAAGAATTAAGATATATATGAACTTCAGTTTAAAAATACATCTGTTTTTAAATCAGTTTTTCTAAATCAACTCTTGGCTTGGTTTTACTATATAGTATAGTTCAATTATACAAGATTATTGAGAGAACTACTCGTAATAACGCAGTATGTTAAGAACCCTCTTATTAACCAACTGGTCTCAGTTCGAATCTCGGCATGTACCACAAAATTCGTGTTTTTGTGCGTATGAACACATTTATAACAATTACTTGCTCGACAGTAATGGAAAATATAGTGAGCAAACCCTCACGTCTAACAAATTATATTTCGAAAGAGGTGTCATTAACCTAAGATCTAGTTTTCCATCAAAATCAGTATCTTCGTCAAATGCTTAGTCTTAGAAAGCAAACTTCGCCAAACCTAATGGATTATTATCCTAAAACGGGGACCCTAGGCGTAAGACTATTTTATTTTTCACACGACATTTCGACAAGGAAAGCATTTTCACCCAAAGTATCAAAAACTGCTATACGGCAGGGAGTTCGTGTTTCTAGCTGGTGAAATATTTTCTCGGGGTACCTCGAACTTCAAAATACGTGAAATGGTAAGTCTAAAGTCAGCAACACATCGTCGTTTTGGTAATTTTCAAAATGCTAGTAAATTAAAAAAAAGTATGAGAAATTAGTAAATTACAATAAAATTTCCCCCATTCGACGAAGCGACGACCGCGAGAGGTTTGTAGACAGTCGATGGATGCAGGTGGCACAGGATCGAGACGAGTGACACTCTAGAAGGGGGGTCTATGTTCAGCAGTGGACGAGTATAGGCTGAGATGATGATGAATATAAGTTCATTATAAAATGTAACACGTATGTGTCTGCCAAGGCTCAAGGGCAAATATCTTTTTTATTTTTCTACGTTACTGTAACTGCTTAATCAAACATTACAAAAGCCTGGGATTATTATCTATGTGGTATTATAAACTCATATATGTGCATACGAGGCGCGCCCAATCCACAGTCACAGATCGTTCACTGGAACAAGGGATACAAAAATGGGCAAGGAGCGTCACCTCAGAATGACACTTCAAAATAGGACTCTGGCGTCAATTAATAACGTGCAATTTGGCTTGAAATATCGTGGTGTGCCTGAATGCATTATGAGCTGCTTATTCTAATTTCGAGTAAGTGTCAGAGTCGCATAATGTATTTAAGCAATTGCAATCATGATGCTAAGTGGATTACATTATGTATTCCAATGAAATATGCGAAAGTGGAAGAATAAAAGGAATGCCAAGACGCACCGCACTCGCTATACCAACTCTAACTAATTCCACAGCAGGGATACGGGCCTCTCTTCAACTGAAGGAGAGAGCATAATCCACCATGCTGCGTAACTGCGGATTGTTTTCAAGCCGCCCGAAACGAACTTAGCTTAACGAATATTATCTATCGACAACAGCCGGGACCGACGGCTTAACGTGACCTCCGAAATAGGAAGACTAGAGATTGATAAATCCTTGCATAAACAGACAGCGGTCGATCTTAACCTGCGTGTTTGGTTATAATGACCTGCAACGACCAAAATTGGTCCTGTTTTATGATTACGAGAATTCAGGAGCCCTAGAAACCAGCGAGGGTGTATGAAAAGAGCTATAAAAGTGACAGAAACAAGTGAAGCATGCAAGAACCGTGTCTTATTGCGTTCGGTTCTCTCTGGCTGCCAAGTACCCTGGGGTAGGGCGCAACAAAGCAGACCATCTGGGAAAGTATCTCCACCTCACAGAGAAGCGCAGCTAAATAACGACTCCCTACAGTGCCGAAGTGTTCCTGCGTGTGAGTGAGGTCACCAGTAAGCTCCCAAGGAGATGCTGTGTTAGCAGTAGAAGTGGCATCGGTAGAGTGACACTTAATGTATTCTATTATATTTAATGTAGCAAGCTAAGTGGGCCGTATGCTTGAATGCTACCCGACGTTATCCGAAAAAAAGTTAGATAAACAATTATCTTAACTATATTTGACATAGTATTTTGCAAGACGTGTATATGGAGTTGCTGTAACTGACTTTGATTGGTAAGACGGCAAAAGTCGACAACATGGAAATCAGCTCAGCAGTTTTTGATGGTTTTTGGTGAGTGTCGATTTTAGTGAATACACTATTTAGAAATGTTCATTTATCAACCACCATTCAAATAAATATGCATTATTTCTAATAATTGCTCTTTTCACAGGAACATCCTCTAAAAGTTCTCACCACTAAGACATTTAAAGATTTATATATTTCTGTCTAAAGACACATATATTTCCAGTTTTGTTTATGGAATAACATTATTCTCAAAGTAACATAGAAATACGTCACATTGTTCTTAATTCGTAAAAAAATGGTGGATATAATTCTCGTCAACACTGTTTCTCGTACGTAACGTTAGGGCTTGACACTAACTTATCGACAATTATTGTCGATATTTATCTTGACTGTATATTCTGTTTATTAACTACTACTATATCTTCAAGCCAAGTTCCATGTGGAGTAGGCAGAAATAAACGAGCGCTGCTCGAAAGAGCCTCGGTCCTTATCCACCTAACTCACTTCTTTAACATTCATAGCTCTTGTCACGTTCCAACTTAATATTTTTTTTTACTATTATTCTGCTAGTTTAACCAATATATATATATTTTTATACAACTAGATTGGCAAAGAAGCATGCGGCCCGCATTAGATGGTAAGCGGTCACCTCAGATTAACGCTCGCAACACCACGGGGATATTACTCGCGCGCTGCCAATCTTGTAACATAAGGCTGTATCATCACAGTACCCAGTACTCTGCCATATCTCACCCTTCAAACCGGAACACAGCCATATAAATATAGCTGCTTGGCGGTTGGCGGAAATAGATGAGACAGAGGTAACTACGCAGAAGACTTTCATACAAAGTAAATTTATATAATGTTTAAAATTAATTACTCGGTATTCCTAAAACCTAACTTTTCACTGTGTACGTATTTATTACTGTGGAGTACATAATCCGCTGTGATAATACACTACGACGCGTTGCTAATATTGCAATGCACTGCACAAGGAAAACATCGTGAGAAAACCCCAAGAAATTATACTTTGATAGACGTGTGACCTAACCTACGAAATATCTGGTTTACTCTCTGGGTCATAGAGGTCTAACTGCAGACGCTTCTTATTATATTGAGTACTTCCGCCAAATCGTTAGACGCAACAGGACTAAGAAGAAGTTGACGAGATGTAAAATGCTTTTATCGATAGTGAGTCGATATTAGTTAAATATAAAACATACATCACTACTGAACGCACATCTCGATAAATCAACATTGGTTACGCGAACAGAAATACATTTATGTAACGCGTCGCCGCGCGGTCAGAACGTCTCTATGTCAGTTTGTAAGTCATATTGTACGAGCGTGACCCAAATAAGGAGCTAGATGGCGTCATTACTCGTATCATTCGAATCGAATACGCAGGTTAAGCAACGTCCACCAAAGCCTGTCGATGAATGGGTTTATTTATCTCTTGCTTCGGTAAGCAATCAGTTGTGGCTGTTGTCGATAAATGACAGTCATTAAGCTAAGTCAGTGGCCTTCGGGTGGTTTTAAAACACTGGCCTCTGCCAATCCGCAGTTGAGCAGCGGGGTAGTATGTTCTAGACCGAAGGGAGACCAGTAGCTCTGCAGTGCGATGAGTAAGGGTCGATGTAGGACCCAATTAAAGTATTAGCCATATATTGTGTGAGTATTCTAAGATTTCGTTTTATTCATGATATAACAAGTCTAGCCATAAATACTGTTATATAGAAACTTAACTTTTTTTCAACTCTAATTATTTAGAATTTAGAACGCGAATTTTACACATTTCTTCGTGTTTATTATGAAATTACAATATGGAATAGGATGTTAAAGAAAATATGATTGCAGTGATTGTCTTGCACAAAGTGGGGTATGAAGCTGTCGGTCATATTCAAGACACTTCAAAAGCTTGGTATCGGCCGCATGTTCGTATATCGTACTATCGACAGACATACCGACACTTCCTCTGTTGAAGACCATAAAAGATTGGGGCGACCGTGCTGTTAGAACTACAAAGGCTGTTAATGCCAGAATTCGCCGAAACCCTATTAGGAAAATAAACTTATCACGAGAAATGAAGATTCCAATTAGGACTCGGTCGTGTATAATAAAACAAGACCTGAAGATTAGCGCTTATCGTCGATATACAGGACATGCCCTAAATCAATCCCTACAGTTGAATAGAGTGGATCGATCAGAATACCTTCTGTCCCGATACGCGCGTGAAAGCGCAGAATATCCTCTTCATTCGGAAAAATATCACGATTGAAGAGCACTACAACAAGTGAGAAAATCTACGTACATAATTCTAAAGAAAAAAAAAGAGTCCAGAGACTATCTTGAATCGTGTTGTGACACCTTTATTTTTATATTAGCTCAGCGTAGTGGCTCTGCTTTGCCTGATGGTAAGCGACAATAGGAGCTCAAATTGCAGCGACAACTAACAAATGACTAGTGACCAGTCAGTTGACGCTACCATTCAGGCCCTCAAGGTGCTTCTTCACGCCTCGTTTGAAGAATCCCATATGGAGGGAGGAGGAAACATATGTGCCGCCAAGGCGATCCATTTTTTAATGGTACGACAGAGATAGGAGTTTCCTAACTTTTTAATTTTCGCAACAGCGGAACAATAATATTGCAAGCCTGCACGTGTGGTTCTATGGCGGAAGGGAGAAGGTGGGATAAGGGCAAACAGTTCTTCAGAGCACTCACCATGGTAAAGGCGGTAAAATACGCTTAGCGAGCCAATGTCCCTACGAAGTTGCAGAGGTTCTAGGTTTTTGGTGACCTCATTGATGAGCAATACACTTTTTAAAATGTGTCGTGGAATTACCAGCAGGACTCTGCACCTGTTCACGAGGCACGAACTACCCAAGCGCGGCTCGAAGCCAACGTACCTGACTTTATAAGAGCTGAGACTGGCCCTCGTCTAGCCCAGATCTTAACCCCTTAGACTACAAATTATTGTCAGTTTTAGAGGACATGGCCTGCTCGAAACGACACGCCGGCATTGTGTCTCTTATGAAATCTTTGGAGCAAGCATTGGCCAAATTTCCCATCGAAACAGTGTTACGCACTGTTATCCATATATTTGTAGCCAGACAGATTAAAGGCCTGAATTAAAGTCAAATGTGTATTAAAAAATGTTTCTGTTCCAAATCACAGTTCGAATGGAAACATATTTTTTTGCTGAAACTTCCTTAAGTATATACATATATTTTTTAAGAACACATTACTTTATAAAAAAAATAAATGCGTATTCATTTCTAACAGAACTTATTGCCGGACTTGGAGGGACTAGGTATATTATTTAAAGGGTTTACCGTAGCCTATATACGAACACATGCAATTCATGAAGTATCGCTTGCGTTGTCACCCCTGCTGCTAACAAGGCAACACTTTAAGAGTCTTAATGGTAATTTCATTCACTCGCAGGAACACAACATCCTTTAAGTTGTTACTTGGGTGCGGTGTTCTATGAGGTACTCACCCAGTCAAATCGCTTTAATGCGTCTTACCTCTCTTTAAAATACCCATCAAGACAAACAGAGATGTTCATGTATACAAATGTTTTTTCAGGAACACCGTCCTATATGAAATCTATATGTTTGTCTCTCTTTGTGTATGTCGCTTTTTTTCGAAAATTCTGATTTTGATTTCAGATTCGGATTCAGCATAAAAAAGTAGAATAGGAATGTTCAGGAATACCGTTCCTATCAAGGAAAATGCTCAAAATAGCCGACAAATAAAAAAAAAATTGAATTGTTATATAATTGATGAGCCAGGTGTTCCTCTGGACTTGCGTCACCCCGTTCCCCTGGGGTGATCGCTTCCGATGAAGCCTTTATAGCCTTTCCGGCTAAAGGCAGTCCCAGAGGGTGTTTTAGTCAGTGGAAATCTGACATAACCAGTTCGTTCGCACGAAATGGTATCTCAGAAAGATTTCAACTCCTCTCTCCCTTTTTCCGGAGGGTGCCCCTCACGGAAGAATGACTAACGCTCACCCGGGTGTGGCTTAATCCTGCTTGTGTAGGTCTTCAAGTTTCTTGGGCGAAAATACTGATTTTTACATGCATGCATCCACCACGATTGTTAACAATAAATACATTTCGAATTTATTGTAACTATTAACATCTACCAGAGAGAGCTTCAGGAGAGGTGGGACTAAAGCAGCCCGTCTGCGGAAACACCACGACCTCACAAACAACTGCGGCCAAATAACAACTACCTTGTTGAGGGTGTTCCTGCGAGCATGAGAGGTCATCAGTAAGCTCTTAAGTACTACCTATATTAACAGCTGAGGCGGTATCGCGTGATACCTAATATGTTGCGAGCGTTCATAGTCAACTGTAACAGCTTTACGTCAAATGGGCTTACTTTGAAAAATTCAAAATCAAATGCTAATTGACTCCTGACGCAGAATAAAAAAACATCGTCTGTGGATGCTTTCTGGAACTACTACCACCACAAATGGCAGTAGATAGGTGCTGGTCGACGCTAATTCGCATGTACTAATCGTGTGTGATTATTTCTGTGAAAAATGCCAATGACAAACGGACACTAGACGCTCAAAACGTTCCATTTTCACCTTTCAATATAACGGTATCCTGAAATCAATCCATCAACAAATGACGCCATTTAAATATCGATGATCTGCTTGGCGAGGGCCGCCGGACAAACAATGGAGGCTATGAGATATTTTATTTGCAAATAAACTCCAATTATTCGACGCTTTTCACGAGTGCGTTGACGAGTGAGCTCAGCGGGCGTGAATGATAGACTCGCGCTAGGATTTAATCGATTATTCATGCCAGTGATGGTTCTGTACCGTAAAAAGTTAACAAGTTGTCAAAAAGTTAAGTCCTAGCAATGCGCTGCATTTTTTCCATCTATCTATCTATAACATTATGCCAAATTCCTCGGTCCTTACACGACTCACTCGCTTCTTTAACATTCATAGCTCTTCTTATATCCACACGTCGATTTTTGTGGCTCCTCATCATATTTTTGTTTTATTTATTCCACACACCAGAGGGAGACCTTGTACAGAAGTCGTCTGCGTGGGTACCTCTGTCTCACCTATTTCTACAGCCAAGTAGTTATGTTTATATAGCTGTGTTCCGGTTTGAAGGGTGAGATATGGCAGAGAAATTACTGGGTACTGTGACGATACAGCCTTAGGTCACAAGATTGGCAGCGCGCGAGTAAAGTCCCCATGGTGTTGTGAGCGTCAATAGGCTGCGGCGACCGCTGGCTATCTGATGCGGGCCACATGCTTGTTTGCCAATCTAGTTGTATAAAAAAATATATTTGCTCAAACAGTGCTTGGTTAAATTATTATTTGACTACACATTGTTGGAGTCTTGTTACTAGTAATAAAGCTACACATTAAAGCTGTTAGAATCCAGAATAATAAATAAATAACTCAGAAAAAAATGTCCGTGATAAAATATGAAAGGCACGTTCCGTTGGTTCGGACATGTAGAAAAATTCAAGAGGAAAGAATTACAAAACAGATATACAACGCGAAAGTTAAAGTAAATTGAAGGTTTTGTGAGCGCGGGATGCCTTCATGGGCAGTCAAGTGCTTTATTAGTATGTAATACACATTCTGTGAAAATTATAGGTGTCTACTTCCATCGGCTCAAGATACAGTCTGTAACATACTGACGGACAGACAGAAAACTGCCGAGCGTTAGTAATAAGGTCTTGTTTCAAGCATTATCCCCTTTTTTAATCTATTAAAGTTGGTTGGGTCAAATACATAAGCCTAAAGAGCCAAAGCTAAGATAGTGATTTTGACATCTGATCTCCTGAACTGCCATCAGATCTCCACAACCAGACCTTTCTCATCAGGTCACACGTGTATCGAAATATAATATCTTGGACGTGGAGTTTCACGATGTTTTCCTTCACCGCCGAGCGAGTGATAATGACAAATGTGAACATAAATTAGAATACACGAATTTAGTGATACATGCTCCGGCTAGGCTTCGAGCCAGGAATTGTCCGTTAACGGGCTGATCCTTTATCCCATGGGCTAACGAACCACTGTTCTACTTACCACCATAAAAATACGCAAGTCCACAGTAGAAAAGAATCAGAAGGAAATTATCTAAATCAGACAGCCTTCCATTATTTCTGTCTGCTGTGGCAGAAAGTCCTTGGGAAAATAGTCTCGAATGCAACATTATCAAACTGCAACAACTATCTATGTAATGAAAGTGAAAGTTGGGTACCTATGACGGACACAGCATGAAAGTAAACGCGGTCGAAATGCGACCGTTGCGCAAAAAATGTGGCGTAAATGTGCGTTTGTTTGCCGCGTTCACAATGGTGATATAAGAATGACAGTTGTTCTGAAAGTCTCCGTTGGTTCGGACATGTAGAAAGAATGTAGGATGAAAGAATGGCAAAACAGACATACAATGCGGAAGTGGAAGGATGTCGGGCAGAGTAAGACCAAGACTCACCTATCATGACCAAATTGTTCGTGTTTTATCAGAAGTTGATGTTAGGAACTAACATGCGTAGAGTAAAGAACTATGAAGCATCGCTACATATAGTTAAAGAAGCAGGTGAGATGTTTAAGGACCGCGTCTTATGGCGCTCGGTTCTCTCACCGCGCAAGGAACCTGGCGTGAAGACAGATATATACTGTGTACATACTGTACAATAACATTGCAAACCCAAATTCGGCGAGCCGCGCCGCTGAGAACACCTACTCCTCAATAGGCCTTCGTTTGTGTGAAGCACGCTCGAATGACTTCCGCATTCATTCGGCCTTAAGTTTAACAATATGAATTCCCGTCGCCATGGCAACACTGGCAAATGTGGAGAAGGCTCTATCGATCTTGACGTCACCCAACCCTCGCTTCTCATTACTTCTATGAATACAATTTGTAATTCTTGCGTACAGTTGATAACTTTTAGTATTACAGAGATGTATAGCATAGAAAACCGCAGCCAAATAACAACTTACTTGTTAGGATTACCAATAAGCTCCTGACGTATTACAAGAGTTGATAGGTTACGGTAATCGCATTACACCAAGTGGGCAGCATGTTTCTATAACTACCGACGTCCTATAAAAAAGGAACTTAAGACCTTAAAGTTGCATTCAACCCTTGGGAAGCAACTGCAGCCGACGCCTTTGATTCTGTCAACCCTGACGTCTTCTGTACAAAATATGTCCCATATTTTTGACGAGCTCGATAGTGCAGTGGTGAAACGCGCTGTTACGCTACTTTGACACCAACGCTCGTGGGTTCGACTCCCACACAGTACAAACATTTGTGTACATGAACATGTCTGTTTGTCTTGGTCTGGGTGGAGAAGTAGGTACCTTCACCTTACAGAAAACCGCAGCTAACTAACTACTAAACTGAACTAATCGCTGCGTATGAGTGAGATCTCCAGGAAGTATTAAGGAGTTGCTATGTTAGCTACAGAGATGGTATCATGCGAGTGATACTTAATGTATTGCATGCTTTTGGTAGGCTACCGTAACCGCTTTACATCAGGTGGGCCAATTGCTTGTATCCCTACCGACGTTCTAAAAAAATGTCTAAGTACTTAAAGTTGCATTCAACCCTAGTAAACCAATTTACAGCCCACAGTTTTGACACGGTCACCCCTGACGTCTTTTGTACCGAACATGACCCCTTTCTTCTACTGTTGACAATTTTTCTCCTGAATATCAGAATGAGTAAACATGACTCAAGTATTTTGTGCCATCGTACAAACATGTCAGTGGTCGCTTAATTACAGATACTTTCTGGTTCTATGAAATATGGACCGTCCAAAGAAGGAGCAAAATGAATGAGTAACTATCCGGCCCTGAATACGTGTCTACATTCAGGGCTGTCCAACAACCTTATATTGAACAGACGCTTACCGGCGGCCCCCCGGCTTTGTTTAGGCCATTGAGTTATTATGTACTAGAGGAGCTATCCTAAGTAAAAGTCTTGCTCCATTTTCGCAATAATTAAAACTAATGTTGCTGCAGCGCTAAAATAATTTAGATGTCTATCCCAAAGATTCGAGGATACAGCACTAAATCGCTTCTGAGGGGTATTTTTCTCGCGACCAAAAGGTCAAAAGCGCCGTGATTTTCATGGCGCTTACGCGTTTCGTTCAATGTAGTACAGCAATGAGTTGTTGCAACAAAGCATAGCGCAAACATTGGTTCGCGGCGTCGGTTCTAGTACACTATAATAATAATTCAATGGTTTAGGTATTTTTTTCTTTCGAGGGATAATGACGGATGATTTAAAAATACTGTATACTTTTTATGTAATACTGCAGGTATCCGTCGGCGCCGCATACATACTTTGTGCCGTCATAGTCAAGCAGATGTTGTTGAATATGTTCCAGCCAATTGGATAATTCAGTCGATCGATCGGGCTATTTGATTGTTCGTTCATCACATCAACCCTTACTCATCCCACTGCAGGGATACGGGTCTCGCTTCAACCGAAGGAGTTTAGATCATACTCCACCACGCTGTTCAAATGCGGATTGGCGGAGACCATTATTTTCAAGCCGCCCGAGGGCTACTGACTTAGCTTAACGGGGTGTCATCTATCGACAACAGACGGGACTGACGGCTTGATTAAATGTTCGTTAAATGCTGTAAGTTGTTCTTTTATGTAAGTTCGTTAAATGGCGTAAGTAAACTAACCTAACTTAACCTAACCTAACCAAGGGCACCAAGGAAAGGTGCCTGGCAGAACAGAAGAGCAAGGAACCCAGCCACATACTCTCCACCATATTGGCGACCCTCAACAGGAGTGTCCAATCGGTGGCCCAACCTTCCGCAAGAAAAAAAAGAGAAGTGGAAAGAGCTCTGTCTATGGAAGCGGCGGTCGAAAAGTTCATACAGATGCCTCCTCGCCACGGATCGGAGCCTCCCGCTGGCCCCCGCACCAGAGCAGACATGGGACAAGTGATCCCCCCCAAACTCAGACCGGCTCGGGAGCCGCAAGACCACATGGTAAACGCCTTCATCGAGTTCGTGGCAGTCACCAGAGCAACGCGGAAAGTCAACATGGATACCTGCAACTCCATCTTGCAGACTTATCACCGCGGCTCACAGGAACTGCTACGGATAAAATTAGGCGAAGCTGAGGCAGCGATCTACGACAGCGACAGGAACCTAGTAATACTGGGTAACATGTCGGGGTCGTACATGGCAGCATACAGCGCAACCAGTGGTTTTGTTCCCCTGGACGAGAAGATCGAGGAAGGGAGAATCACATTCGAAACACCGACCGAGGACCCGGTGGTGGTGGTAGCCAAGTGCACAAGGGTAATGCTGGACGACAGGATCCTCGATATGGCAGAAGCCATAGCGGGGGACCTGTTCAAAGGCGTAAGCCCGGAGCACTGGGTGAGACCCACTATCACGTGGGTTAACGGAGTCCCCGGCTGCGGGAAATCCACGTGGGTGGTGTCACAAGCCGACCTGGCTGGAGACATCATAGTGACAATGACAACTGAGGCCGCCACTGATCTCAGGGGAAAACTGGAAACGCGTTTTGGCGACCTAGCCAAAAAGAGAGTGCGGACTATGGCATCCCTACTAGTAAATGGACTACATAAGGGCGAAACGTGTACACGCCTAATGGTGGACGAAGCCCTTATGAACCATTTCGAATCCATAGTTATGGCAATACAACTAGCCAGAGCCAGTGAAGCCCTGCTGATCGGAGACGACAACCAGCTTCCCTACATCGACAGGAACAATCTGTTCACCACCCTATACAACAGACCCAACCTTGTGACGTCAATCTCCCAAAATCTCCTTTGTACGTACAGGAATCCACAGGACGTAGCGTATGCCCTTAGAGAAATCTACAGTGGCATATACTCGGCCAAGACTCGCACTAAATCCCTATCGCTGAAGCGGTTTACAGGGGAGCGGATCCCGAAACAGGACAACACGCTTTACCTTGTCCACACCCAGGCTGAGAAGGCACTCCTTATCAGCCAGGGCTATGGAGCAAATTCGGGTTCCCGCACCCTAACCATACATGAAGCACAGGGACTAACGTGCGAGTCAGTGATTATTGTGCGCACAACCTCCAAAAAATCCCACCTCCTCCAAAGTGTCCCCCATGCCGTTGTCGCGGTCTCTAGACACACGGACAGCTGTGTATACCACACAGACTGTTTCGATAACGACGCGACAGCTCGGTTTATCCAGCGAGCCGAGACCGCGACAACGGAACATATCAGGGACTATAACCTTAAGATGGCGATGAGGGCGAGAGACGAGAAGGTCATCAAAAAGTTGACCCAAAGCTCCGAAAACCCAGAGAGCGGTCTCTCCTCCTCCTCCCAAACCAGTAGACTGAGAGAGGGGAAGAGCGTCATGGCAAGGCTCCGGGATGCCATCTCCCTTCCTTTCCGGAAGAAACAAAAGTGACTAAAGCAGAGATAGAGATGAGAGATGCCAGCAGTCGTGCTCACTAAAATGTCTAGACAGGCGGCGGCGTTGGGGGGCGGGTCATCGAGTTCCCTAAAATATGGTTGAACACGGTGATGGCTGCCCTCTGCGTCAACTCGTGAACGAGTGCCGCTCGGAGGGACTGGTCTGCCCGCGTCTCTCGTCCCTCTTTCTGCTTAAAACAAAAACTAAAATAAAAACTAGTAATAAGGCACTTATTGTAATCGCACTTGCGGAGCGATAAATAAAAAAACTAACAATCTGACAAAAAAAAAATGACAAACAAACAAAGGCACGGGCCAAAGAGCCTGTGGATATGACTACTATTAAAAAAAAAAAAAAAAAAAAAAAAAAAACCTAACCAAGTTATTGAACATAGCGTTTTACAAGGAGGCTAACTGACGTTTAACCTTTTAGTTTAATGAAACTACAATATATAGTTACGTTGGGTATCTATACACGTGCATGTAATGTAAAACTATTAACGTTTTGTTTTAAAATTTACATGACGCAGTTCGGATCTACGTTAACGTTTAAGTTTTGAGTTACTCAAATCCGTTAAGTTATCCCTAAATATAATTAAGAAAGAACGAATGACAAAAGAGTTACGAAAGAACTATATCGGGCAAGAGTGAGCGGAGACATCGACAGTGGTCGCTCTAGACGTACACATTTAGATCAAATAGCTGAAGTGCTGAAAAGGGGCCAAAACCAAAAGCACTCGAAACCGAAGAACATGCCAGAAGAGGTTGATGATTGTGGAAGAGGCGAAAAGAGTATGTTTAGATCGATGTACCTGGCGTTCCATAGTGAGCTGCCGTGGTAAAAGTGTAAACTATATTTGAATCAGCCGGCTGCTTTTAGGTTGGTCATATCTTAATTCATCCAATAACCGATCTAGCGGTTCAATGTTGATCACCTGCATTTGATGAACCATGCAGCCGCTCAATCAACTGGTTGATTTCTTCTTCGTGCTTAATGCTTCTAACCGTGACCGGCACCGGTATGTCATAGGCATACGACATGATCTTAGTCTCGTCCATGTTCACCTTGAGACCTACCTGGTTGGAAACACTATTGAGGTCATTGAGAATAGCGCTAAGTTTCTCCAGCGATTTCGCCATGAGAACTGAGAGAAAATGTCAATTTTGTCAAAATATCTTTATTATAAAAATTCATTGGGTTCGACGTATTAATTTAAATAAATTTACATTTATTTTTACTATATTTTAATGCTTCGATAATTTTGATATAAGAACGAGTACTTGAGCCGTGATACTCCAATGGATGAAGAACCGGCCTAGCGACCAACTCGGTTCGAATCCTGGCGGGGACATGTACCAGTAAATTCGTGTTTACGGATTTATGCACATATTTGTAATTATCTGTAGCTTGACTGTGAAGGAAAACATCGTGAGGAAAATGTGGATTTCCTCAAGTTCAAGAAATTATATTTCGAAAGGCGTGTGACCTCACCTTAGAAGGATATGGTTGATTGTTGATTGATTTATATGATTGGTGGACTGATGGAAGTATATATAAATCAGTATCTCTAAGACGCAAGTCACCGCCAGATGACTAGATACTGACGTTTTTCGGTCTTTCGGTTTTTTCAGTTTTTCGGTTTATCAGTATAGATAGACATGTATTCTTTTGTATTGTTTATATTCATAAGTATGTATATCTTCACGCCAAGTCCCTTGCGGGGTAAGCAGAGAGAATCGAGCGCCATAAGATGCGGTCCTTGCATACTTCACTCGCTTCTGTGACATTCATAGCTCTTTTCATGCACGCTCGCCGGTTCCTGGGGCTACTGACATCACCTTCTAATAAAACACGACCAATTTGGTCATGGTAGGTGAGTTTCGCCCTTCCTCAGCTCCTACATCCTTCCACTTTTGCATTCTTTCTACATGTCCGAACCAACGGAGCATGCCCTTTCTTATCTTAACACCGACACTCTCTTTTAGACCAACTCTTTCTCTCACGTCTTCATTACGAAGGCGGTCAGCAAGCGTTATGCCACAAATTTTGCGCAATGCTCTCATCTCGACCTCATTTATAATACTTTCATGCTCTCTCTGCTATACCCAGCTCTCACTTCCATAGGTTAGCATTGGAATTAGCGCCGCGTTCTGTACAGCGAGCTGTGCCTTCTGGCTTAGATTTCGGCTACCTAGAAATTTACTCAACGCTCCATTATATTCATAAGTATATTCTTTATTTTGCCAGCCAATGTCATCAATTTATTATTTTCAATTTCTTTTGTCCTTTCCCAGTCGTTTCTATTACTTACTCCTCCTTATTGACCAAAATATATGTGTATTCTAATTTTCGCGGTATTGCCAGCCCTGGCCTAGTAGCAAAATTAGTCATAACTCCCGTGAAATGCGAGTGAAAGGCAGGTATTTGCATGTGAACAGAAATTGCAGGCGCTGAATGTTAGTTCCTCGGGGAAATTACTAGCTGCACCGCGCCGCCTTAACTTAATACTGAGGTCCGTTTGTGGTTTATCTCGGACTCCAGCGGCGGCTTCTTGTCTGAACAAAAATACCAGTCGCAATATTAATATTCATGTGTCGCCAACATTTATAATTCTTTATTAATGTATTTTCACACACTTTCATAAAAGCTGTGATAGTCCAGAAGATAAAGAATCGCCATATTGGCAACTGGTCCCTTGGTTGGAATTTTAGCGTGGGCATGTACCATTAAATTTGTGTTTTCGGATTTTTGCACATATTTGTTATTATCATTTGTTTGGCGGTGAAGGAAAACATCATGAGAAGACCCGTCCAACAAATTATATTTCGATAGACGTGTGCCCTAATAAAGGTCTGGTTTGCTCTCTAGGTCGTGAAGGTCTGACGGTAGTCGCTTCATGTAAAAATCTGTATATGTGATAAATCTTTAGGTAGCGAAGAACTAGAATGTGTTTTTATTTGAGAAGCTCATTGGTTTATTTACTCGAGTTTCTCTTATACGGAGATCGCTTTATGCAGGATGAAAAAATTACTGATGTACACCACTAAAGTGGAACTATTTTGGAGCCAAGGAAGACCAAAGGAAAACTGTCGCGATCAAAGGTGAAGCAGCATGCATAAATGAGCTACGAATGTTAAAGAAGTCAGTGAGAGATATATAGATATAATTAGAGTAAATTTGAAAGGAGTGCAATCAAAAGCATTCATACCCAACCAACCAAAACGAAAGTATGAATGAAGAGTGAAAGAAGCGAAAGCGGTATGTTTGAAACAGGGCACTTGGCGTTCCATCACTTGAGTCTACCCCAAAGGGAGACCGGTATGATGATATCTATGTATGTATGAGTATAAACATAAAATTTGAAAATGAACGAGCTGTTTTCACTTCATAACTTAACGGCACCACTCTCTATGGGATTCTGATGGCGCATGCAAAACATTTTGTTAATTTATTTATATACAACAAATAAGTCAATAGTATGAGAACAAAGCGAAGCGGGTCTCCAAAGTAAGCGGGGTTCAGACCCCCGGGAGCGAGTTTAATGGGAATCCAGTCGGAGTTGAAACTTCAATTGAATTCAATTATAAATTGTTTTAGTGGTTCGAGCCGGAGATTGGAGCACTTCCCGGCTGACAACTATCGGTTCAGATACAAACTTTAAAACAACCCATTTTGAAGATTTATACCAATAGGTACCCGATCCGCTTCCGATCTCGTTCTACCGAACCAAAACTGGACCCAATCCCTTTCATGTTGCGTCCGGTTTTACATAAACCAAAATTCAAAACATGTTCCATCGATTATGGACGAGCTCGGTGGCATAGTGGTGGAACACGCTGTTACGCTACTTTGACACCAACGCTCGTGGATTCGATTCCCACACAGTACAAACATTTGTGTGCATGAACAAGTCTGTTTGTCTTGGTCTGGGTATGTTCTATATAAGTATGTATTTACGCTGCGCTGTGTAATTTGTCCGACAATATTTATTTATCCTCGCGTCAAGTCTCTTGCAGGGGAGTTAACCGAGCGGCACATGTCTCGGTCCTTACACACCTCCCACGCTTCCTTAATATTCATAACTCTGACTTTCCCATCTCATACGCCAAGAGAATTATTAAGCATGAAACTCAAGTAGCGTGGGAAGAATTATATGAGACAGACGCACCCAATCACCACATAGACAAACTCCTTCCAAATTTAGTATCAATTGGTAAATTCACAACGATTATCCCTCCCACCTTTGAAATAATACAGATACTCACTAATCATGGATACCATAAACTATATTTAAACCGATTTCATATTATTGACAACAATACATGCCCTTGCGACAACGCATCAATTCAGGACCTAGATGACTTAATTAAAAAGTGCCCTATATTCATGAATCGCAGACACACCCATGGAATGACATGCAACAATCTTGGAATTGACCCATATAATCTCTTGGAAATAATATGTAAAGAACAGTCTGTAAATACTTATGTACAACATATAAATTATATAATTCAATATATTTGACGAGCTCGGTGGCGCAGTGGTGAAACGCGTTGTTACGCTACTTTGACACCAACACTCGTGGGTTCGATTCGCACACAGTACAAACATTTGTGTGCATGAACATGTCTGTTTGTATTGGTCTGGGTATTTTCTATGTATAATAAGCATGTATTTACAAAAAAAAATTTATTTACGTATGTTTATCAGTTGTCTAGTACCCATAACACAAGCTTCGCTTACTTTGGGACCAGATTATATCGCTGTGTAATTTGTCCGACAATATTTATTTATTTATTTAATTAATAATTTCAAAAAAGTAAACGTAACTTAATAGGACAATATGCAATTTAGCTGTAAGTTAACTTGTATATATATAATGTAAATTAGATTTAACTTCATGTGAGACTCATCACTTTCAACTTTTAAAACAATGTAAATAATAAGTAAATAATTACATAATATGTACCATAACTTTTTTAAATATCTAAACATTAATTAATACTTAATTCCATGTATCTTTATAAAAATAACTGTATCAAATAGCAGGTAAAAAAAACCTACAAGGTGTTTTTTTTTTACCTGCTTTTTAGGGTTCCCTACCCAAAGGGTAAAACGGAACCCTATTACTGAGACTTCGCTGTCCGTCCGTCCGTCCGTCTGTCCGTCCGTCCGTCTGTCACCAGGCTGTATCTCATGAACCGTGATAGTAAGACAGTTGAAAGTTTCACAGATGATGTATTTCTATTGCCGCTATAACAACAAATACTAAAAAATAGAATAAACTAAATATTTAAGGGGGCTCCCATACAATAAACGTGATTTTTTTGCTCATTTTTACTCGCTATTGATAACGGTAACAGGTAGACGCTTGAAACATTCACAGAATATTTAGTTGTATATTCACTTTAAGAATAAATAATAAAATTAAAATAAAACAAATATATAAGGGGAGCTCCCATACAACAAATGTGATTTTTTTTTTGCCGTTTTATAGTTAATGGTACGGAACCCTTCATGCGCGAGTCCAACTCGCACTTGGCTGATTTTTTTATCTGTTGTTGTGAATCTGATATATAAACTTCCTGGGGGGAAAAAAAAAAGATCATAGCTCTATTTGGTCACACTCGACGGTTTGTAGAGCTCCTGTTATCACTTTCTAACAACGCACGGTCTATTTGGTTATGGTTGGCAAGTCTTGGCTTTCTTTAAAAAAAAGATAAAAAAAATTAAGTAATTAGACGTTGTGTAATTGTTTCGACATTCTTGCATCTTACATTCTTTCTACGTGTCCGAACCAACGGAGTATGTCTCTTCTTAACTTAAACACCGATATTCATTTTCAACTAAACCAAAACTTTCTCATGTCTACATTGTGAACTCGGTCTACAAGTATTACGCCGCAGATTTTGCGCAATGCTCGCATTTTGACAGCGTTTATACCTTTACAAAAACTATTCTTATATATTTGTTATAATTATCTTACAACTTGCGTATCGCCACTCCTGTAATAAACTGCGAGCTGTGAATGGATGTCTATCATCTCTCTTAGACTCTTTGACGTCCTCGGTGGAGCAGTGGCGAATGACGGTCACCAACGCTCGTGGGATCGATTCCCACGTAGAACAAACATTTGTATGCATGAATATATCTGCTTGTGCTGGTCTGGGTGTTTTTAAGAGAGGTAGAGCACATCAAAGCAGCCCGTCTGGGGAAATACCTCCACACAGGTACACACAGAAAACCGCAGCCAAATAACAACTGCCTAGAGGATTGTTGTTTTCCTGCGTGTGAGCGAGGTCACCAGAAAGCTCCTAAGACGTTGCTGTGTTAGCAGTAGAGGTGGCATCGCTCGAGTGTAACTTAGGATTCATACGGCTACGGTAACCATAACTGCAGATGGAACGTAAGCTTAGATGACTCCGGACGTTGAAAAAAAAATTATCTAGTGTCAATGTTTATCTTTTATATGTACTCTACAAATTAACAAATGAGGATGTAATGGAAGAGAGATACGGCGCATCGAGGCTAACAGAGAAAGTACCACCACCTCACAGAAGACCGCAGTCAAATAACAACTCCCTGGAGGTATGTTGCTTTTATGAATAAGTGATGTTTCTGGAAGAAATGCTGTTTTAACTTATTTTAAGCGTTCACAGGCTTCGGTGACCACTTGATATCGGGTAGGCCGTTGCTTATTTGTCTCTCGACGCTGTTTACAAATTTTTCAATGTTTTTTTTTGACGACCACCACACTGTAGCCTTCGGGATAACTTAGCGAGCAATGGGAAGAACCTTCTCTGAGGAAATGGACTACAGTTTTCTTTTTTCATTCATTGTTACTAGCTGTAATAATGAATAATAACAATATACATTCTAGGAATTTTTCCAGTGTGTGACGAGTGATGGACAGACAGCGGAGTCAGCGGTATCATGCACCGTTGACATCCACGGGATGGGCTCCTATAATATTAAGAATATTGTAGTGCTTTTATATAACATTTCAATTAAAAAAATCATAAAACATTGTGTCAAAGAAATCACTTTGTTTATCTGGCAGCTGTTTCAAAATGAAACACACGTAACATAAGTTTATAGTCGATATACGAGTATTGGAGGCTTGCACATATGAAGGATGCATATAATAAATATACTCGGCGGGAAAATTCAGCGAGCTTACAAGGTCTCAAGAATATTTGGAGCCACAATGTCGTTATTTTACGAACGGAAGTCACGGAAACGTTCCGTTCTGAAATCGTGTATTGCTCATGGATTCAAATTGCATCGAAAAGTTTTCGATTCCGTGACGAATATGGTGTTTCATGTCAACATATAGATACGAGTATCATAACAATAGTCCATCAATTTCAGACACATTCCCAATAATACCTGTCGAGACCTCATTACTGGTGCCTTGTTCCATTGATGTCCCCTGAAGCAGGTTATGGCGGATTTACTTCTTTAAATTTTATAAATTTTCTCAAAGAGGCCAGTACGCGTTAGATCGCAATCCTTGCACGCCTAACAAACGAGTGTATAGAGACATGTTCTTAGCGTTATCCCTTTTTCCTAATGCATTAGGATTGGACGGTCCGCTACCAAAGCCTAAGGATTAGGCATAGATATTGATTTTTGTATAGAGCGACTGTCGTCAGGACAAACATTTGTGTGCATGAACATGTATGTCTGTCTTGGTTTGGGTGATTTGAGAGAGGTAGGGCGATCAAAGCCGTCCGTTTGGGATAGTACCTCCACCTCACAGAAAACCGCTGCCAAATAACAACTCACTAGAAGGTTGTTGTATACCTACGTGTGATTGAGGTCACAAGTAAGCTCCTAAGGAGTTGTTGTTGTACCAGTTTGCATGAACTAATCAGCAGTGGAAGCACACAAAATTGCCCGTAAGAGATTGTTTTGTAATTGGACAATTAATACAGCGGGGTGCACCATGCGGACGCAAGTCGCTTATACCCTATGTCCTAGCTAAACATAGATGCCTAGTTAATACGTCATTCAACTTTATTACGAAAGTCATAAAGTTCTATATCCGGCAAACTGCATTTCGTTAAGTTTTTGTCGTAAAGTCCTTTGAAACAAAGGAGACATCGTCTCCGAGCAAACTTGAGTAATATTATAGTTTTCTTCAAGCTTGTTTCGTTTTGTTTCTCTTCTCACCTAATTTCCGCCATTCCGCATATTGTAATCAAAGTCTCCCGTCTCACCCCCGCCCATCCCACTTCCCCCACTTCCCCCACTTCCCCCGCTTCCACGGATTGTTCACTGTAACCCATTCCAATGCATATTGTACATCGCTATTGTATTAGCGAGTGATGCTTTAACAACGGATGGCTGACTAACTTCGATCGGGAAACTAGGGACTCATTAATGAGACGATATTATTTACGATGTTGGATACAGAGTGATGGCGTGTGACAATGTCAGCGTTAAAATAAGAAGAGGCATGCTCCGTTGGCTCGGACATGTAGAAAAACTGCAGACGAAAGATCACGATACAGATATACAACGCAAAAGTAGAAGGATGTATGAGCCGAGGAAAGTCAAGACATTTTTTATGCAACATCGGGAGGCATACAAGCATACGGCCCACCTGATGTAAAGTGGGTACCGTAGCCTATGAACGCTTACAATTGATTGTTTCTCACGTAGCAACTCCTTACGAGATTGCTGGTAACTTCAATCACACGCGCTTACGCATCAGAAACACATCAAACGTCCAGAGAGTTGTTATTTGACGTCCAGACCAAACAAATGCATGTTTACGTACACAAATGTTTATCTCGTGTGGGAGTCGAACCCACGAACCTTAGTGTTAAAGTAGCCATTGCTAGTTAGAAAGTGCTAGTTATAAAACTATTTTACACTCCCTGTATTTTTCAGTTATTATATTTTTTATTTGTTTAAATTTCAGAGATAAATGGAAGTTTGTGATAAACAAGCGGATAGAGCGACGCCATTAGAATTTCCTTATTACCTTTCCTATACAGAACCCTAAAGTTAGACATATAGACAATCTGACAGCGTAGACTTAACAATGAGTTTTTTTTTATACTTCGTCGGGAGGCATACAAGCATACGGCCCAACTGATGTAAAGCGAGTACCGTAGCCTATTAACGCTTGAGATATATTAAGTATCACTGGCGCGATGCCTCCTCTGCTGCTTACACAGCAACTCCTTGGGAGCTTACTGGCGACCTCACTCACACGCAGGAACACAACAACCCTCTAGGGAGTTGTTATTTGGCTGCGGTTTTCTGTGAGGTGGAGGTATTTCCCCAGACGGGTTGCTTTGAGGGCACACCTATCTCTCTTAAAACATCCAGACCAATACAAACAAATATGTTCATGCACACAAATGTTTGTCTTGTGTGGGAATCGAACCCACGAGCGTTGGTGTCGAAGTCGCGTCATTCACGACTGAGATACAGAGCACGACAAAACAATCATTCTATAAACTGCTCTACGACAAAACAACGCTCTCCACAATTCTATTATCTAGTATAATCTTGTATAATAACCACAAACCAACGTCTACAAAATCTAAACGCATGTACAAGTAATATTAAAAGAGCCTACTGCCAAGGGAACAGAATATCCTCCACAAAAACTACCAACCAACGTAATTATCCAGAAGCCAAAATAAAGACAAATGCCCAACCATTTACTAAATTATGTAGAAAAGACAATTTACGGGCTTCCTGCCTCCATTTACTTTCGGAGCGAGGAAAAGTTCATATTAAATTGATTATTGTTGCACGAACGTAATAAGTAGACTGTGCTGCTCACTTCCGGTCATGTGTAGTGACAATACTGGACGCCGCTGCAGACAGCCGAGTATATCAAAGCCTCAAATTGATATAAGACAGCGTTTACCATATCTAATATCTACAGCAGTTATTTGGTGGCATGCGGAGATTAATAATTAACATTAGCAGTCAACTGCTTTTACTTCTAAGTTATGTGTGTGTTTCGGTTTTGACAAGGTCTACTCTTGGCTCTTAGACAATGCCTTGTCACTAAACGTTGATAAAACAAAGTATATCTCTTTTTCTATGAGAAATACCCACAATCATATACACGATAAGTATTCCATTATTGCACACTCTTGTTTGACTAGGCAATCATGTTCTTGTAACCAAATTACGCTCGCTTTCAATATTAAGTATTTAGGTGTAATGATTGACAATACATTAAGTTTCAATCACCACCTAAATCTAATCAGCCAGGGTCCGCAAGCTTATTTTTATTTTTAAAAACTTGCGTACCATTGCTGATCAAAACATTATCAAGACGGTGTACTTAGCTTTATGCCAGTCAAAATTGAGTTACTGCATCACAGTATGGGGAGGTACACACAAAACAAAAATTCTTCAACTTGAAAGAGCTCAAAGAGCAGTCCTAAAAGTCTGTTATTTCTTGCCGTTTCAGTTTCCTACGTCAGAACTATATCCTATATCTACCATCCTGACTGTAAAGCAGCTATTTATTCTAAACATCTAAACTAAGACAGCATTCTCGACATAAAAATAAAACCTCAGTTACGGCTAATAAGCGTCTAAAGTCTAGAGTTTGTCAATCTGATTTATGGTCCACTGCTTTTTCTCCCAGGTTTTTTGATTTCCTGGGCAAATACCTATATAACAAAATTAATAAAGTTATTTCTATTTATCCACTTACAAAATTTAATTGCAAAAGAGCTGCTTCGGCTTGGTTAAAGTCACTTAACTATGTTGATACGGAGAACCTACTTATCGTGCCCACCTCACGCAACTCTTAGCAATATAGTCCAAGCTTCTCTTTATCCTCGTGTATTAATAACGACGTAAATGTGTATGTATGTCTATTCTATCCTGAATCTAATAATTAGAAATCATTTAAGTCAAAATCAAAATCTTTTTATTCCGTAAAAATGGCTGCATTTGTCTGGAATCGTCACAATTTTTTTCCCTACCGTGCAGTTTATGACTAGGTGAGCACTGATAAAAGTTAATAGATTCAGGCGTTATTTTGCGAAAGTCAAATCTACATGCAATTTGACCTAACATGCTTTGTGTCACCAATTAGTTCATGCGGCCTAGCGCCGGCCGGCACCCACCCACTACTGTTAGTGCGTGCTACATGCCGACGCTGCCATGGCTGCTCCGGTAGTCTCTGCCTCGGCTGCTGCGGTCGTCCGCCATCTGGAACAGAATCCGCATGCCCCCACCACCACCGTCGCTGCCACGACTGGCCTGGTCGTCGCTGCGACACGTGTTTTTAGCCTCTCCACGAGGCATCATCAGGCGTTGTAGACGTTAATCGTAAGAATAACATGCTATAAGTGACAAATCCATCGCAGTGCCGTCCCTTATATTGAATTGAGGGTGGGGGTGGATGGTGTGAGCGAAAAGATATTTAATAGTGGGGAATGGTTTACGTCAGTCTGTTTGTTCATGAGAGTAATTTTAGAATTTTTATGTTTATTAATTTCTAATTGTTCCCTAATATTTAGTTTTAAACCTTTGTCTATGGTGTGTAAAATACATATTATTATATTATGGTACTAAAATTTGATATGGGCCTAGCCATTATATTAGAACATACGAGTATGTCCATCGGCTGTCCTGTTCATGTATTTACTGCTTTTAGTTTCACGCTGACAGCTGCTGACTGAGCGGGGAAATTTGCAGTGAAACTTCTTAACTTTATGCTGTTTTTGCTGAAGCTTTGATATATATATTTAACATACATATATATGTCGGAACGTGGATGTAATAGTCGTCAGGTGGCTTGTTGTTCATGGCGAATAAAGCGAAATACCAGCGTAGTTAATCTTCTCAATATTTAATCAGTCCATTACAATAATAATCGTAACAAAAGTTATACTCAGATCGCAGATTACAACGGATTCAAAATGCGGTGGACGCGACACGTGCTATTGGCTCCATTGCTCGATTCGTAATGCCGCTTCCAATGACGCTTCCAATCATCTTGACGTTTTTGACAACTGACAACAATCGACATTTCGAGCAAACCATAACAAACACAACCGGTGTTGCCAATTCAACAATGTCGTTTCCACCCAAGCGCCGACTTGACATTTTGATCCGTTATTATTAAAACTAGCATCACGGAGATTGATTTCTTCCGGGCTTCTCAATATGGTGTTGCTACCTCTGCCACATATATGTATTTATCATGTAATCGCATTGTATATCTTCACGCCAGGTCCCTTGCGGGGTAGGCAGAGAGAACCGAGCGCCATAAGACGCGGTCCTTACACACTTCACTCGCTTCTTTCACATTCATAGCTCTTTTCATGCACGCTCGCCGGTTCCTAAGGCTCCTGACATCACCTTCTGATAAAACACGACCAATTTGGTCATGGTAGGTTAGTCTTGGTCTTCCTCGGCTCCTACATCCTTCCACTTTCGCATTGTATACCTGTTTCGTCATTCTTTCATCTTGCATTCTTTCTACATGTCCGAACCAACGGAGCATGCCCTTTCTTATCTTAACACCGACACTCTCTTTCAGTCCAACTCTCTTTCGTACGTCATCATTTCGAACGCGGTCAGCAAGCGTTATGCCACAAATTTTTCGCAGTGCTCGCATCTCGACCGCATTTATTCTACTTTCATGCTCTCTCTGCCATACCCAGCTCTCACTTCCATAAGTTAGCGTTGGGATTAACACCGCGCTGTGTACAGCGAGCTGTGCCTTCTGGCTTAGATTTCGGCTGCCAAACAGTTTACCCAACGCTCCATTCACGCTATTCCCTGCACTCACTCGTCTCTCCACATCAGCGGTGTACCTTCCATCGCTTCTAAAAGCGCTTCCAAGATATACAAACTCATCCACTTGCTCCAACACTACATCATCAACCGTAATCCTAGTGTTCGTTCTGGTTGTCTCTCTTTCAAATACCATTATTTTGGTTTTCTTCGCATTCAATTGTAAGCCTTTCTTCATACAATCATCTTTCATTGTTGTGACTAGTGTTTGCAGTTCGGATGATGATTCTGCTATTAATACTATAATATATAATACTATAATAATATATGTAATCGCATTGGTGATATAAATATAGAGAAAATCATATATAACACAATACAGCCGCTCCATCCGATACCACTCTTTTTCCACACACGTTCCCTCTCGCATTACTCTCTACCAACATGATAAACCTTTAATCTGTGTCATTTCACTGTGCTTTTTGCATCGCGTTTCTCTAAAATACGGAATCCCAAACCGATTTCATAAAACAACATAGTTATTGAAACAAAAACTCGCGTTCCAATTATACCTAAGTTATTGGATTACAATATTGCAATGAGCAAGGAGTCGTGGACATCTCAAGACAAGAGTTATTCGGAGCAAAAACAGTAGTCTTGGAGATGGGCCAATTTGGTCCGTAATGAACTGCGGCTTACGGCGGCCGAGGGAGCGGCGGGCTGTGGGGAGGGTGAGGGCCAGGAGTATTCACGTGTACAGACAAGGCTAGCGCGCTCTCAGCGGTTTGTGACCATACACATTTTTTATACAACATCGAGAGGCGTATGCGTACTTGACATAAAGTGACTAGTCTATAAATTCGTAGCATGTGATTCTAACGACTAACATCTACAGCTCCTGAGGATGCCTTGTGGAGAGAAACACGTATCGCGGAGACGACCGGAGCAGCCAGCGCAGCGGCGGCATGCATCTACTAACGGTAGTGGGTGGGTGCCGCCCGGCAGTAGTTTGCACGTACTAATCGGGAGCGGAAACACACAAAGTAGTTTAGATCAAATTGCCTGTAAATTTGACTTTCGCAAAGCAACGCCTGAATCTATTAACTATGTATGAACCTTGTTGCTAACAGCAACTCATAAGAGCTTAGTGGTAACCTGGCCCTCTCTGAAACTAATAACCCTTCAGGTAGATGAGTTGTGAGGTAGAGACAGCCCATGAGCCAAGCTGCTTTGATGTGCCCTATTTCTTTTAAAACAACCAAGACAAACAGTCATATTCATGCACTTTTTTGTCTTAATATAATGGTCATAAACTAACATACACTGATATAGCTATAACATATTGTGACTATTGTTTAATTGTTAATTATTATGTTACCAAATATTTAATGCCTGACTTAGGGCATTCAAATTCAAGTCAATTTTAAGAGGCATAGGGTGCATCAAAGCAGCCCAACAATCTCAGCAAAAAACAACTCTATGGGGGCTGATTATGTTCTTACAAGTGAACAGTAAGCTCCCGAGTAGTGCAAGCAGCAGGGCAGATAATGGGTCAATGACACCTCTTGTATTGCAAGTGTTCATAGGTTACGGTAAGCATTTATCAGATGGGTCGTATTTGTATGCTTCCCGAGGTTGTACAAAAAAATTCATTGTAAAGTCGGTTTACGGACGATAATTTTACGTGATAACGTCATAAGAAAACATTCAACAGTTGACAAAACAGTTCACGTGTAGGTTGTGTGCTGCCGCTGTCTCTCTTCTACTCAGACGCATCGGCCGACGGAGTTGAAGAGAGATAGATGCGTCACAAGCTGGACGTTTAGGCCGATCGTGCCTCTCTATCGCTTGTTCGGCGCTCTCGCTTGCACGCTCGGCTCAGGCGGAACGTGACAATGAGTCATGCTTTTTCGTGCGTGCAGCCGGCGTTCATCGATTTATAAGACGTTATCACGTCAAAAAGATTTATCCATTTAAGTAAACGCCGAAAAAGTTTAGACTTTTAACTGGTTATTTTTCAGCGATATGTACGGAGATCGCTAGCACCTGGCTCGCTGCTAACTGAACCGATCAAGATGTAACGCAGTGATCTCACACGTTCTAGGGATTGATATCATAATTTATTTGCGAAAACCTAACTAGAACCTCTAATATTACAAATTAGGTAATACAACTTATTCTGCCCTCCAGGAGCGTGCTAATATTTCAGTAGTTACCGATATTACTTGCACAGTTCTAAAAATATAAACAGTATTTTGCCTAGCGTTATCGCATTTCCTAATCCAAAAGAATTGGCGAGGTTTGCTACTTAAGTGTAAGGATTTAGCGAAGATGCTGATTTTTACAAAGAATGACTGCCGTCAGATCTCCAACACCCACAGGGAAAACCAGACCTCTCTTAGGTTAGGTCACATATAATAATAATAATAATAATAGACCCCGCAGGGCAGCTTGTGGCGAGCTGATGGTGCGTAACGACACCACGGGTACCCGAGTGCTCCAGAGAGTCGATCAGGGCCTTCGTCTCCGACGTGTCTTCGTCGGTCGGAGTGGAAATCCAAGAAGGCCCGCAGGACTCTCAGCTCTGGCTTGCCTTCATTGGCCGTCCAGAGAGGAGTCGATAGAGTATATTGCTCTAGCAGGTGATATACTCCAGGGGTGGAAGTGTTAAAGGGCATAACGCCGCGAGTAACTTCGGAGAAAGCGCAGCACACCTCTCGACACCCCTGAGTCACTCACACCGGTGTTGCCCCCGGCCGACTTTCTCTGGCATTTCGGGGGTCCATCTAGTGAGTGGCGAGCCACCGCCTGCCAAAAATAACAGTCAGATATGATAGTTATGGCAGGTGTCCGTCCCTCTTCTGCAATAACCCAGTACCAATAATCCCTCCAGACCTCATTACAATAGACTAATCATTTCCTATACATTCGCAATAGTCCCAATACCTGCCGTGACCTGCTCATAGATATATGGTTCTATCGATATTTTTAGGAGCGGGTCTCGGTGTGTGTACAACATAACATGAATCTTCTTAAAAGGGCCTCTACGCGTTGGATCCATATCCCCGCGCACGCCTATCAAATGACCGGGATAATACCCGTGAATAAAAATAATATAATAATAGTAACCACCGCCTGCCAAAAGTAACAGTCAGATATGATAGTTATGGCAGGTGTCCGTCCCTCTACTGCAATAACCCAGTACCAATAATCCCTCCAGACCTCATTACAATAGATTAATAATTTCCAACACATCCGCAAGAGTCCCAACACCTGCCGTGACCTACTCATAGATATATGGTTCCATTGATATTTTAGGAGCGGGTCTCGGTGGGTGTACAACATAACATGAATTTTCTTAAAAGGGCCTCTACGCGTTGGATCCATATCCCCGCGTACGCCTATCAAATAACCGGGATAATACCCGTGAATAATAATAAAAAATATATAACAATAATAAATATTGTCGGACAAATTACACAGCGCCATCTAGCCCCAAAGTAAGCGAAACTTGTGTTATGGGTACTAGACAACTGATAAACATACGTAAATACATTTTTTTTTGTAAATACATACTTATTATACATAGAAAATACCCAGACCAAGACAAACAGACATGTTCATGCACACAAATGTTTGTACTGTGTGGGAATCGATCCCACGAGCGTTGGCGTCAAAGTAGCGTAACAACGCGTTTCACCACTGCGCCACCGAGCTCGTCACGTCAAATGCTATATAATATATGTAGTACAATTAAGTTCGTGTTCTCGGATTTATGTACATATTTGTAATTATCATGTGCTCAGCGGTGAGGGAAACCATCGTGAGGAAACCAGCACGTACAAGAAATTATATTTTGACCTTTGAACCTTACCTAAGAATGATCTGGTTTTCGCTCTGGGTTGCGGAGCTGACGGCAGCAGCTCCATGTAAAAATCAGTATTTTCGTGTAGGTAGCGGACGACGCCAATCTTAATGGATTAGAAAACGGGACAACGCTAAGAAGAGATGTAGATGGTTTCAGATTAGCGTATTTTCATCGCGTTTTACGCTCGTTTTGGTATATACGTTTTAATGCGCGCTACATTTCACGCTTCAATAAACCTCAGAAACTGTGATCAATTGCTCGTCACCTGCGAAGACAAATAGGGCGCAGGAATGAGCGTTTTTTTATACAACTAGATTGGCAAACAAGCATGCGCCCCGCATTAGACGGTAACTGCTGTCCATTGACGCTCGCAACACCATGCGGATGTTACTAACGCGCTGCTAATCTTGTACCCTAAGTATGTTTCGTCACAGTACCCGGCAATTTCTCTGCCATATCTCACACTTCAAACCGGAACACAGCTACTCGTATATAAATATAGCTTCTTGGCGGTAGTAATAGGTGAGACAGAGGTAACTACGCAGACGACTTTTGTACAAAGTCTCCCTCTGGTAAACGTCCTTCTGGGCTACGAGCTTACTTGCATAAGCGCGTAACGCTCGTATGTCACGCATGTGACAAAGCCGCAAACCTACGCGCGTACAAAAACAAGCTTACATGTGTAGAAAGTACGCTAATCTGTAACCGCCCTGAGATGGAAGTATTAACTCCGTCGGACAACCCTAATTAAGTGATACATGTCGCTACGCTCTGCCTCCATTTCTCTTGAGGATCGTCCGGTAACAGGTGAAAAGAACGCGTGTACGTGAGTTTGGTTGAAGATGGCAAATAATAAAGCAATTACAAAGAAATTATTATTTTCAATACTGCGGTAAAAAGCATACAAGTAAAGCATTTTATGAATGCTTGCTGTTTCGGCGGTCGGCTCGTGTTTATAACGTTCAATTCACGCAATAGTTCGTGGACTTGCTACTCTACGTTACCAAGGCGTTTGTAACAATTATAAATACTCTGCCCTACAAATTAGTGCATTAACACCATTCGCACGATAGTTAGCAGTTTGTCATATAGATACATTTCAAAGTAAATTAAACGTATTATCCAAGTTTTTGGATTTAATTATAAGCTCCACAGTGTCCGCTAAGACACTTGCAATGCATTCAAAATAAAAAAATAAACGTAAAAAATGTAATGTAATTTGACGAGCTCGGTGGCTCAGTCGTGAATGACGCGACTTCGATACCAACGCTCGTGGGTTCGATTCCCACACAAGGCAAACATTTGTGTGCATGAACATTTCTGTTTGTCTTGATCTGGATGTTTTAAGAGAGGTAGGGCGCATCAAAGCAGCCCGTCTGGAGAAGTACCTCCACCTCACTGAAAACCGCACCCAAATAACGACTCCCTAGTGGATTGTTGTGTTCCTGCGTGTGAGTGAGGTCACCAGTAAGCTCCCAAGGAGTTGCTGTGTAAGCAGCAGAGGAGGCATCGCGCGAGTGATAATTAATATATCGCAAGCGTTAATAGGCTACGGTACCTGCTATATATCAGGTGGGCCGTATGCTTGTATGTTTCCCAACTTAAAAAAAAACAAAAAAGCAGCAAAAATTGTAAGCGGTGAAAGATAACACCGTTAGGAAACCCGCATATGAAACAAATTATATTTCGAAAAGGCTTTAAACTAAGAAACCAGGGATTTTCTCTCGCGATTGTAGAGGTCTGATTGCAGTTTCGCTATATCAATGTCAGGAATATCGATATTTTCGCCAAATCCTTATGCTTAGGTAGCGAACCCCGCCGATCGCAATGGATTAGTAAAAGAGATAAAATTATCGAGAAGAAAACTAGGAAACTCTCGTTAATATACTAGTGAGTTGAGTTAGATTTAACTCCTATTGTATCAAGTAGATGTTTACGGGCAATTAAATATGGAGAAAAAAAAACCTCAAACAAAACTAATATCCCGAAACACCCCGTTAAATAAGCAACGTTACGCCAACAGATTAAGTCTGAGATTTGCTTGCGGCGCATTTTTAATAAAAACTTGAGTCGCAATAAATTTGCGCCGGCACTGAACTCCCCGCTCACTGTTTACTGAAGTCTCCTACAGTTTTCACTCAACCAGGTTTTATTTTCGTGTCGTGAACAATGATTTTATTAATGAAACTTTTTCAAAATATCCGCTTGTTCGTAATATGAATTGACGATTTTAGGGTTCCCTAGTCAAACAAGGTATACCTCTAATTTTATTATGTCTGTCTGTGTATCAACTCTTCACTAGTACATTAGTAATGCAACTTCGACACCAAGGCTCGTTAATTTGATTCTCACGCATTACAAAAAAAATGTGTTCTTGTACATTTCTGGTTGTCTTTCTCCGGGTGTTTTTAATGGTGGGCGCATCAAAGCAGCCCGTCTGAGGAAGTACCTCCACCGTAGAGCTGTTGTGTTCCTGCGAATGAGTGGGATTGCCAGTAAGTTCCTAAGGAGTTTCTATGTTTTGTATGTAAAACAACCCGCCTGGGAAAGTATCTTCATCTATAACTTCACGCCAAATCCCTTACGGGGTAGGCAGAGAGAACCGAGCGCCACGCGACTCGATCCTTACATACCTCACTCGCTTCTTTCACATTCATTGCTCTTTTCATGCACGCTCGCCGGTTTCTAGGGCTCCTGACATCACCTTCTGATAGAACACGATCAATCTGATCATGATAGGTAAGTCTTGGCCTTCCTCGGCTCCTACATCCTTCCACTTTTGCATTGTATATCTGCTTCGTCATTCTTTCATCCTGCATTCTTTCTACATGTCCGAAGCAACGGAGCATGCCTCTTCTTATTTTAACACCGACGCTCTCTTTCAGACCAACTCTGCTTCTAACCTCATCATTGCGGATACGGTCTGCAAGCGTTACACCACAGATTTTGCGCAACGCTCGCATTTCAACCGCGTTTATCCTACTTTCATGCTCTCTCTGCCATACTCAGCTCTCGCTTCCATAAGTAAGCGTTGGGACCAGCACTGCATTGTGTATAGCCAGCTGCGCCTTCTGGCTCAGGTTTTTACTGCTAAGAAGTTTTCCCAACGCTCCATTCACACTATTCCCAGCACTCACTCGCCTTTCCACATCTGAGGTGTACCTTCCATCCCTGCTGAAAGCGCATCCAAGATATACAAACTCATTCACTTGTTCCAACACTTCATCATCTACCGTAATTCTTACATTGGTTCTGGTTTCTTCTCTTTCAAATACCATAATCTTTGTTTTCTTCGCATTCAATAGTAAGCCTTCCTTCATACATTCGTCTTTCATCATTGTGACTAGTGTTTGCAGCTCAGATGGTGTTTCTGCTAACAGGACAGCATCATCTGCATACAGCAGACAGTTCACCACTAGGTCACCCATGCGTAATCCTACATTCGTCGATCTTATTCTCTGTAGACAACTATCGAGATACAGAATAAACAGCCTAGCAGACAACATGCAACCCTGTTTGACACCAATTTTGACATCAAACCAGGGTGACATGTTGCCATCTATTCGCACACATGCTGAGCAATCCTTGTAGGTGGACTGCACAGCACGCAGCAGTGAGCCGTCAATCCCATATCTCGGCAATATGCACCACAGTTCCTTTCGCACAACCCTATCAAATGCCTTCTCAAGATCCACAAAACCGCAGAAAACCTTCTGGTCTGTGGCCAGATGCTTCTCTACGATATTGCGGAGCGAGAAAACTTGATCCGTACATCCCCTTCCATTTCGGAATCCTCCCTGTGCCTCCCACAGCATTTCGTCAGATTTCACCCTCATTCTCCTTTCAATTATCTTTCCATATACTTTTGCTGCTAAGCTGATCAAACTGATGGCCCTATAGTTGGCGCAGTCCATGCGTGATCCCTTGCCTTTATACAAGGGTACGATGACTGCGCGTCCCCAGTCCATTGGGACCCTTCCAGTTCTCCAGCAAAGGTTGCATAAGTACCAGAAGGCGTCCCGGACGTAAGTGCCACCTAGTTTGATCATCTCAGCTGTAATCATATCAATTCCCGCAGACTTTCCATTTTTCAAACTTCGTATCGACCATTCTATCTCATCCATAGTTATACCTTCATCGGACGCCGTCAACGCCGAGTGAGCATCAGACTCACTCTCATTGTCAGCGTCCGAGGCATATTCGTACATTTCTTCAAAATATTCACTCCACCGTTCTAACACTTCCTGAGTGTTTGCAAGAATGATACCAGCTTTAGACTTAATCTTGTTCATACTGGATGCCGACGAACCACCCCGAGACTTCTTTACCTCTCTCCAAAAGAGTTTGGTATTTGCCTCGAAGTTTCTCGTCAGCCTCTCTTCCTCATTCATAATTTGTCTTTCACGCTTCTCTTTCACTAAAGCCTTGGTTTCATTCTTGCATTGACGGTACATTTCTTTCTTCTTCTCTCTCATACTTTCATTTAAGGGCAAAGATGATACATAATCCAGCCACGCTTTCCTCTTTCTTGCTACGGAGGATTCAACCTCCGTATCCCACCAGGCATCCCCTTTCAATGTTTTATGCCTCTTTGCGCATCCACATGCTTCTTTTGCACTATCCACCATACTTTCTTTCAGAACTTTCCAGCAATCATCCACATCTGTGCCGGAAAGACTTGCTTTTGCAAGTCTTTCGCTTACCAGATGTACATACATTCTCCTTACACTTTCATCTTGCAATTTTTCACTCCTTATCCTTTCATGATCTCCGAAAGGGATACGCATTCGCCAATGCCTCCACTTCTTGAAAAGTCCCACAAACCGGCTTACCACCAGGTAGTGGTCCGTTTCAAGAGTGGGACCTCTAAAGGCTCTTGTATCCATTATAGTATTTCGTAGACGTCTATCAATTATAATCAAATCAATCACACTTTTTTGGTCATTCCGTCTCCATGTATACGTGTGAATATCCTTGTGACGAAATAAAGTATTCGACACGAGGAGGTTTCGTTCCATACATAAATCTAGAATCGACTTACCTGCTTCGTTCACTCTCTTATCTCCATAGGGACCAAGTGCAGCTTCATAGCCGTCTCGTTTGGTCCCAACCCATCTATTCAAATCTCCACACATAATCAATCTTTCATTCCCTTCAGCTAAATCCAGAACATCCCTCACAGACTCCCAAAACTTCTCTAGTTCTTGGGCACACGCTGAGCTTACGGGAGCGTATGCTGCAACCAGAAATACTCGCGTGATGCCCAGTTTTATACGAACCCAGAGAAGTCTAGGCCCTACCAAACAGTAATCTTTCACACCAGGGGCTAAGCGAGAGGAGAGTATGACACCTACACCAGCACTGGCATGATCGTCCCGGTCTACACCAGACCATAGGGCCATCATCCCATCGGGCAGATCATCGGTGTCGCTCCCCTTGCGATTAGTCTCTGTCACACACAAAGCATCTAAGCGTCTCTCATTCATTACGTCCATCAGCTCATTCATCTTATCACTCAGTCCACCTCTCACATTCCACGTGCCTATGCAGCACTCGGCTCTCTTCGACCCGCCGGAATTGGCGCTGCGTGGTGGGTGGCGGCCCCCACCGCCGCATGCACCTATGTTCGCACCGACGGGGGCGGATCGGTGCGCGTCGCCTCCGGGGGACGCCCTAATCCGCACATCGGTGCGTTTTCGGTCCAGAATTGCAATCTACTCGATTGGCAGGGGTCGCGAACGAGCACGCTTCTGGCACATGACCCCCTAAGTATCTTCATCTTACAGAAAACCAAAGTCAACTAAACTTCCCGCGAGTGATCTTAGTAGCAGAGGCGGAATCACGTGAGTGATACTTAATGCACTGCAAACGTTCATAAGTTACGGTGATCGCTTCACTTATTCATACGCATGTCTTTGTTTTACATTCATAGTTTTAATGGACCGAATCATCATCATCACATCAACCCTCACTCATCCCACTGCTGGGATAGGGTTCGCCCTTTAACCGAAGGGGTTTAGAGTGTACTCCACCACGCTGCTCAAATGCGGATTGGCGGAGGCCAGTGTTTTCAAGCCGCCCGAGGGCCACTGACTTAGCGGCTGTCATCTATCGACAACAGCCGGAACCGACGGCTTAACGTACCCTCCGAAGCACGAAGAAACTCGAGATAGGTAAACCCATTCACAGACCGGCTGCAGTCGACGTTCCTTGACCTGCGTGTTAGGTTATAATGACACGCGCAACGACGCCATCGCGCTCTCCTCTCCTAGCACCGAATAGATACCTAAAATACAAACTCCTCGCAAGCAAGCCGCAAGCAAAAATAGCAACAGCTGGTAATAATATATACATATATGTATGTATATATCTTCACGCCAGGTCCCTTGCGGGGTAGGTATATATTAGAAAATGCAGGCATGCAACTGTAGAGAGGTGCGCACTTGTTCTACTTTTTTCAATGTATCGTGCGAAAATATGTTCTCCTAAGACTTTCGTCTCGTTCTGAAAAATACAAGAAAAGTCAACAAAAATCCAACCGGCCGGCTGGCGCGGCCGCGGTCTAAGCGGCCGGTTTATAAAAGTTGATAAATTTATATCAATTTTGAATTTTTGATTAACACGGTACAATATGCATTCGTAATAGTAGGTAATTGCGACTGCGCCTTGTGAGCATGCTGTGTTTACCTGTGCATGGTCATGGTTTAGTATATTTAAGTTTTATATTTAATAATAAATAAATAAAATAAATAAATAAAATAAATAAATAAAATAAATAAATAAAATAAATAAATAAAATAAATAAATAAAATAAATAAATAAAATAAAATAAAATAAAATAAAATAAAATAAAATAAATAAATAAATAAAATAAATAAAATTAATAAATAAAATAAATAAATAAAATAAATAAATAAGTACTCCTGTGTTTGTGTTGTGCACTATTTCTATCTGTGGGAACCTTTCATTGGCTTTCTATTGTTTCTTGTACTTTATTAGCTGTTGGTTCCCCTTAAATATATATAAATAAATATTACTCTCTATTCAATAATGACGAGCTCCGTGGCTCAGTCGTGAATGACGCGACTTTGACACCAACGCTCGTGAGTTCGATTCCCACACAGTGCAAACATTTGTGTACATGAACATGTATGTTTGTCTTGGTCTGGAGGTACGGAGCATCAAAGCAGCCCGTCTGGAGAAGTGCCTCCACCCCACAAAAAACCGCAGCCAAATAACAACTCCCTATAGGGTTGTTGTGTTCCTGCGTGTGAGTGAGGTCACCAGTAAGCTCCCAAGGAGTTGCTGTGTAAGCAGCATCGCGCGAGTGATACTTAATATATCGCAAGCGTTAATAGGCTACGGTACCCGCTTTACATCAGGTGGGCCGTATGCTTGTACGTCATGTATAAAAAAAATACATCAGGTGGACTGTATGGACGAATGCCTCCCGATGTTGAATCAAATATAAAAAATAAAAAGAAAGTGTACAATCCAACTTGTATCGACACGTCGCACGGACGTCCTCCACTTCTAAGTTGAATCATCAAACGCTGAATTCAAACCATCACATCTCACACAACTTTCCAACCAATGAGCCAGAACACCATCAAAAGGCCAATAAATTCTTAATCGCATCAAAAAACAACAGCGAACTAATCCAAACCGCTCTGTTCCGCTCCGGACCAGTTCGATCCGGTTCGATCCGGAAAAGATTAGTATTAACGCGCGTTTATTCGCACGAGTGCGCCCGATCCGCAGACAACCGGAAAAGACGGCCCCGTAATTAGACGGATGTTGTTTGTATACAGAGGAGATAGGGGCTGGTTCTGTACTGCTTAGCCATCACGTTGGAATTACACGTCGAGGATATTAATTGGTACCTCATTACCAGGAGTATATTTGTTCAACTTCGCGGAATATTTTAATCCAATACCCAGAGCTCCGTAACAGTTTTTTTTATACCACAGAAGTGGAAATCAAGCATGTACGTTCTGGATGGTAAGCAGTTAGTTATGATAATGGGCAAAATCAGGGGTGTCACTTGTGCGTTGCCAATCCTGAAGAAACAGTTAAAAAAAACAGTTAACGAGCACTGTACATTATCTACTTACATCGAGACGTTTGTGAATTTATGTCGAAAAACATATTTAATGGCAGTGAGAGCCCAGTGAATAAAGAACCGGCCTATTGGACAATTGGTCCCCGGTTCGAATCCGGGCATATATGGCTAAATTTCTGTTATCGGATTTATGTATATATTTAGAATTAGAAATATTTTTTTTTTTCAGAAAACATTTTTAAATACATTAAATCAGTTATTTCAGCCATCGGCTCTATTTATAGCATGGGCGCCAGAGAATCTCTTAGAGAACTATTTAAAGAAATAAATATCCTCACGGTTACTTCTCAGTATATTTATGAGAATATAATGTATGCTCGTAAAAATATACTCATTTTCTAAATTTAGTGAAAATCTTAGAAGTAAGAATAGATTGCGTATGCCTATACGTCGGCTTGCTAAGACTAGTAGATTTTTTATTGTAAATTGTATTCGATTCTATAATAAATTACCTGAAACAGTTCTGTCCTTGCCTGAGAATATGTTCAAAAGGCACATCAAAAATACTCTGTGCAAGAAGGGTTATTATAGAATCGATGAATATCTAACGGATAGAGATGTTTAGAAATGATTCAGCACATGTATTAATATATCTTTAATTGTACCACTTGATTTGGGTCCACTATATGTACACTCACATATATTTATTGTAATATATTTTAACGATGGAAAAAAGACCCATATTGGCAAGTTTCTTTTGGCATTTCTTCTTCGCCAATGGTTATTTCCGAAATGCTGGTAGATTAAAAAAGGGAGATTAAAAGTAAAAAATAAAATAAACTGGAAAATAATTAAGATACAATATGATTTAATTTAAAGAATGTAAGACGTGTCTAAGTGCCCGTAAGGGTCTAATGGCAAATAAATGTTTTTTTATCTTTTTATTTGTCACAAACTTTTAGCTTCGAATGACCAATCAACTTGCAGTGTTCAAAGAAACTTGGTTTTCTTTCTTTTTTCTTCGGGACAGGCCCACGACTCATACCCACCACGGTATCTCCTGTGTAGCCAGAATTAACAGCGGCGACCAACAAAAAGGCAATGAACAGTGAAGTTCACTGCTGTGCCGGGGGTTAAACTACAGTTGCATTGGAACTCAAAACGAATTTAAACAGAAGAAATTTGTAGGAGTAGGAAGTTTTGGAATTGACTTATTTTGGTTTTCTTTTGCGAACTGCATAAGTTGGTTTATATAATTTATTATACGTCCATTGTTAAGTTTTGACGTGCTCGGTTGTCGAGTGAATAGCAATTGCCAATTTAAAACTAAGGCTCGTGAGTTCAATTCCCGCACATTATAAACATTTATTTGCTTGAACATATCATTGTCTTGGTCTGGATGTTTTTAAGTGGGGAAGTCGGCAATCACAACTGCCTGATCACCTCACAAAAAACTGCAGCGGAATAACAACTCCTTTGTTCGTTGTTGTGTTCCTGCGAATGAGTGAGGTTAACAGTAAGCACCTAAGGAGTTGCTGTACTAGCGGCAGGAGTGGCAACTATTTTATACGTAGTGAGCCATATACTTCTATGCCTTCCAATATTAAATAATAAAGTTGAGTACTGATTTTGAAATAAACCATTTTTAACGGAAGTATCGCGTGTTTTATTTATTTTGTTTGCTTTGCAGCATGCTCCAAAGCATTCGAAACGTCCGGTTCAACAAAATAAATAAAACACGCGATACTTCTGTTAAAAATTGTTTAATTCAATGTATAACAATCGTGGAAACCTAAGACAATACTATTTGAGTACTGATTTTATATGTACGTAGATATGTATAGTTGAAAGTGATTTGATAGATTTGAAGCACGATTAATTATGGGCGACCGGCGCACATGCTTACAATGCAAATGCAATACACCTCTCTATAAAAGCTCTCGTATTAGGCGTAAAGGGTATATTTTGATAAAGATGTATGTTTATTTGTAGCGAAAAATATCCAAATTACAAGGCTGAAAGGGCTGTATAAAAATACTCATAGATCTAAATATTACCACAATGCTAACGTTGTCTCTCAAGGCAGTATACCGGGACCACTACTTTTTCTTATATCAATGTCTTCCTGACTGCTACTAACCACAGTTATATATTTTTTGCTGACAACTCTGCACTACTAATAGACAATAGAAATTATAATATATTGGTTATGAAGTGAATACAACAACTTATTTATGAATATGAGTTAAACAAAAGTAGTTTGAAAGCCGCGAGTAATAAAACCATTAAGAATTTCATGTAATTAATATTTAATTTAAGGGAATTTTCAGCATGCTTAGGTATGTTTCTGGAAAGCGCATATTAATTATTTTATTTATTTATTTATTTAATAGTAATAAGTTTATTTAATAATGTTATCAACACAATTATCACCTCTTTAAAAAAAAGGAAAAAAATGACAATAATAATGCTAATTGAACATAAAATTAATTACGTGATCAAGCTCGCTGTACAGAACGCGGTGTTAATCTCAACGCTAACTTATGGAAGTGAGAGCTGGGTATGGCAGAGAGAGCATGAAAGTAGAATAAATGCGGCCGAGATGAGAGCACTGCGAAAAATTTGTGGCATAACGCTTGTTGACCGCGTTCGAAATGATGACGTACGAAGAGAGAGCATGAAAGTAGAATAAAGAGAGTTGGACTGAAAGAGAGTGTCGGTGTTAAGATAAGAAAGGGCATGCTCCGTTGGTTCGGACATGTAGAAAGAATGCAAGATGAAAGAATGACGAAACAGATATACAATGCGAAAGTGGAAGGATGTAGGAGCCGAGGAATACCAAGACTAACCTACTAACCTAACCTAACCTACCATGACCAAATTGGTCGTGTTTTATCAGAAGGTGATGTCAGGAGCCTTAGGAACCGGCGAGCGTGCATGAAAAGAGCTATGAATGTGAAAGAAGCGAGTGAAGTCTGTAAGCACCGCGTCTTATGGCGCTCGGTTCTCTCTGCCTACCCCGCAAGGGACCTGGCGTGAAGATATACATATACATACGTGATCATTTATGAAAAACATTATTTACCGGAAGGTCTCAGGATTTACATTGGACCCACACTAGGCAATGCCTATCCTATGGCGACCGAATTATAAATTACAATGATAATCAGTGCCGGCTAATCACCGAGTCGAAGTATTTCTAAAATAACGCTAGCAGAGTTGCGAAAGGAATCGCAGTGAAGATAAGTTAATTACGTTAGATAATAAATAAACATACGATTAATCTTTACAAAGGCAAAAGAAGACACCTCACACGCCGAATGGTGTTTTGCTATGTGTAAAAACTGTTCACTATTATTGTAACTCCGAGTTAAAATATGAGATCGAACAATATTATTTGCTTTTCTAAGAGAAACCTCTTTAATATTGCAGGCACTCGCTGTGCGGTTGTATATGAATGGACCCGCAAATGGTTTGAATCGCCGGGCAAAAGATGTATTTGTGTAAGGGGTTCTCACTTTAAAGACTCGCTTTTTGAGCATAGTGCTGTACTCAGACGAACCGAGAACTTGCTTGTGCATGTCAGAGAATACCTTCAAAATGTACAACTTACGCATACTTAGGACATTTGCCTCTTCATACAGTAATGTAGTAGGGAAGCGAAAGCATTTACGCAACATCACCTTTAATACGGCTCTTTGGGCTCTCTCGAGGCTGATCAAGTGACATGATGCAGCACCGCCCCACACCACTATGCTATAAGTTAGTATCAACTGACATAAAGCAAAATAAACAGTTGTTAGTAACTGTTTGCCAGCGACTTCTCGAAGCAATTTCATGGTGTGGATCAGTTTGCGTGTCGTGCGTATGTTTGTGCTTTCAGTGTACGCCGCAAATGTAAGCCTTTCATCTAAGGAGACGCCCAGATAGCCCACAGTTGGACACCTCAGGATCCCCTCACAGACACAACTCGGACGCAGAATGCCAGCCTGGTCAAAACCCATACATGTGTGAACTTTCATTGACGCCATATCCGGGGCCGAAGACGCGGTTTTGTGAAAACATTTTGCTCTTTGATATATTCAAAGTCAAAATATTGCGATTTTAATTTATTTAATTTATTTACTAGACTGATATGTATCAATCTAGTAAATAAATAAATTAAGCTTTGTACTATACTGTGTATTGGGAAGAGTAAACTGGTTCAAAACTACAGATGTTACGTCTAGAAACTCTCTTCAATAGACCATATTCACCTCACGATGCTCCAAAAGATTAGGTTTTGGATTAGATAGATTTGAATTTTCAAAAAAATATCCAAATTCTGCATGACGGTGAAATGCATTTAAATAATTGATTGATTTCTGCTTCTAGAAATTCTAGAGCAGAAAACGCATCAAAGAAATATCAAATGTCATTGAAGGCTGTTTTTTTTTTAATAATGTACACTTTTCACTTCACTTTACACAAACTGAAAATTGTATTATATTAGACCTATGAAAAGTCTAATATAATACAATTAATAAACGTATAATGTATAATACAATATAATTAATAAAAGTCACTTATACGATACAATAGGATACAATACGATACGACACAGTACAATACAAAGTTGTATTGCACCAATAAAAAAATACAGTACATAAAGAACTGTTATATAAAAAAGTACAATAGACGGCCTTATCGCTAATGTATTTTCTTGAAGCAACCTTAACATAAAGGAGAAACGAAACAAACAGGCAGCGCACGAGGACAAGAAAAAGCTCTTACACATTAACAGTTCAAAGTATCAAACTGTGTGATTTAATATTTTAATTATCCGCTAGTCTCGGGGTTCAATTACGGTGACAGTCCTCACTCTCAGGAGGACTTCAATTGCAATAATTGCTCCAGCCCTGCGCCTAAACGAATTGTTCTGTTTTTTTTCTGCGCACTTCGCAAAAGCTCGCTAACGACTTTCATGAATATTTGATACGTCCCCCGGGCCGGCATTGTGCTCGTCCCGGTCTCCAACTCCAAGGAACCCTTGAACTGAAAGTTTTTTTGAATTATCTTGAATTATTCATAAGGCTGTATTAAGTTCTTGACCTCTGCCACCTGCCGGGGTTTTTAGAATCAAATGATAATGTGGTAAGATAGGCGATGGAAACCGAAGTAGAATCGAATACCCAAGGGGTGAACGGGATCCTATTGATGTCGGCTCCGCTGTCTGTCCGTCTGTCAATGGGCTGTATCTTTCGAACCATAATAGATTGAAACTCGAAATTTTCACAGAGTTATTTTTATTATAACAGCTAACGACGTACGCATACGACGCACCTGATGTAAAGCAATTACCGTTGCATATGAGTACTTGGAATACACTAATTATATTTCAGAGAACTGTTGTCTTTGTTATCGAGTATGGCTTGTATATTAGAGCATCAACGCGTATTGCATTCAAATTCTAAAATATAAAAGAAATATTTTTATACGAGTACAAAATCGTCAACTGCTGTAAACATTTTAACAAAAACTACCAGATTAAAAATAAAAAATTTTGTGACTGTCGATGAAAAAACAATTCGTTGTTTAGAGATTACCTTTTAACTTTTTTAAATAATTAATGAAAACACAGCAACTCCTCAGGAGCTTACTGGTTATCTCACTTACACGCACTCACTCACACCTCACTCGAACACAAAAACCCTCTAGGATGTTATTATTTGGCTGCGGTTTTCTGTGAGGTTGACGTACTCATACTTCCTCAGACGGGCTGCTTTGACGCGGCCTACCTCACTCAAAACATCCAGACCAAGACGAATAGATATTGTTCATGCACACAAATGTTTGTCCTGTGTGAGAATCAAATCCACGAGCGTTGGTATCAAAGTCGCGTCATTCACGACTGCGCCACCGAGCTCGTCAAATAGATTCTTCTTTCCATTTTTTTTTAAACAGCAAATTGTAAACTTTCTCATCCGGACACTGATGAAGAAGATCCTGGCAAAGAAGATTAGTAGAGAGCTTCTATAAAGCTCACCTACTATTAAGACCTCGAGATTTTATTTTACTAAGTTGATTGTGTTTTTATTTGACGTGCAATAATGTAATATTACAAATTTTGTAATTACCGTCTAAAAATTTTAATTAAAACATAATTACTTAATGTTGTTTATCATCCCATTGTGTGAGTAAAAAGTTGATAAGTCTTCGACGAAGGAACAAATAAGTATATTATTACGATAAATACGAAGAATTCAGTACAAAATTGCCCTAAACCCAAGTTATAAACATAAGGTTAACAAATAATGGGATTTTGCGGAAGAGTTTAAAATTATAAATCGATACCCTTTAAAATTTGCATTTTGAACTTATCAACTTTTTCACGCGTACTGCGAAAATAAGGTAATACGAGCAAGGAAAACAAATAGAAAGGTGTGTTAGTACTTACTGACGAGGTATGTATGTATATCTTCACGCCAGGTCCCTTGCGGGGTAGGCAGAGAGAACCGAGCGCCATAAGACGCGGTCCTTACACACTTCACTCGCTTCTTTCACATTCATAGCTCTTTTCATGCACGCTCGCCGGTTCCTAAGGCTCCTGACATCACCTTCTGATAAAACACGACCAATTTGGTCATGGTAGGTTAGTCTTGGTCTTCCTCGGCTCCTACATCCTTCCACTTTCGCATTGTATATCTGTTTCGTCATTCTTTCATCTTGCATTCTTTCTACATGTCCGAACCAACGGAGCATGCCCTTTCTTATCTTAACACCGACACTCTCTTTCAGTCCAACTCTCTTTCGTACGTCATCATTTCGAACGCGGTCAGCAAGCGTTATGCCACAAATTTTTCGCAGTGCTCGCATCTCGACCGCATTTATTCTACTTTCATGCTCTCTCTGCCATACCCAGCTCTCACTTCCATAAGTTAGCGTTGGGATTAACACCGCGCTGTGTACAGCGAGCTGTGCCTTCTGGCTTAGATTTCGGCTGCCAAACAGTTTACCCAACGCTCCATTCACGCTATTCCCTGCACTCACTCGTCTCTCCACATCAGCGGTGTACCTTCCATCGCTTCTAAAAGCGCTTCCAAGATATACAAACTCATCCACTTGCTCCAACACTACATCATCAACCGTAATCCTAGTGTTCGTTCTGGTTGTCTCTCTTTCAAATACCATTATTTTGGTTTTCTTCGCATTCAATTGTAAGCCTTTCTTCATACAATCGTCTTTCATTGTTGTGACTAGTGTTTGCAGTTCGGATGATGATTCTGCTATTAATACTGCGTCATCTGCATAAAGCAGGCAGTTAACCACTGAGCCACCCATTCGCATTCCCACATTCATATTTCTCATTCTCTGAAGACAACTGTCCAGATACAGGATGAATAGCCGAGACGACAGCACGCATCCCTGTCTGACACCAATATTGGTATCAAACCAGGGTGATAAGCTGCCGTCCACTCTCACACATGCTGTGCAATCCTCATAGGTGGATTGCACAGCACGTAGAAGGTCACCGTCAATCCCATATCTGGGCAAGATGTTCCAGAGATTCTTTCGCACGACCCTATCAAATGCTTTTTCAAGGTCCACAAAACCGCAGAAAACCTTCTGGTCCGTAGCCAGATGCTTTTCCACGATATTGCGGAGCGAAAAAACTTGATCCGTACATCCTCTGCCGCTTCGAAATCCCCCCTGTGCTTCCCAAAGCATCCCATCGGATTTCACCCTCATTCTCCTTTCAATGATTTTTCCATACACTTTAGCTGCTAGGCTGATCAAACTGATGGCCCTATAGTTGGCGCAGTCCATACGTGAGCCCTTGCCTTTATACAAGGGCACGATGACTGCGCGTCTCCAATCGCTCGGGACTCTTCCGGTTCTCCAGCATAATTTGCTCAAAAACCAGAAAGCGTCCCTAACGTAGATGCCACCCAGTTTGATCATCTCAGCTGTTACCATATCGATTCCCGCTGACTTTCCATTTTTCAAACTTCGTATCGACCATTCAATCTCATCCATGCTAATGTCTTCATGGTACGTTGGCACTGCCGAATCAGTCACAGACTCATTCACAGTGCCAGCGCCCTGGACATAATCATACATTTCTCTAAAATATTCGCTCCACCGTTCTAACACCTCCTGAGTGTTAGCAAGAATGCCACCAGCTTTATCTTTTATCTTGTCCATTCCGGATGCCGACGAACCACTCCGAGACTTCTTTACCTCTCTCCAGAAGAGTTTGGTATTAGCCTCGAAGTTCTTCGTCAGCCTCTCTTCCTCATTCATAAGTAGTCTTTCACGCCTCTCTTTCACTAAAGCTTTGGTTTCATTCTTGCATCGACGGTATATTTCTTTCTTCTTCTCTTTCATACTATCACTCTGGTGCAAAGATGATACGTAATCCAGCCACGCTCTCCTCTTTTTATCCACGGAGGATTGAACCTCCGCATCCCACCAGGCATCTCCTTTCAGTGTTCTACGTCTCTTTGCGCATCCACATGCTTCTTTCGCACTGTCCACCATACTTTCTTTCAGAACTTTCCAACATTCGTCTACATCTGAGTCGGAAAGACTCGCGTTCGCAAGTCTTTCACTGACTAGACATACATACGTACTCCTCACACTTTCATCTTCCAATTTTTCACTTCTTATTCTTTCATGGTCTCCGAAAGGAATACGCACTCGCCAATGCCTCCACTTCTTGAAAAGGCCCACAAATCGGCTTATCACCAGATAGTGGTCCGTTTCAAGAGTGGGGCCTCTGAAGGCTCTTGTATCCATTAACGACTTTCGGAGACGTCCATCTATCAAAATCAGATCAATCACACTTTTCTGTTCATTCCGTCTCCATGTGTACGTGTGAATATCCTTGTGATGGAAGAACGTGTTCGTCACAAGGAGGTTTCGTTCCATACATACGTCTAAAAGTAACTTACCAGCATCGTTCACTCTCTTATCTCCGTATGGACCAAGCACAGCCTCATAACTGCTTCGCTTGGTCCCAACCCATCCATTCAGATCTCCACACATAATTATCCGTTCATTCGCATCAGCTAAATCCAGAACACCCCTTGCGGTCTCCCAAAACTTCTCGAGCTCCTGGGGATTAGTAGAGCTTACAGGAGCATATGCTGCAACCAAAAAGACTCGCGTAATCCCCAGTTTTATTTTAACCCAGAGAAGTCTTGGCCCTACTAAATCGTAATCTTTCACACCAGCGGCCAAGCGAGATGAAAGCACAACGCCTACGCCAGCGCTGGCATGATCGTCCTGGTTCACCCCGGACCACAGGGCCATCATGCCACCGGGCAGATCTTCGGCGTCGCTTCCCTTTCGCTTGGTCTCTGACACACACAAAACATCTAGGCATCTCTCATTCATTATATCTATCAACTCATTCATCTTATCTTGTAATCCACCTCTCACATTCCATGTGCCTATACGACACTCAGCTCTCCTCGACCCGCCAGGTTGGGCGTTGCGTGGTGGGTGGCGGCCCCCACCGCCGCATGCACTTAAACCCGCACCGACGAGGGCGGATCGGTGCGCGTCGCCTACGGGGGACGCCCTAATCCGCGCGTCTGTGCGGTTTGTTTTTAGGTCCAGAATTGCAGTCCAGTGTTGGACTGGCAGGGTCGCGACGTGCACGCTTCTGGTACCGACCCCAACTGACGAGGTGGTTTATTTTAACATGTTTATGACAATTTTCAAACCTTAAGATCCTGGTAATCACTAACATGACGCAATCTGTTAGTAATCGAATAAATAGTTTTGGAATTAAACGTCACTGTGTTTTATTTATACATAATTAAATTACTTTATTTTTTGTAATTCGGCTGCGTTTTTCTGTAAGATGGAGGTACGAGTACTTCACATACGGGTTGCTATGACGCGACGTACCTCTTTTAAAACATCCAGACTAAGAAAAACAGGCATGTTCATGCACACAAATGTTTGCATTGTGTGGGAATCGAACCCAGGCTCGTTAGTGTGAAAGTCGCGTCAATCACGACTGAGCCACCGAGCTCGTCAAAATCGGATTGGTGAAGGCCAGTGTTTTCAAGCCGCCGGAGGGCCACTGACTTAGCTTAACGACTGTCATCTATCGACAACAGCCGGGATCGACGGCTTAACGTGCCCTCCGAGCACGGAGAAACTCGAGATGGGTAAACCCATCCATAGACAGGCTGCGGACGGCATTGCTTAACCTGCGTGTTCTATTAGAATGACATGCTCAACGACGCCATCGAGCTCTCAAATGATCGATGCTCAAACCTCTCTTAAAGACACCCAGGCCAAGATGTTCATTCACTCAAATTTTTGTTCCGTGAGAGACTATTACCAATCTCGTCAATATTGGGCTATTAGATAGATGTATTATATAAATATTTCACATCCCTATGTGTCTATATAGCCATACCCCCGTGTGAGGTACACGGAAGAAACTAAGCGCCACATGACACAATCCTTGCACCCCACGCTGGCTTCTTTATCATATTTTTCTCATACACGCTGGAAATATTCAAATTACATTCTAAAAAGAATACGCAAAATATGTAGGGCGCTCTGATATTTTTACGTAACTCATAAATAATACAAGTTATTAGAAAAATAACGTGTTTACTGTTTTTCAAAATTTTCTTCTCTACAATTGTATACTTTTTCATTGGAAATGAATCATTTTGGAAACACGCCATGGGATCGAACTGCATCAACCGCAGCCTGTCTATGGATGGGTTTAACTATCTCGAGTTTCATCGTGCTTTGCGGGGCACGTTAAGCCGTCCGTCCCGGCTGTTGTTGATAGATGACAGTCGGGAAGCTAAGTCAGTGCAGTTGCAGCCCTCGGGCGGCTTGAAAACACAGGCCTCCGCCAATCCGCATTTGAGCAGCGTGGTGCAGTATGCTCTAAACCCCTTCAGTTGAAGGGAGAACCGTGTCCCTGCAGTGAGATGAGTAAGGGTTGATGTGGTGGATCGAAAGCTATCATGGCCTTTTCTGTTTTCGTAAAAATTAAACTAATCATTAACCTTTTAATTTTCAGGATAATAAACAGAGCGCATGGTGTGAAATCACGCCTGTGTACACGACGGGTACAAACGATTTTCTTTAAGGCTAAAATAACTTTGTCTTATTCGCCACGTGTGTAATTTAGGTTTTGGATTGCTCGACGAGCTCGGTGGCACATCGGTTAATAACGCAAGTTTGACACCGACGCTCATGGGTCCGATTCCCACACAGGACAAACGTTTGGGTGTATGAACATCTCTGTTTCTCTTAATCTAGGTATTTTTAAGAAACACATATTTACATCATCATGTTTGTGAGCCTCCCGACGTTGTATAAAAAAAAAATTACACACGCGACCACATATTTGTAGTATAAATATTGTCATGGTGCAAGAAGATGCGGCTTCTTGGTTGTCTTTCTCGTACTTTTCTACGTAAATGAATGGCGGTGTACCAGTCAGCATTAAAATTTTGATCTTCACATGGGGACTAAGCCCGATCCTTGTGGGATAATCAAATCTTCGTTGGCTCTACATATGATAGTGAGTCTCTTATGCCCCAAAATGGATTGAGTCTACATAGGATCGACGTATATAGAAAATACTGAAGGAGATCTCCATGCATTGGATTGAAACCCGCTAGAAAATTCATCTAAAATAAAGATATTAGTATCATAAACAGGTCTGTTACATGAATACAGTTGACATCCAGGAGTTGTTATTTGGCTGCGAACTTCTGAGAGGTGGAAGTGCTTGGAGTCTGCTCTATGATACGATATATTTCTTTCGCCAGAGACTCGTTTATGAATTTGTAGGGTACACCATGAGCAAGCGAGATCGATTCTAAAGACGATAGTGAGCCCCTTACTTTCCAAAATTATTATCGTATTGCTATTACAATTGATTTTAATTGCAAGGTTCATGATGAATTAGTAATCAGAATGTGCAGATCCTATATATAGGTTTTAGTCTATATAAGGAACATACTGTATAATTGAATAACAGATAGCCAGCTCCTTTTTAGGGTTCCGTACCCAAAGGGTAAAACGGAACCCTATTACTGAGACTTCACTGTCCGTCCGTCCGTCCGTCCGTCCGTCTGTCACCAGGCTGTATCTCTTGAACCGTGATAGTTAGACAGTTGAAATTTTTACAGATGATGTATTTCTGTTGCCGCTATAACAACAAATACTAAAAAATAGAATAAAATAAATATTTAAATGGGCTCCCATACAACAAACGTGTTTTTTTGCCGTTTTTATAGATAGTGGTACGGAACCCTTCGTGCGCGAGTCCGACTCGCACTTGGCCGATTTTTGAAATTGGTTGAACTGCCTGCTGACTAAGTTATCTGTATTCAAGCCTGGTTCCTTGTGTAGTAAGCAGAGGTAACGAAATGCCACATCACTTGATCCTTACACACCTCACTGGCTATGTAACATTCATAGCGGTTTTCGTGCATACTCCGCGGATCCGAGGACTTCTGATATCAACTTACTAAAATGTACGGAAATATCGTTTTTTTGTAGGAGTTGGTGATAGCAATGATAAAAACTGAATAGTCTCCAGAAGATGGACAACAGAATACAGATTTGTTTACATCCTGTACATGAACAATTAACGAACCTCATTCGACAAGTTATTGCATTTTATGATAAATAATTAACAATGCCGGCTGTAACTTGAACTTGTATAAATTTAAACAGAATGCCTGAGTTCAGAATAGCTCAGTAAATAATTAAACTATAGCTGTGGGCGCTCGCGGGCGGGGGCGCGGGGGCCGGGGTCGGGGAGAGCGAGCTGACGCTTTACTGACAGCGGTAAAATTGTACACCTTTAAATTTTGTCGGTCCTCGAATTTTTATAGAAATTTAAAAGGGGCGCTACCCCTTTCACTGCAAGTAACGCTGTAGTCTCTTGCAGCCACATGTATACTCGTATATGGGTGTCAGCTAGGTAACTGAAAAACATGTACGTTTTTTATTGTAAATACATTTTTAAATATATACTTATAAAGTAAACACTATATGTAATAACGCCAGGTTAAGAAAAACAGACATAAACATAAATGTTTTACTATGGGATGTATGTATGGGAATCCTCCTCTCTCTTAATTTATTTTTTTAAGACAGGTAGGGCGCATCAAAGCTGCCCTGTCTGGGGAAGTACCTCCACCTCACAGAAAACCGCAGCCAAAATAACAACTCCCTAGAGGGTTGTTGTGTTCCTTCGTGTGAGTGAGGTCACAGGTAAGCTCCTAAAGTTACTGTGTAAGCAGCAGAGAAGGCATCGCGCGAGTGACATATGTTACAAGCGTTAATAGGCTACGGTAACTGCTTTAAATCAGGTGGACCGTATGCTTGTATGCATCCCGACGTAGTATAAAAAAAAAATTGTCAAACCATGAGCCTCGGTTCTAAGGCATCCATTATTAAATCCATTATTAATCATCCATCCATCCATTCCATCTCCACTTGTTGTTTAAATTTATAACCTTAATTTTAAACACATTGCATTAGATCTGTAGTGTACACTATTTTGATACTAGCTAGCTTGTAATGTATCTTGTATCTTTTCTATCTTAGACACTTACAAGCGCTCAAGTACTTGAATATAATTAGCTGTAATCTTTTATCAGTTATACTGCTAATTTAGTTTGCTTGAACAACCTCTTAACTGAGCATCAGCCGAAACGGGTCCATTATGATGAGCTTATATAAAAAAAAATGTAGTATTAAGATATTTTTTGTAGATTATCGGATGATATATATTTAAGGGTGATTAATTTGACGCTCTTCAATTTTATATTAAAGGAAGGAAGCGCTGACAAAATGAAATAAATTATTTTTAATATTATATTGTTGTAATATCTTCTTTGAACTATATACTCGTAGCACTTATTCCTAAGAGAGATCTCTTCCAGGAAATCTAGCACAATTGACAGAGTAATTAATATGCATTGGCGAGAAAATACACGTACATTCAATTTGCTACAACATAATGTTATATTTTATTAACGTAATGTACCAATTACATCTAAAGAAATGTACGTTCACGAAACACCTACCAAAAAGACAAACAAACAGGATATATATTCTAAGATCAAATCACCAACTAACAATTTTGAAGGAATCAACAAAGATAGCCAATCTCAACTCTGGAGGAAATACCTTTGAAAGAGAAATATTTTGTGCGTAAGATTGCTTATTGACTTGCAATATCGAGAACAAGGATACCATAGGCAAGCATTGATATATATTTGCTGAAAATTTATTTCCTTTGTTGTTACATTCCTTTGATTGAGCAAGGCTACGCTAAACTGAAAGGAGTTGCTGTATTAACAGCAGTGGCGGCGCGGACAGCCATGCAATTCTGTAAGAGCAAACGTCCTTACATCCTCGGAAACATCGGCTGTTACAGCCTTGAACACAAAATTGCAATTCTTTGGTGTCGCTTTTCATGGTTTTGCGACACTAGCGCCGCAAGGCTGCGTTTGGAATTGGAATTCTACAAGGCAAACAGCCTCGCGTACGCTTACAGCCTTATAGAATATCAAATAATTTAGCCGTGATCGCAGTAGACAATGTCAAAGCTGTGACATCTGTGATCACAGCGACGTACACAGCCATTACGAGTCGCTTAGAGAATTGCATGGCAGGACTTTCTGTGTCCCAAGCGTTCACAGGCTAAGATAACTACTTTACATCAGGTGTGCTGTATGTTTGAACGCCTTGCAACATTGCATAAAAATGGGATCTAACTACCTGACCTACTCACGTTGTCTAACGATCGAGTCCAGGCTGAGTATACATATAGAGTAGACATTGCATTGAATAGAAGAAGTATTGCATTATACGATATACTCTAGCTACCAAGGTGGCCTGCAAGCGTAAGATCTGCCTTCTATTAAACGGTTACAATAGCATAAGAGACACAGTAATAGACCCCTGGATAAGGAACTGCTCTTTTAACCAACTGGTCTCCAGTTCAAATCGTGATAAGTACCACAAAATTCGTATTTCGAATTTATTTACATATTTGTAATTATCACTTATTACTTTTTAAGGTCGGTAACGCATGAATGACACCCCTGTGCTGCAAATGTCCATAGGCTACAGTAACTGCTTATCAGGCAGGCCGTACGCTTATGTACTACCTGAGTGGTATAAAAATAATTCAAGAGCGACCTAACCGAAGTAAGTTCTGTATTTTTCTCCGGGTTTTGGAGGTCTGGTGGATGTTGCTCCATGTCAAAATCAGAATATTCACCAAATCTTTAGGCTTAGACAGTGGACTCCATAAATCCTAATGGATTAGAAAACGGGATAATGCTAGTAAGAAGAGGAACTTGTATTAGACACTCTAAAGCATCTCACGTGCATTTCCGGCTCAGGGAAAACATCTGTACACTCTCCTTCAAGAACCCCATAATGCGGTAAACTTTGACAGGGAGATTTTTCCGATGGAAAATCCCACAATACGCGACCGTCGTGAATTTAAAACTTATTTGTCTGCCTAATTTGTAATCTTTCACACTCACTTTCGCCATCAGAAAGACCAACGCCTTTCCAATACGGAATATTAATAGTAAGAATTGAAAGAAAGCACACGAGGCAAACAGCTGATCTTTTCATTGGACTGAGTACTTAGGTTTTTATGCTATGGTATGTTTCTGATTTTAATTACCTACATTTAGAAAGGATAAACTGTTGCATTCATATACGCTTCAACCAAGCGGGCTTCTGTTCAGCTGTTTTAATTATTTAGGTTCAAGATATAAACGTAGGTACGTGAAACGCAAAAACAAGTTGAACATATTTTTTTATACGACGTCATAAGATACTACAAGCTCACATACAAGCTCACGGCCCGCTTGATGTAAAGCGTTTACCGTAGCCGATGAACGCTTGTAATATATTAAGTATCACTCACGTAATGCCACCTCTGCTGCTAACACAACAAAAACTCCTTAGGAGTTTACTGGTGTCCTCGCTCACACAGAAACAACAACAACAATTCTCTAGTGAGTTGTTTTTGACTGCGGTTTTCCTGCGATGTAAGGTTCCTTCTCTAGACAGGCTGCCTTTATGCGCCCTACCTCTCTTAAAATACCTAGACTAAGACAAACAGACATTTTCGCGCACACAAACCAAATGTTCGTTCGATTTCGAAATTCGAAAAAGTTCGATTCCCACACAGTCCAAATGTTTGTGTGGTGGTAACACTTTTGATGTTAAAGTAGCGTTACTAAACCCTGTACCACCGAGCTCATCAAAATAATGTTTTTTATACTGATAACGCGGTTTATTTGTATATAAATGTTACAGTTTTGATTCTATTTGTATATAAATGTTACAGTTTGATGAAGAGGTGGTGTCGCTCGAGAGATACTAAATGAGTTGCAAGCCTTCATAGGTTACGATAATTGCTGTACATCAGGTGGGCCGTATGATTGTATGCCTACAGACGTAGTATAAAAAAAAAAACATAAACTCTTCTGCAAATGTGAGGCTCGGTTCAGCTCAAGTATAGTTCGCCACAGCAGTACCTTTTACAAAGTAACTCTTCACAAAGAAGTTAACGCGAGGGTGTTCATACGAAGTGTTTCAGAGTCTAAACGTATCACTAATGTCATGTTTGATTACTAATACAATTCCATTCAGTTAAATCAAATAAAAATGTGACTGTTGCAATTGTAAATACAGTATAAAATTTAAGTATAGTCTTTATTTTCTAAATTTACACCTGTGCAGGCGATTGAGTGAAGTAAGAAAGAAACTAAAAAATAAAACGCTCTAACAAAAAAATATTATTGCAATAGAATTCAACATATAACTTACGAACACAAAAATAAAGTCTGTTTATCTATTTGTAAAATAAATATAGTTTCTGTAAACGATAAACATTTGTTTCTGTTGAGTGCGCCCGCTGCACGCTGTCGGTGAGGCTGCCGCTCATCGCGGGCTCGCACGTTAATTATTAGTGAGAAGTGAGAAACTTTCTCCACACGGGCGGAGCCGCGTAACTTGCCTATACTTTATTATTTTCTTCTCAATTTCCCTTTAATTAAGGATCAGAGTTGCGTGCAACGTGAGCTGTTTCTTTTTAAACTGCGGTAATAACAAAAACTTTGTTAATAACGAATTACTGAGATGATCTATGAAAATACGGCATGGACTTTATTGTAATCTTTATAGAGTTTTTCTTACGAGATTTATGTGTTAAGTTTTTATTTGATAGCTTATTCGGTGGGAAAGGCGACCATTAGGGATCTTTATCGCGAGGCCGAGCCGCACAAATAAAATATACCTGCCACGGGTGAGACGGAGGTGTTTTGACTTCCTACGTTCCAGATGTCATGTGTTGGTTGTTGTTGGTTGTAGAGATAAATACAATGTTGGAATTTTGCGCTAATCACACTGAAATTCTAGTTATAGATTACTTTATAAGAATAGTTTGGCGGTTTCCAGGCATGTATGCAGGCATCAATGGTTCTGAAATCAACATTCTCCGTAAATCTTATCGTTGCGATGAGAAAAAGGGGTCGCTGGCACATCAATTGTTCAAAAAGGGGTTCCTTTTCGGGTTCCACATCAAATACTTGTGATGTGCACTATATACATATATACACATACAAATTTTACTATATAGCTAGATATAGAGATATTTATTAAAGACTAGCTATCCGCCCCGGCTTCGCACGGGTGATATGATCGCTACCAAACTTCACAGGATCACCTGCTTGGCTAACCTGAAGATTCACTGAAAATTTCATCAAAATCTGCCCAGCCGTTTTTGAGTCCATAGAGGACATACAGACAAACATTCGTTTTTATATATATAGAATATAGATTAAACATATTATTTTAACAAAATCAAACGTACGACATACCTATTATATCTTCTAGATTACGAAAACTATACAAATTGTAAATCTACACTCATTTTAAATGAACCGTTATCGATATTACTAAAAAAGAAGTACTTCTACATCAAAACAGAGAAACAGAGAAGAATTAGACAATTTTCTACATGGTAAAATATTTTCTTCCCAGGAGGCAGTACAAAATGCTTTCACACAGTTTGTCGGATCTAGATCCCCAGAGTTCTATCGCAAAGGCATAAATAAACTTTCGATTAGATGGCAGCAATGTATAGATAATGAGGGCAAATATCTTGATAAAATAAATATGTTACACCTCAGAAAAAAACGAGTTTAAATTTTTCAGTACAAATCGGCAATTTCATACTTTAACCCAAAATATTATATATGTGTAAGAATAGATGTTTGTTCCGTTTCATGCCTCAACGCGCGAATGGATTTGGATGAAATTTGTTAGGTAGATAGATGAGGTACTGGATTAACACATAGGCTACTTTTTATCCCATGGACATACTTTTTTGTTCCCGTGGGATAGTTTGGGTGTTTAGATGTTTGAATCGTACTAAATATGGATGTTTACTATCCCACACTAACTCGCAAGAACACATCACGAATCACCAAGAATGTAAAAGTGTATTTATTTGTCGGTTAGTCCTTTTTTTTCAAATCCAAACGGAGCTGCAGATTGATGTGTTTTATTGTATGGAGATATCTTACTCCCACAAAAACACGCTTTGTTTCCCTTTGACCACGGGTGGGGGCGAAGCCACGGATAGCTAGTAAATAAATAAATAAATCATTGCACTTAGGCACCCCGCCAATCCTATTGGATTAAGAAAAGGGATAGCTCTAATAAGAATAATATACATACTTCTAGAAGCTTGCAACCACGTAGAGGCTTTATGTTTTTTTGCAGTCCGAAGTAGAACAAAAGATTGTATTAAGGAAACGCAGTAATCCATAACATCACTTAAAACAAACGCCGACTAAAGCACGTTCCATATCAGTACCGATGCAGAGCAATTTTTAACTCTCTGAAGTAAAACTTCTTTACGCACGCTTGACTTGGGAAGTAAGTTGGTGAATGCGTGACGAGAGCGTTACGAAAAGTGTGATCGGGCGAGGCGAACGGAAGTTGAAAGGAAGATATAAGTTAGTGGAGATAGAAAGAGAGAGAGAGTTTATATATACGTTTCGTATATTACTGCAGGCAAGAGAACATTTTCTTTCTCTCTTTCTCTCACAGCGACTTAAGTTTCGTATATGTAAGACACAGTGCAGGCCTATTGTCTGTATCACACTATGGAGCTAAAGAAGTTTTACTTCAGTCGTGTGGTCTAAAGCACACTCGTTTTTTAGGGTTCCGTACCCAAAGGGTAAAACGGAACCCTATTACTGAGGCTCCGTCCGTCCGTCCGACCGTCCGTCCGTCCGTCCGTCTGTCACCAGGCTGTATCTCATGAACCGTGATAGTTAGACAGTTGAAATTTTCACAGATTATGTATTTCTATTGCTGCTATAATAACGAATACTAAAAAATAGAATAAAATAAATAATTAAGGGGGCTCCCATACAACAAACGTGATTTTTTTGCTCATTTTTGCTTGATATATATAACGGCAACAGGTAGACGCTTGAAATATTCACAGAATATTTAGTTGTATATTCACTTTAAGAATAAATAATTAAATTAAAATAAAACAAATATTTAAGAGGGGCTCCCATACAACAAATGTGATTTTTTTGCTGTTTTTAGATAATGGTACGGAACCCTTCGTGCGCGAGTCCGACTCGCACTTGGGTGATTTTTTTTTATTTGTTTTAAAGTAGCTGGCTTAATACACGTTCTGTGAAAAAGTCGCGTCTCTACTTATATCGTAACAGGTGGATGAACAAAGAGACCGTTAATCAGCCCTTTGACAAACGTGTTATCTGACCTACGAAAGTTCTGGTTTACTCTCTGGGCCGTGGAGGTCTAACGGCAGTCGCTCCTACGCCGAATCTTATGGCTTAGGTAGCGGACTCCGCCAATCATAATGGATTAGTAAAAGGATTAATGCTAAGAAGAAAACAGCGGAGCCTTAGCAATAAATCGCGTTGGCGTCATTTGGGAACGGAACCCTAACTATTAGTAATAGTAGAGAGGTAGGGCGTATCAACGCAGCCTGTCTAGGGAAGTACCTCCATCTCCCCAAAAACCGCAGCCAAATAAAAACTCCCTAGAGGGTTTTTGTGTTCCTGCGTGTGAATGAGGTCACTAGTAAGCTCCTAAGTAGTTGCTGTGTAAGCAGCAGAGAAGACATCGCGCGAGTGATACTTATTATATCGCAAGCGTTAATAGGCTACGGTGCCCGCTTTACATCAGATGGGGCCGTATGCATGTATGCCTCCTGGGTTCGTCGAGTTACATTCGAAGCTACGAAAAAAGTTGCTGCAAACAATTTATAAGCAGTTATAAAATCCTCGACATGGACGTCCTAATTATGGATTCCCCTTTGTTCTTGTTTACAACTCTAAAAATACATTCATCAATAATGATTGATGGCCGTGATTAATTGTTGTTGTCGCGAGTTTGGAACGAGATGAATAATGTTGCAATGATGAACCTGCGACCCTCGCTCGGGCAGGCAACAGCGGGGAGAGAACACTGGCTCTCTACTCGATCTTTAGAAACTTTTTTTTTTATACACCTAAAGTGGCAAACAAGCATGCGGCCCGCATTAGATGGTAAGCGGTCGCAGCTTATTGATGCTCGCAACACCACGGGGATGTTACTCGCGCGCTGCCAATCTTGTGACCTAGGGATGTTTCGTCACAGTACCCAGTAATTTCTCTGCCATATCTCACCCTTCAAACCGGAACAGAGCTATGCACATATATCTACTTGGCGGTAGAAATAGGTGAGACAGAGGTACCCACGCAGACGACGACTATACAAAATCTCCCTCTAAAATAATGGAAAAATACATGGAAACTATCCTAAGAAAGGCCTATTCTTCTGGATTTATGGGCCCATTCAAAATCAGTATATTCGCCAAATTGTTCGACTTAGGTAGCGAGACCCCACCAACCCTAACAGATTAGGAGTCGGGAGAACGCTGGTAAGAAGAAGAATGGGAATAAAGGAGGAACGTAAGGAACTCTCGGAACACGAATCCGACTCACGCTTGACCAGTTTTTTAAAGCTATAATGATGTAATAATACGAAATTGCCTGAATCTATTACTTAAAGGAAATGAAGGTAAAGACGTTTTTACAAAGTGACTCTATTAGAATGTCGGCTCCGATCGAGTCAGGTCATTTGTCACCCGGGCGGCGATCGCCCGCCAGGATGTATTTGTGAGGGTGTCGGCGGCTGCGAGCGCAGCGGGGCCGCTTCTTTGTTATACTCTGCCATCGCTCGCTACTTTGTTACACTCTGCCATCGCTCGCTACTTTGTTACACTCTGCCATCGCTCGCTACTTTGTTACACGCTGTAACACATACTTTACAAGGCTTTTATTGGGTTTCAAAGGAAAATAAGAAAAATGCTTGTATTTTCGTTACATACTGACTTCTATTTTTTTTTATACAACGTCGGAGGCATTCAAGCATACGGCCCACCTGATGTAAAGTTGTTACCTTAGCCTATTAACACTTTTAATACGAGTATATTAAGTATTACTCGCGCGATGCCTTCTCTGCTGGTCACACAGCAACTCCTTAGGAGCTTACTGGTGATCTCACTCACACACAGGAATACAACAATCCTCTAGGGAGTTGTTATTTGGCTGCGGTTTTCTGTGAGGTGCAGGTACTTCCCCAGATGGGCTGCTATGATGCGCCCTACCTCTCTTTAAACATCCAGACCAAGATAAACAGACATGTTCATGAACACAAACGTTTGTCGTATGTGGAAATCGAACCCACGAGCGTTGGTGTCAAAGTCGCGTCATTCACCCCTGAGCCACCGAGCTCATTAAAATATCTAAAATTCTATATTTACCAATTTTTTATGATATATGTACGTTTATCTTCATATACTTTGTACGTACCTCATTCACTTCTTCAACATTCATAGCTTTTTATGCACGCTTGCCGGTTCCTTTGACTTCTGATATCACTTTCTGACAAATTTGATGACTTAGAAAGAGAATGAGACTAAACTTGTCAACAAAATTAAATCACCGGCTTTGAAAGCAATTATAATAATAGTTAACTGATTCATGTGTTACTGTACAGCAGTTAAATTTACACGCCATGTGGTCTAAATTTCTCTGCGTGCTACCATTTTGTTCATGTAAAATAGCGCCGGCTGTAATCAGCTCACTACCATCAGTATATGCATGCCGTCTCTGCGACATATGTTTTGTTTCTCTATTCGATATTACATATTCACAGGCACTGTTAGTAATTAGAATTACATTCTACGAATGACAAACCCATTGGACTGGCGTCCTTTATATCAAGCACAGTAGAATGGGTAGATAAGTTGAATGAAAATAATATTTTCATCTGGAAAAGGCACGAAAGTATCCTACAAATTAATAATGGGAAGTTTTACACGTCATTTACTTCGGAGATTCAACTCGGAATTACTTTTAGGTTGGTATTGTTCCGAATTGAACTCAGAATGACTCTATTTCATTTTAAGTGGATTTTATTAAACACGCATCTTTTGTTCAAAACAATCTCGACTTAAAAAGCTTTGTGCGATACCTTTGAGCTATTTTAAGTTACAAGCGGCAGCGATTCTTTTTAAACACATGCTCGTGGTAGTAAATAATTAGTAGCTGCTCATCTAGAGAGCGCCGTTCTCTCTGCTCACCCAGTATAGTATTTGGCGTAAAGATATAAATAGTATAGTTTTTGGCAAAACCGGTGGCGAAGTGGTTAGAAATGCTACTTCAACTACAATGCTCGATTCCCACACAGAACAAATATCTGTGTGCATGACGATTTCGGTTTTATCTTAAACTGGGTGTTTTTAGGACAGATGGGCCACAACAAAGCACCACGACTGGGGAAACATCTGGATATCACGGGAAAGCACAGCCAAATAACAAGCCTGGAGGGTTGATGTGTACCTTTGAGTTAGCGGGTTTACCAGTAAGCTCTCAAGGAGATGCTGTGCTATCAGCAGAAGGTGGGAAGAGGGTTTTTTAACGCGCGAGTAACACTTCCAGTTTTGCAATAATTCATAGGCTACGTAACCACTTAAAATTAGGGCCGTATCTATGTACATCTCCCTATGTTGTACAGAAAAAAGTATACAAATTGCCTTTAAAACCAAAAGTGTGCATCCCGCTTAGTCTAACACATATATCTACGAGACACATGACAGCTGATAAACAATGTTATTATATTGTATCGAGTCAGTGATCTAGCCGTACCACGCATAAACTTTCATTGGGTTTTTGTGGTCGGCTAAATTGTATGTAATAGATTCTATCCAATTATGTTGATAAATAAAGAAATAATAATTACACTATGCACGCAATCTTTCTAGTAGTGGTAACGAATATAATATTGTTTGTTTTTGTCTCCACATTGACATTTATACAAGTAATGTAAGATGTCCGCGATCAAAGGTATCGAGTGCCAATTACACATGTATCATGCATTGTGAAGACAGACTGTGACTTATCTGAACTAAAATTAATACTTTTCATTATATATTTTTTTTAATGCTATAATTTGAAGTAGTCACATTTTGATATTGTTATACTCGTAACTCGTTACATGTAAGTCAGTCAAATTCAAGTTTTTTATTTGCAACAATACATTATAGGCTTTCAAAATTTGTCACAATATCGGCTGTGATTGTATTCAACCTGGTTACGCAAATGTTGAATAATAACAACATTGTTTTTATAATCTGAATAGAAAACATCCACCTCTCACGAATCTACCGATAATAATATAAGCGCGTTAAAACGCTCCTCTTATAACTTGTACCACACACTTGAGGCCAACTTGTCGGAAACAGAAATAATAATGCGTCCACTGAAACTCTAAGCTCCGAGTTTAGAGACATTCGCTAAATTAATCATGTTCAGACTCGGAGCATATGTGTGTGTGTGTTCGGGTGTATGTCTGAATACACACACTCACACACATGATACGAGCACCGGAATTATACTCCATAAAAACTTTAACCTTAATAATTTTAATTTCAAATTAATATTATAAATGCGAAAGTAAATCATTCTGTGTTGCTGTTTGCTTTTTGTTTTGTTTAGTTTCCTTTTCACAGAGATAGACAAAACAGTCCATTGTGATGTATATAATTAAAAGCACATATTTAATTTTCAGCTCCTGATTTTAATATAATGATTGTATTATTATGATATACATAAAATAGTAAATAAATGAATCATATCTTTTAGTCGCTACTAGAACCTGAATGAAAAACTGGGCTAAAGAGAATTGATAGTATTGCTTTTGGAAAGGAAGTAGCTTAGTTGTTCTTGCAGAAGGCATTCGAGAAAAAAATAGAAATAAAATTGGATGATAGTCCGAGCATTCGACTACGGAAGGATTCAACCTCTTTCAGTACAATCAATTAACCCTATCCGTGCCTGATTATTTTTCTATTTTGTCCTCAGAAGCCGTCATACATTTGATTAACTACGAGATAATTCTCTAGCTGGCATAGTAGAATATAAAGTATATTGCTTGTGTGTATGCACAAATAATAAAACTCCAAAGGAAACTAGATACTTTTGCCCATTATGCCCAATAATTCCTGTATTGCGCGTAGTTAATTGTTTTAAAGCCTGCCATAACAAAATTACTAAATTACTTTTCTTGTTAATCTAATCAGCCTAATAAGGTTCAGTTTAAAATATCATATCTTTTTCTCCAATAAAGCAAGATATTTGATTTTAATGTGTTTTGTTTGCTACTGCTGAGCTTTCAAATATCAATCTTGTCTGTAGTGCAAAGAATTTTTATTTGTATAGATGGCCAAACAAAATCTACGAAAATATTCATAGATATAGTGGGCAAACTACGAATATTTCCGTAATTGACATGGAAAGGGTTAACCGACTCTAAAGAAATATCTCCAAGATTGCTTATGCTTATTGCCATCAAAATGTGATAACAAAAAAAAACAGAAATCGTCGATTGAGGTTATTAATAACATGGGAACAGTCAGGGAATTTTTTCCGAATTTCAATTGACGTCAGAAATTTCACACCTTAACTTCGCAAATATCGTTGGATCACTAATTTGAATGGTCGTCAAAATGGCGATCCAACGATATATTTCTTATAACCATTTTGATTGTTTCCCTTTAGGTAGCTAGTCTTAAAAATAAATAAACTACATTCGATAGACATGTAAAGCTAAACGAGTAAAAGCACAACTCAAAACTAGAAATTATCTTCAATTAAACTAAGCCAAACAGAATTAAAAGGTTTCTAAAATTAACAAGCCTTCTACGAGCAGACCATCCACCGAACACGGGAGTGACGCAGCAAAAACAGTTGTTTGTTCTCTATTACGGAACCCTATACTTTGGGTGCTCAATTAATTAACGAGTTAATTGCCTTCCTGAACAAATCCTACAACAATTTATCGGATTGGTCCTGAAACCTTAATGTGTCAAGGTCGCACATAAAGGCCGAGACAACGAACATACAACGATCACCCTGCGAAATTAATCGAATTGTTCTTCTAGTGTAAATACGACAAGGTTTTATATGAAATGGGCCACTACGAAGTAACAACTCTGTCGCATTGAAGTCCAGTATAATTTTAGGCGGGTTTAATTGCAGGTAATCGTGGCTAAATGGACACAGGTCGGCGTGAATTGGCCCACGATGGCGGGTAATGGCCGCCGAGGCCGTATCACGATGCCAACTCGAGTATACCTCACAATTAGTTCGACTGCGTTTCATTTTAGAGCATGCTGTTGTGTTCGGCTACGTGTGAAGTTATTTTAGGGATTTTAATTAATCGGATGTGTTCATTAAGAACATTGTACGATTAACAGAATATAAAATCGAATCGGATCGGTAGCTATTAAAAATATCGTTAAGCCATTAACGAGCTCGGTGACGCAGTGGTTAGTAATGATACTTTGAGACCAACACTCGTGGGTTCGATTCCCACACAAGACAAACAAATATTTGTGTGCATGAACATGTCTGTTTGTCTTGGTCTGGGTGTTTTCTATGTGTCATAAGTATGTATTTACAAGAAAAATATATTTACGTATGTTTGTACGTATACTTGACATACCCTTAGTTTTGATTTTGTATCGCTTACAAAAAAATAATCTTTTTTTTATACAATTAGATTGGCAAACAAGCATGCGGCCCGCATTAGATGGTAAGCAATCACAGCTGCTTATTGATGCTCGCAATACCACGGCGATGTTACTCGCGCGCTGTGTCTTGTGACCTATCTTGTGACCTAAGGATGTTTTGTCACAGTAATTTTTCTTCAAACCGGAACACAGCTATATAAATATAGGTGCTTGGCGGTAGAAATAGATGAGACAGAACCCCATTCACTTTTGTACAAAGTCTCCCTCTGGTATATATATATATATATATACTGTCTATATATATTAATAATGATATATACCTATCTTGAAATAATTACCAGGCGTATCGAAAACACCTTGCTAACGTTTCTTCATCTTCTTTTTTCAATATTTTCAAATACACTGAAAATAACGACACCGCTGAAATGCAATACGTAAATAGTTGAGCGCACGTGAAAGTTGAAACGTCGTCAGAGCAAACTTGCCGTGCGTTGATACGGTTCACAAGTTCCGAATTCAACTAATTTTTAAGTTTGCATGCAAACTTCGATAACTTCACGTGTTTTCTTTGGTATTAATCGAGAGATTCGTATGTTTACAAAAGTTTTATTATGTCGATTAAAATAAATGGTTTCCTTAACGAGTTGGATTCACTACTTGTGACAACTTTGATAATATATCTTTTTTAATTCATCTGAATGGAATCTGAGTTTTTAGTCCTCAAAAAGGAAAAACGGAATCTTTATTATTTATATAAAATCTTGGAATAAGATTTTTTTGGTGATACCTCCCCTACACGTAAAATGCGGATGATTTTTTTTATTTATTCGCGCCACCCCACGGTTTGGGGAGTCGTTGGATAGCTTTTTTAAAACATTGAGGGCGTGGGAAATCATTTTTCGATATAGTTTGTGAAGTATTTATATTAAAAGTATATAAATTTTTGTCAGACTCATGGAGCAAGCAGGAGTTCATAAGTTAGAAACTAAAAAGAGAAAATTTGGTTGAAGTAAGTATGGTCTTTGCACCTTACGTATTATTAAGAAAACAAAGTAACAATATAACATCGATGCAGGAATGAAACAAAGCTATGATATAAGAAATATATGAAGGAATCACTGTGAATGAGAAATAGAGGCTGAAGAAAAACTATAATGCGAAAACTTTTGAACGGATATAAACGAAGTTCCGAGGATTTTTGTATCAGAATTCACAATTTAAAATCTACAGTTAAACATACAGTAAGTGACATGAACCTTAGCGATATTTTCTAGTTCGTGTGCATCGTGGATTAGATAGCTTCGTACTCTATTACGAAGACAATGAATATCACATGTGCTAGACATGAGGCTAAAATCCATTGAAGTGCTGTTGGGAGGCACAAGAGACTTTGTTGTGTTGTGTTCCACTTCAGAAGAGGTCGCACTAATAAAATTTATTGCTCATATTTTCTACGGTTTGTGGATTATGAGAAAGCATTCGACAAGTCGCAGCGAAAAAACCATTCGGACGTCTTCCCACATTACAAAAATGAACGTGCTAATAATGAATAGCTCAACCGTTCATCCTGTATTTAGACAATTACAGATAACAATATACCACGAATATATTGTGAATCGGTGATCTAGTTACAAATGATTTCCTTTATGTAGACGCTGGAATGTATTAGTAGAAACACAATCTTAACTGCAAACAACAAATATGAGATACAATAGTAAATGCGAAGAAAAGTAATTTTAGAATAATTGAATGAATAATTGAATTAAATGAATCAAGAATCATAATGAATACTCTATTTATCATTAATCTTAATAGGCTGATGATGTAGTTTAAGAACACAGGTCTGGGGCTTCCTATGAGTTGTAGAGGTCTGACGGCAGTCGCATCATGACAGAATCAGAATCATCGTCAAATTCTCAGGTTTAGGTAGGGGACCAGGCAATCTTATCCAGGAAAGGGCATAACACTAAGAAGATAGTGTAAGATTTAGTAAGGGATGTTATATAATACAGAAAATGACATATTATAATAATTTTCTGTATTATATTGTGTTGTAACTTATAATCAAAAATTTTGCTTTATTTTGTGCTTACTATATATGATTTCAAATATATTACAACGGAAAAGGACTGTTCCTGGAACTCCTTAGGAGCATATTGGTACCCTCGCTCACTAGCAGACACGCAACAGCAAGTCATCTAGGGAGTTTTTGGCGGCGGTCATCTGAAGGTTTTCCCAGTCAGGCTGTTAATCATTGTACCTTAGCTCTCTTTTGCCAGAGCTCAGAGTCTTAGTTGGCAGGGTGTATGTGTAGTTGGTTTTCTCTTTTAATCTTTTAATATGTCACTTACATTTTATGTTAAGAATAGTTGATTATGGAAAGCTCCCCCAATTTGCCATCTCATGGAATGTCGCAGTATTTACTGTTATAAAGAATTGAACAAGTAGTTTCAGTACCAGTACAATGAGAAGCAACCCTAGGCCCTATTCGATGGTAATAACATACATTAGCCAATGGGCACTTGCAACACTAGGAGCGTTATTCGTGCGTTGCCGACTCTGTAATTACCTCTTCAACTCCTTTTTGAAGAAGCTCATGCTGTATAGTCCATTGAGAAAACCTCTGTTAAACTGGACAATATGTGACCAACGAACTGAACTGAACTCAACTGAAAATGAAATCTACTACAAACTCGCGTTGGCTATTTCCTAAGTACCTAATTTCCAGAATCCTCAAATCAAATCCTCGTCTGTCCACCGCAGGCTGATTTTCAGCTTACCTGTAACAAGAGAAAGATAATATATATTTAATATTTCTTCACAAATCTACGCAATTTTCTCAACAAATACTTCATTCTTTTTATATATACAACTAGACTGGCAAACAAGCATGCGGCCCACATTAGATGACAAGCGGTCACCGCAGCCTATTGACGCTCGTAACACCACGGCGATGTTACTCGCGCGCTGCCAATCTTGTGACTTAAGGCTGTTTCGGCACAGTACCCAGTACTTTCTCTGCCATATCTCACCCTTCAAACCGGAACACAGCTATATAAACATAGCTGCTTGGCGGTAGAAATAGGTGAGAGAGAGGTACCCACACAGATGACTTTTGTACAAAGTCTCACTCTGGTGAATCTTCCATTTCTAATAATATTATATATTTAAGAGTATATAAAGTTGTATAGATGATAGGTCTTTAACGCAAAAATAGTTGAAGGGATTTGAAAAAAGTCTAGGCTATCTTCTTTTTCTGTTGAAAGTATTGAAATATTCTGCTCGCTCCGTGTTACCTCTTTACTCATACTTCAAGACTAATTGAAAATAAAAAAATAAAAAAAATGGTTTATGTTACAGTACAAGTTCATGGTGCATGAAAAGAGCAATGAATGTGAAAGAAGCGAGTGAAGTGTGTAAGGACCGCGTCTTATGGCGCTCGGTTCTCTCTGCCTACCCCGAAAGGGACATGGCGTGAAGATATACATACATACATACAAGATCATATTTATTGTTTAATTTGTCTCAAATTAAAGTTAACCCAATATCATATTATTACCTAATAATATGAAATTGACGAACTTGGTTTCAACAGCAATATTTTTAGTTGTAAGTTTTTAAACAAGAATTGAACTGTAGAATTTCTGAACTGAAGTGATAATGGCCGGCGATTTGGATTTGAGTTACTAATAAAAATGACGATAATTTCCTTTTTTATGTGATAATGTTTTGTTAGGTACAAAATTCGCTTCAGTTTTGTACTCATTTGTAAATCTATTTATTTACATTCTATTTCGTAGATGTACAATCAGGAGTTCAAAAGCCCAAGTCTACTTTGACGCATGACGGCATGAGAGACTTACGTCATGCCAACTTCCATTACGATATATAATAAATAAATAAAAATAAAGAAATAAATATTGTCGGACAAATTACACAGCGCCACCTAGCCCCAAAGTAAGCGAAGCTTGTGTTATGGATACTAGACTACTGATAAACATACGTAAATACATTTTTTTTTTTTGTAAATACATACTTATTAATTATTATACGTAAAAAATACCCAGATCAATACAAACAGACATATTCATGCACACAAACGTTTATACTGAGTGGGAATCGAACCTACGAGCGTTGGTGTTAAAGTAGCGTAACAGCGCGTTCCACCACTGAGCCACCGAGCTCGTCAAATATGGTTCGATTTTACTGCTAAGGCGCGCCAATTAATAGATGTGTCACATCAAAAAGGCTGCTTTAGTGCCTACTTCTCTTAGATGTAGGTGAATGTGAAACTGAAAGATGATGAGAATACATGCTGTTGATATCTTAGAGACAGACATAGCCACATTTTTCAGCGCCAGATGTAATCAACGCCGGCGCGGCCGTGGTGCACAATGCCGCCGGCGCCGCACGCGGTACAATGTATAACGCCGGTCACAAAGCACACAACACAATATCGTGGAAAAGCGGTCCATTGCATCCAAACATAGGCTTGTCGATCACTACACGCGGAACATCCGAAGCTATTGATAAAGATAAAAATGATTTAATTGCCATTAGGACTTCACGGGCAGTTAGACACGTCTTACATTCTTTAAATCAGTTCGTATTGTCTTTTTATTTTTTCATAGCTTTAATCTCTTTTTTGTAATGTACAATAAATATATGCGAGTGTACATACAGTGATATCAAGTGGTACAAATTAAAGATATACTCGTATTAGTACATATGCTCATTTCCAGAAATCTCTGTCAATCAAATATTCATCGATTCTGTAATAACCTTTCTTATATAGCGTATTTTTGACATGCCTTTTAAACATATTATATAGCCATCATAAGGTTATATGTACATAGATAGTCATCATAAGGATATTGTCCAGTAGGAGTTCTCATTGTTCACTGAGCAGCTTTGATATAGATGCAGCTATAAGCCTGTAATAAAAGATTATGCGACGTAGATTATTACTTTTTAACCTGTGAGACCCCGTTATATACGTTTTCCCATATATTTCTTGGCGGAAAAGCGGCCAGCGGGTAATGAGAGATAGAGACGTATGGTACATCAAAGCAGCCCGGCTGGCATTCTAACCGAACACGCAGATTAAGCAATGTCGACCGCTACGTGTTTATGGATGGGTTTATCTATCTCCAGTTTCTCTGTACTTGGAAGGTACGTTAAGCTGTCGGTCCCGGCTGTTGTCGATAGAAGACAGTCGTTAAGCTAAGTCAATGGCCCTCGGGCACTGAAAACACTGGCCTCCGCCAATCCGCATTCGAGCAGCGTGGTGGAGTATGCTCTAAACTCCTTCGGTTGAAGGGAGACCCGTATCCCTGCAGTGCGATGAGTAAGGGTTGATTTGATGATGATGTGATGTACGTTGTAAATGCAATAGCGGATATAAGGTTTATTGTATTTCATTAGCAGTGAATTATGAACGCAAAATTAAAACTAATAAAGTAGCACGTGCATGCTATACACAAATATATGTCTTCACAGTGGACAGTCGGTTTTATCGTCCAATACTTTTAAAGTTGGAATGCGTCCGCCATCGACAAAGTAACCAATTTCTGCTCCGCGATCCACAAATCTGTTCGCTTCCCGAACCGTTGTTATTGGTTTACTGTAAAAAATGACAAAAAATACGCGCCGCAAAAATCTTTTTTAGGTTTTACTTCAGTTTATGCGATAAAACGTTTCACCGCCAACTGAAAGGATTAGGAATAGGATATAAAAAGTAAAAGATTTATGTGATCTGGGGGCCACCCAACTACTCCCCCAGCGGGGTTGACAACTGTTGTTGCTTGGTTTCTCCAGTACTATTCATCTTAGGCGTAAATAAACTTAGACATACCAATTAAATAAATATATATGGCTATGGTAAGTTATAGATAGGTAGAAGTAAATCATGTTAATTTTAGTTTTGTCTTAGGTTTTCGCGATTGTTACACATTGAATTAAACAATTTTTAACAGAAGTATCGCGTGTTTTATTTATTTTGTTGAACCTGACGTTTCGAATGCTTTGCAGCGTCTAAGACTATCAGTCTTCCTGCGACCACGGACGCTGCTAAAACACGCGATACTTCCGTTGAAAATTGTTTAATTCAACATGTTAATTTGTGTAGAAAAAATGCTAGAGGAAAGAATGACGAAACAGATGTACAACTTGAAAGTATTTTTTTATTATTCTACGTCAGGAAACATACGAGTACATGCATCCGGCCCACCTGATATAAAGCGGGTATCGTAGTCTATTAACGCTTGCGACATATTAATTATCACTTGCACGATGCCCCCTCTGCTGCTTGCACAGCAACTCCTTGGGAGCTTACTGGTGGTACCTCATTCACACACAGAAACACAACAACCCTCTAGGGAGTTGTTATTTGGCTGCGGTTTTCTGTGAGGTGGAGGTACTTCCCCAGACGGGCTGCTTTGACGCGCCCCGCCTCTCTTCAGAATCCAGTAGAAAGATGTAGGTACCAAGGAAGGCCAAGACTTACCTACCACGACCAAATTGATCGTGTGTTCTCAAAACGTGGTAGAAGCAACCTTATAACAGTTGAGCACGGATGGGAAGATCTTTTTATTTGCAATTTGATCTAACCTGCTTTGTGTGCTTCCGCCACCAACCGCACACAAAGCATGTTAGATCAAATTGCATGTAAATTTGACTTTCGCAAAATAACGCCTGAATCTATTAACAATCTTTTTATTTGTTCAACGTCGGGATGTATATAAGCACACGACCCACCTATATGTAAAGTTACCGTAGCGTATTAACGTTTGTAATAGGTACCTTGAGCATCACCCTTGCGATGCCACCTCTGCTGTGAACACAACAACGCTCTAGGAACTGCGGGCTCCTTTGATGCAATGTCATAGAGAGAGTGAGGTGCGTAAGGAATGAGCCATGTGGTGCTCGGTACTCTCTATCTACCCCGCAACGGACTTGGCCTGAAGATAGATAGTATGTGACTGACCTTTAGAGTCAAGGCCATGAACATGATGGTGGTGTATTCTGCTAATTACCAAACAAGGCTACGGCGAAAGAGAGGTAGAACGCATCAAAGTAGCCCGACTAGGGAAGTACCTCCTCCTTACAGAATATACTTGCTATATTGTTAGCATTTATAGGCTGCGATGACCACTTTACAGAGAGTAAAGTGGTCATCGCAGCACACGTTACACAAAAAAAAACTCGATTCGTAAATTTGTAATAAACTTCATTCAAATCCCGTCAGCGGTGTTTGAATGATAGAATAATTTGTGTACATTTATCCGTACACATATTGTTCCCCGGCGAAGGAAGTACCTCTATACTTTCTCCATTTAACATGAGATTAAAAGCAATCATTAATTCATTAATAAAAAGTTTATTATATTAATTCCTTGTTATATATTCCCACAAGATCAAAAGCTTCCAACACCACATCAGCAGGGACACGGGTCTCCCTTCAACCGAAGGTGTTTAGAACATATTCCACCACGCTGCAATACGGATTGGCGGAGGCCAGCGTTTTCAAGCCGGCCGAGGGCCACTGACTTAGCTTAACGACTGCCATCTATCGACAACAGCCGGAACCGACGGCTTAACGTGCCTCCCGGTGTACAGGAGAAACTCGAGATAGATAAACCCATCCATAGACAGGCTGTGGTCGACTTTGCTTAACGTGAGTGTTTGGTTAGAACTAGTACTACTAGTAGTAGTTACCTATATAGCACACACACAAAGCAGGTTAGATCAAATTGCATGTAAAATAATTTGCGCAGTTCACCTCAGCGTAGAGTCGATTTGGAGGGTATCGCGCCAACACAAGAACGAAGAATGGTTAGTTGATAAACGCGATAAAATATAACTAGATCTACCTCGTGTATACCTAGTCTTGCCATAAATACTGAAAAAATTTTCTATTGCAAATAACATTTATTGTTTTTACAATGTATTCGTTTAATACATAAATATAAAACAATTTAAAATATAAAAAGCTTATTCGAAGTGGTCTCCATTGGCTGCCATACAGTCCTTTAAACGTTGAGGCCAGTTATCAATAGAAGCACGCACTCTTTCAATGGGAAAATTCTTCACTGCCAATCGTACGGATTGTTTTAGGGACTCCAAATTATCATGGCGTTTAGAGCAAGCCATACTCTCATACACAAAACTGACCATAAATTATAATCCAGCGGATTAAGATCGGGACTAGACGACGGCCAGTCTTCAGCTCTGATGAAGTCCGAAACGTTCGTTTCCAACCAAGACTGTGTAGACCGAGCTTTATGACCCGGCGCCGAGTCTTGCTGGAAGGACCATTCTTGGTTATTGAACATGGTGTTGTTAAGGGGCTTCACTACCTTCTCAAGAATATGGCTCAGTATGGCTACCTTTTTCACAAAAGTATGGCTCAGTCACTCCTTCATAGCTAATACCCCACCAAACCATCACTGAAGTCGGATAGTGCCCACGTTGCACTCTGTCGACTAATTGGGAAGCTTCCTTAGAGCTTTGAGCATAAATACGGTCATTTTGTTTGTTAAAATGTTGCTCAATTGTAAAATTTTTCTCATCCATAAACAAAATTTTTCTGTGACCTCCCGTTGCGTACCGCTTCAGTAGTTGTTTCGATTTTACCACCCTATTCTATTTTAAATTATCAGTTAAGAAATGACCAGTACGTCTATTATAGGCTGCAAGTCCTAAGTCATCTTTTAAAATACGCGACATGGTTCTAGGTGCTATCTTCATCTCCCGAGATAAAATCTTTTGGTTTCGGACAGGATTTCTTCGAATTCTTTCCCTTACTGCTTTGACCACCTCTTTCGTACGAACACTACATGGACGGCCAGATCTTTTTCTGTCTCAAACAGAGGAGGTCTCATTGTACCTATTAATATATTATATTACAGATATAGGAATTTCTGCAACTCACTGTTAAAAAAAGTTAGGAAAAAGTGTTTGCTCAAAAAAACTATAATACAATTCTTAAACATCATGATGATAGATATGATAGTATTGATATCTATTATTGCAACTTGTCTTTTATTATTATTCTTCTATTATTATTCTTACAGCCTGCTGATGAAATCTAAATCTAAATTACGAAGAAATTCAATCCAATGCAGAAGTGAGAATTTCAGGTGTAGAAGGATGGTGAGCAGAATGTCGTGGCCAAATGCGTTAAGCGCCTTACATAAATCGGTGACTAGTTTCTTCTCCTCCAAATCTATCAATCTTCTGTAACTTCGAGAAAGACAGCGATCGTAGTGGCCGAGGAGAAATCCTGATTCAAGTGAAGTAAGCAGGCTACAGGACTGGATAAAGATGAACTGGAAGCACTTCTTTGTACGTAGTGGCTACTAAGATCTTTGAAGAAATGATCATGAGGGCCACACATATGAGTCGTAGGTACTTAATTTCATTTGCATGTGCTAAACGCCACTATGAATATATTGTAAAAACGCTTTTCCTAGTTAAGCTTCGCCTATTTAATGTCCCGTTCCTAATTACTAGAGCTCGATTGTCACCAATTAATACAGCCGGCACTAATTATTGCAGGCCATCAAATTACGCGCACAGCGAGTAGTTTGTCAACGGGCGGCAGGTGGCGGGCGGCGTGCTCGTGATTGTACCTTGATATACGACAATTTGCATTATGTTTGAGCACCGCAAATTACTTTTATGATCGGCTTTAAAAAAAATTGACATACACACATCAAAAGTGTCTAGGGATCAAGCATTTTTATGCGGATTTCTTGAGATTGAGATGTGGCTTTGTAATAAAAAAATATATAAAATATATAAACGTATACGACACTGGAGAACCCCTGGACGCCAACAGCGATTAAAATCCTGCCAGGAAGTCCATCCTTATAGTGGTGGAACCATCATGGTATGGGCGGGTATTTGGATCGGCGGAAGAACTGAGTTGATTTGGATCAGAGGCAACCTCAACGCTCAAATTTATGCTGAGACGATTGTATCAGACGTCATCGTTCCTCTACAAGTGCAAATCGGTCCCTTATTTCAGTTAATGCATGATAATGCACGACCGCACACCGCAAGAGTTGTAAGACAGACTCTCGCCGCAGCTAACATCAATGTCATGCCCTGGCCTGCTCAGTCGCCAGACTTGAACCCGATTGAGCATGCATGGGATATGCTACAGAGAAGAGCTCTGCCGAATATGGAGGGTATCCAGTCGCAAGAAGACCTTTTTTTGTTGTTGCAACGAACATGGGCGGCCATTCCACAGCGTGATTTGGATGAACTCATTTTGAGTATGCCAAACCGATGTTCTTGTGTTGTTAGTGTTCGCAGTAGAAACACGGATTATTAATTGTTTAAGTTACCCAATAAAATTTTAAAGAAAACTGTTATTTCAGTCTTTTTTTCGAACTTTAATGTTAGTGGTTCAAATGTCAAAAATCCCTTTATTATGAAAATGGCAAATTTCTTTATTAATGCAAAGGTGACTTGGTTTATCGTTACTGTATACAAACGAAAACACTTTATTTGATGAATCCTTAAAGAAAATTTTAATTAATATCAATCAGGAGAAAAGTTATTGCAAAAATATATGTTGATCCCTAGACACTTTTGATGTGTGTATTAATCTCTATTCAAGTAAGGTATAGCCGTCGCAAGTCGTGTGACCTAAGAAAGAAAGAAAAGAACTAACCTAAGAAAGATTAATGGATTAGGGAACGGGATAGGTACGGTAAAAAATCGGCCAAGTGCGAGTCGGACTCGCGCACGAAGGGTTCCGTACCATTATCTATAAAAACGGCAAAAAAAATCACGGTTGTTGTATGGGAGCCCCCTTAAATATTTATTTTATTTTATTTTTTAGTATTTGTTGTTATAGCGGCAATAGAAATACATCATCTGTGAAAATTTCAACTGTCTAACTATCACGGTTCATGAGATACAGCCTGGTGACAGACGGACGGACGGACAGCGGAGCCTCAGTAATAGGGTTCCGTTTTACCCTTTGGGTACGGAACCCTAAAAAGGAAGTAACATGTAGCCGAAGTTCATCTACAGAATTTGCGGAAGGTTTTCTCACACGACGGCTACAAAAAAGCAGTACAATGTTATCAGGTCTGTATGTTGATGAGTTTCGTTATTCCACAATAACCACTAGACGCCATACAGATGTACTAAGTATCATTAGAATGCTTCTGTTACTCCGGGCAACATGGCATGTGAGATGTCATAATTTATAAGGCCGAATTTTAAAATTATACAAAAGTCTGGGATCTATAAATTGGGAACCTTTGTTAAACATTAAAGATCCTAGCGTTGCTGTAGATTTTTTCTATAATTTGCTATACACTGCGGTAAATGAATGTGTCCCAAAGAAATCGCGTTGTGCGGCACCGCCTCGGTATGTTTATCCTGTGTGGTACTCCTCTGAAACGAAACGCAACATTAAATCGAAATCTTTTTATCACTCGCGTTTTAAGAAAACGAAATCTTCAACAGATCGACACATATTTTCTCGTTATAGAGCGCTTGTTAAATTGAGCATTAAAGAGGATTTTCATAATTATATATTGCGTATGGAGCATGAGTTAACAAAAGATCCATCGTCTTTTTGGAAATATACTGCCTCTAAACGTAAAAATAAATATGTAGGTAGGAAAGTTACCGAAAATGGTCAACCTATACCGAACGAGGAATGTGCTCATAGGTTTGCGAATTATTTTAGCTCTGTATATGATCAGCAGCCGCCGAACCTCAACGCAGAGGCAGCGGCGGCAGCGGGTACAAATAACAGTAACTACGTGCATATATCATCCATATCACTTGAAGATGTTAAGCTCGCACTCAGGCGTCTTAAGCCGAAAACATCAGCTGGACCAGACGGCATTCCGCCATATGTTGTTAAAGATTGCAGATCAGTATTCATATTGCCATTGTGGCATTTGTTTAATTTGTGTCTTACGCATAATTTTTACCCTGATGTTTGGAAGACTACTAAAGTTATACCGTTACCGAAGACAAAGCGTGGGTCGAATATTAGTGATTTTAGACCAATAGCTGTGTTATCTGTGTTCGGCAAATTATTTGAGTCAATTTTATATCGCTTAATTAGTAGTCAAATTGAGTGTAGGTTGACTAACGCTCAGCATGGGTTCAGAGCGGGTTATTCTACTAGCAGTAATTTGTTCTCTTTCTTGACACACACGAATAGAGTGGTGGACTCTGGCGGTCAGGTAGACACTGTTTACTTCGATTTCCGGAGGGCATTCGATGTGGTCAATAATGACATACTTCTTCAAAAATTTGCTGCAATCGGATTCACTCCTTCGTTGTTGCAATTTTTTTGTTCTTATTTCCGTGACCGAAAACAGTATGTGCACTACAATGGACGAGACTCTGACCCGTTTTGTGCCCACTCTGGTGTTGGGCAAGGCTCGAATCTTGGGCCATTAGAGTTTTTAATTTTCATCAATGATTTGCCTGACACAGTTAACACAGCGCAATGTCTGTTATTCGCTGATGATTTAAAACTGTTTTTTAGTATAGGTGAAGAAACTGACTGCGAGCTACTTCAGCAGGACGTTAATAATGTGCTACGTTGGAGTGAGAACAATAAATTAATGCTCAATATTGATAAGTGCTCTATGATGTCATTTACTCTTGCAAGGAAGCCGATTACAGCCACTTACCATCTAGGCAATTCTATCGTACCAAGAGTTTCATCTTTCCGAGATTTAGGCGTGCTGATGTGTGAAGATCTGTCCTTTCATGAACATATTGTTAGGGTTTGCACTGCTGCTTTTCGAACTTTAGGTTTTGTACTACGTCAAGCACAGCATTTTAACAGCATAATAGCCATCAAAACCCTATATAATGCGCTTGTTCGTAGTCAATTAGAGAGTGACGCAATCATATGGAATCCGTATGAGGTCAAATATGTGCTCATAATAGAAAAGTTACAGAAAAAATTTGTACGGTGGCTTTATCGTAAGCAGTATGGGTATAGTGTCGGTTATCCCAATATTTATCCCAGTGCTTTTTTGCTTGGTATGGTTGATTACGGCACTCTCGAGGTTAGACGTAATGTCCGACTTCTTGAGGTTGTGTTTGACCTGCTTAGGGGTTATAGAAGTAATGCTGCTGTCTTGGAGCTAATTACTTTTAATGTTCCTGATAATTACTATCGGTCCCGTTCACACAAATTATTCACGCTGCCTTTTTGTAGAACGCAACTAGGTAGCCATGCACCGCTACCTCTAGCGCTGCGCCTGCTCAACGGCATTACGGCTCAATACGACAAGCTCGATTTGTTTAGTTGTTCGCATGCAGAATTTCGCAGGGTGGCAACAGAATATTTAGAAAATGCAAATTTATAATATGTATGATTTTAAAATAATTTATGTGTTTTTTTATAATGATCAAAATCAGATCAAAATGTGTTTGTTTGCCATTGGGCCCCTGTGGGCGCTTCGACGCGTCATGTATTGTTTTTTGAATAGTGATCTGTCGTTTACTTAAATTTATTATCTTGATGCAGTCTTGATGGTGTATGTGTAGTGTGAGTGAGTTTTATTATTTATGTTTATAATTATAAATTATTAAGTATTTGATAAGCGAATTGGCTTCTTGGCTGTAATGCTTGTCAAAAATGTGTGTAATAAATAAATAAATAATAAAACAATATGGCAGTGTGTATTCAATACTGTGCAAAAGAAAAAATATTTTACAAACTTATCGAGATCTGTATATGATCAGCAGCATATATAAAATGAAAGGGTTTTAAATGGTGTTTCTAATATATATATATATATATTAGAACGTACGTTCAGCTACTTTTCAATTAATATGACATAACATAATTTTTTTTTACGGGGCAGGCCCACTACTTATACCCACCACTGTGTCTCCTGTGTAGCCAGAAAACAGCGGCGACCAACAAATAGGCAATGAACAGTGAAGTCCATTGCCGTCCCGGGGGTTAAACTACAGCTGCCTTGGAACTCACAACGAATTTAATCAGAAGAAATTTGTAGGAGTAGGAAGTTTTGGAATTGACTTCCCCTCTTGGCAAAGTGAGAGACAGCAATATGACAAATAAGGTATTTAAAACCTCAAAGAGATGGCTAGTCAAGTGAAGCTCAACTGCCGTGCACCACGGATTATCAAATATCTTACACTATTCGGACCTAAACTGTGAGTTGTTACCTAACACATCGATTCCAATAATATAGATAACATAATTTATTAATTTTGTTTGAGCTCCTTTGGTTTAGACATGTAGAAAAAATACAGCAGGAACGAATTACGAAACAGATATATAACGCGATGGCCGTGAAAGACAAAATTCACCTATCGTGCCCAAATTGACATGTCTTATCAGAAAGTGAAGTCAGGAGCCCAAGAAACCAACATACGTACATGAGAAGAGCTGTGAGTGGTAAAGAAACAAGTGGGGTGTGTAAGTACGGAGTCGTGTTGCGCTTGGTTCTCTTTACCTGACCCTGACTTGGTGTCAAAATATAGATAGATAGAATTTCGTATTTAATATTTTATTAGTTAAACCTGTATACTTATTAGTTTTAACGATTTTGTATTGAAGTTAATAGCAGACGTATTCGCTAATTTCTTGTATCAAATAGAATCATCAAAATGAAATCGAATCATCTTTATTTGCAGAACACAGTTATATAAGATCTTATGTTTATACTATGCAGGTGTATTTGCACGCCTGCATAGTATAAACATAATGCTGCCTTAATTTCCGGTTACTTAAATAGCTAATATATTACTAACAAAATAAAACAAAATTCTCAATGAATCAATAGTAATGTGTCGAAAAAAAAAACCAACAAATTACGTTTCTTGTGTCCCCGCCGCGGGATTACGGACCCTTTAAAATTTCATTTTATTTATATATTATACGAAAGATGATGCAGTGACAAAAAAATTAAAATTAAGGTAGACTGGAATGGTTTGAATATTTAGAAAGAAAGAATGACCAAAACTTTATTACGAAAGAAATGAGTCGCACACATGTAGATCAAATTAGTAATGTGCTGAAAGAGGGCCAAATTAATTAATAGCGACCAAAACGAGAAGAGAAGAATGTGGTGCAATGTCGCATAATTAAAGTTCATATGAAGAATGAACACAGGAAGATATTATGCTTAATATGTGTTCCAAATGTATTAAACAAAATACTACTCCTAAGGAGTAGCTGTGTAAGCAGCAGAGAAGGCATCGCGCAAGTGATTCTTAATATATAAGAAGTGTTAATAGGCTACGGTAACTGCTTTACATCAGGTGGGCCGTATGCTTGAATACTTCCCGGCGTTATATAAAAAAAACGAAAAGAGCTAATGTTAAAGAAGCGAGCTAAAAGTGCGTAAGGAGCGCGTCTTATGCCTCTCGATTCTTTTCCAGGCTACTTTTGGCCGGAGGGAATCGTATTTCGGGAGTTCTGAGGATACCCCGATATCAGTCATACAAAATAATAATAAAAATGTAATCTGTAAAAGAAAACAAATACAATATACAAATAGAAAACATATGTTCCAGCAACAAATTTAAATGCAAGCAAAACGTTTAAACATGATTATGTTCATTAAATTACAAACAAAGTGAATTGCTCCTGAATTCATAAATTGTGTGCCTGTTGTTAGTATAACAGCGTACACTTTCAAGTAAAGCTATATACGCTACAACACACACACTTAACACTAGTGTGGAATATTTACAAGGTAAGTCTTAAGAGCGTGCACGCAACTCGAAACTTCAGCGATCGCAAATACGCAGCGAGATTCTACACGCATACTACGACGTACGATCAAGGTGCGAAACTGTGCCGTAATCTTTCACAGTTTATGGTAACTGCTTCAGATCAGTCGAGTGGTATGCATTGTGATATTAAAATCCATACTTATAAATGTGAAAATGTGTTAATTGTCCTTCTTTCACGTCAGAACGGAGCAACGGATTGATGGTAGCAGTGAAATCACAGGTAACAGGAATGAACCGTTCAACATTCAGTCACTTACAACTAAATGGTGACTACGCACAAGGCACAAGTACAAGTATAACTATAACCTTATACTTATATTGTACTCATACTATTGTGTCCAATTGTGTCCACCCGCCTAGTCCGCTCCCAAACAACCATCGTAGGACGTCATACGCAAAACAAACCAGGCAGGTAGATCGCGACGCACTGCAGCGGGGGAAGATAACTTCGCATATACATACAGGCTGTTACAAGCTTTTTAGAGAATGATTTTTTAATTTACGTTTCAAGTTAATTGGAGTGTTACTTTTTCTTGTTTCGATGTCTATGTTATTAATCAAACGAGGTATTTAATAAGAGCTAGCACGTTATCCGTAAGTATTATCGGCCGTCGGCATTACTAATTCATGGTTTACCATTATATTACTAGGATTAACCGACGTGTTCCGGTAGAATGACACGCACAACGGCGCCATCGAGCTCTCACGTGAGAGATTAATGGTTTATTAATCAATCTATTTAAGGGTATATTACGCATTGAGAAAGGAATTGACTTGGTTTTTCCGAATTTAATGTTAATTTATTATATTGCAGCCGTCTATTAATATGATTAATATCTGCTTGGGCAACACCTTGAGCAGCTTCCCATGTCCGCTGAGAGAAGGAGACATATCAGTCAGCGTAGGAGATTTTGTGACTGTTATTAAACTGCAATGAAGTGGTCGTTAAATGGCAGCCAAGGCAGAGACTACCAGAGCAGCCATGGCAGCGACGGCATATTGCATCTACTGACGGTAGTGCGTGGGTGCCGGCCGGCGCTAGTCCGCGTTAACTAATTGGTGGCGGAAGCACACAAAACAGGTTATATCAAATTGCAAGAATATTTTTTTAATTCATAGCCACAATCACATCCAACTTTATCCGAATACCAACTAGAAAACTGAATTTCCTATTCTCTCTCGACCACGGGCCACTCAACTTACACATCGTTTGGGAATTTTAAAATAAAGCGCTGACAGCGCTGCGAGAGCGTCTCCCGAGAGCTGCCACTGTGTGTGACACCCCGCCGGGTGTCGCGACACCTCCACTGTTCCCGGACATAACTCTAGGTGCTGGGGAAATAAGTGTCCGTAAACTGTTTACCTTCTGAAGTGTTATCTTGTTCACCGAGCGTAATGACCGGGCTGCAGCCTTCTCGGGTTTTACACTGCAAATATTTTCGCGATAAAAGTAGCCTATTATTTCTAGTTATGGTATACAAAAATGAGAGAGACGTGCACTTGGCCAGTTGTTTTATACACCGTCGGGAGGCATAAATGCATACGACCCACCTGATGTTATGTGCTGACATGAAGTTATTGTAATATCTACTTGACAATTTGAAAAGAATCGGCAAGGGTCTTTCTGCATTTCTTCTTCAGTCGTGAATGACGCGACTTTGACACCAACACTCGAACGCTTGTAATACATCACTAGCGCGATGCCTCCTCCGCTGCTAACACAGCCACTCCTTAGGAGCTTACTGGTGACCCCACTCACACGCAGGAGCAGAACTACCCTCTAAGAAGTTGTTATTTGACTGGGATTTTCAGTGAGGTGAAGGTACTTCACCAGACGGGCTGCTTTGATGCGCCCTACTACTTAAAATATCCAGACTCCATCCAGACAAACGGACATGTTCATGCACGCAAATGTTTGTCCTGTACGGAAACCAAACCCACGAGCGTTGATGTCAAAGACGCCTCATTCACGACTGCGCCATCGAGCTCGTCAAAATACTAATGCGGTTCTATTGAGGTGTAAAAATATCAATTTTGTAACTTAACAATTTACTAAACTTGGTAACCCCACTTACTCGCAGGAAGTTGCTTCTTAGTGGTGGGATGACGATATTTCTTGTATTGCAAGCGTTGATCGGCTAAAGCGATCAAATGGGGCATATGCTTGTTTTCCTTCCGACGTTGTATAAACGAATCCATCGCTATCATTTTTTTCTTTATATAAAGTCGGGGGGGCATACAAGTATACGACCCACCTGATGTAAAGCAGTTACCCTATCATATGAGCGCTTGCAATACATTATCACTCGCACGATGCCACCTCTGCTGCTTACACAGTAACTTACTTACATACTTGCGCCTTCACTCATACGCAGGAACACAACGTCCCTCTAGGGAGTTGTTATTTGGCTGCGGACTGACTCTACATCCAGTGGGTCTTGTGCTTACTTACCTTCCGGCGTTATATAAACAAACTGAGATAATTATATTTAGCATAAGACACGAATAGCGGTTCACTGCACCCTTTTTAATTATCTCGCTGTAATTGTTTTAAAATATTGTTTTTAATTTATTGTGAGGCGTCTCGTGTGAAGACATTTCTAATTGTAAAGCGGGTGCCACATTCTCATTAACATGTTAATTAGGTGACAAATAATTAACTGTAATTAGTTCTTGGTGAGGACGACGTGTTGGAGCTACTGCCTCTGTAAATATGGAGATGGAATTACTTGATGTTATCATCTGTTTCCTCCAGGTCACGACTTCGCCGTCATTTCAAATAGACTGTGGATCTACTTTAGTTTGCTGTGTTAGCAGCGGAGCTGGTAATCCACGAGCTACGTTAAAAAAAATGTTAATAGATTCAGGTCAAATATGTCTGTTCGGCTCGGTTTACACGGGCAGATTGGATGCGTCGGATGCGTCGTCGACTCCCTCCAGGGAGTTGTTATTTGGCAACGGTTTTTCTGTGAGGTGGACTTTTTTTCCTAGACGAATTACTTTGATGCGCCCTACCTCTCTTAAAACCACCGCGACCAAGACAAACAGACATGTTCCTACACGCAACATGTTTACCCTGTGTGAGAATCGAACCCACGAACTCGTCAAAATCGTCGTTTATGCATTTTATAGCGCAATTCCAAAAGCAGATTACAGGCTATTTAGCTCTCCGCCACGGGGCAGCCGCGGGGAACACCTAGTCGAAGTATGTGGTACACATGTTTTTGAAAGAATTACAAAAGATGCATACTACACAGCGAAATTCTAAAGATGTAGGAGCCGTGGAAGGTCAAGACTGACCTGACCTTGACAAAATTGGTTAAAGTTTGTCAGAAGGTAATGTCAGTCGTCCAAGAAATCGGCGAGCGTGCAAGAAATTGGCTATAAATGTAGAAGAAGCGAGCTAGTTGTGGACCAAGGCCCGCATATTATGGCGCTCAATTTTCTTCTGCTTACCTACCGATCAATGTAAAGATATAGATTTTTTTTTTACGACGTCGGGAGGCCTGTTAAGCAGTTATCGTAGCCTATAAAAGGCTATGAACGTTTGCAATACATTAAATATTGCTCACGCGATGCTACCTCTGCTGCTAGTGCGGCAACTTCTTACTGTTAACTGCCCTAACTCGCAGGAAAACGAGAACCTTGAGGGAGTTATTATTTGGTTGTAGTTTTCTGTGAGGTGGAGGTACTTCCCCAAACGAGATACTTTGATGCACCATAACTCTCTTAAAATAAAAAGACCGAGACAAACAGACATGTTACAGACAAATATAGTGCAAATATTTCCGATGGAACAAAACAATATAATATCCCAAGACAACTGTACCCAGTTACTTTCACCCGCTCCGAGTATACACAAAGGAATGCGACATCTAAATGAGGTTTTAACACGAGCGTAATAATTGCAGCGCTGCAGTTGAAATTAGCACGTCCCGATCTCCCCGCGTGCCGGCCCGTTCGCCCGCGAGCGCGCCCTATTTCCCCGCGTGTCTGCCCCCTTTTCCCCGCATCGTAATGCGAGTTAGAGCTGAATATTCACGGGAGAGTGCCCGGTTGCGGAGTGCCGGTGTTATTATTTCAACTGCTGTTGTCTTTAATATTTGAATTGCGGAATTGTTCTCTAATTCTAACTGCAAGCTCTAATATATTGAAGTCAAATCTGGGTCATATTTCCAGCGCTGTTTGAATATAATTGTAGAGCGGAACAATTTTGCAATGTTTTGCAAATGTTTTTTATTTCTTACATTGTCGCCTACGCCTAGCGCCGCCACTGGATGTTTCTATCTTGAGCGTCTCCGTGCTTAGGAGAGCACGTTGAGCCTTCGCCCTGGCTGCTGTCAAAAGATGACAGTCGTTAAGTTAACTCAGTAGCCTTTGGGCGGCTTGAAAACACTGGGTTCCGCCAATCCGCAATTGAGCGTAGTGGTGTATGCTCTAAACCCCTTCGGTTGCAGCGAGATCCGTATCCCTGCGGTGGGATGAGTTAGAGTTGGTGTGGTGTATACAAACATATACTCACCTGATGAAACCATGGCCCATACGGGAATCTCGTGTTGCCACCCCTGCTGCTAATATAGCAACTCCTTAGAAGTTTACTGGTAACCCCCCTTGCTAGTCGGAACACAACAACTCCCTAGTTGTTGTTTGGCTGCAGTTTTCTAGGAGGTGTGAAGTACTTCCCCAGATGGACTGCATGATGCGCCCTACCTCTAATAGAAACACCCAGAGCAAGACAAATAGATATGTTCATGCACACAAATGTGTGCAATCCTGTGTAGGAATCAAACCCACGGACCCAAATTCGTTCTAAATATCAGTGAAAATACATAAAAAAATATACATTAGGACATCCTTCTATTTATTAAGAGTCGACTAAAAAAATTTTAAAACCTGTATTTTACGTTTATTTCCTTAATATATGTATTTCCCTAAAAAAGGTGTACGGAAATGATTCAGCACAGGCGACTATGTATCTTCAAATTTACCAATGCTGTGAGAATTGTCGACGATCCAAAGTTGTACACGATATTATACCCTTAAGTTTAAACAAAGATTTTGCCTCCCTTTGTGTGTTCTACCGATTGTACTCATTGTGTTCTGAAGAATTGTTCGATACGATGCCGACAGCTTTTTCTATAACCACACCGATCATCGACGGCGGGAAGTGGACCCTCACACACTGGAATCACAATGGTTGCGTACCATCCGGTTCCAGAGGAGTTTTCTTCCCAGAACTCTCAAATTGCGGAATGAACTCCCATCCGAGGTTTTCCCAAGAGCCTACAGCATGAGGTTCTTCATAAAAGGCTTTAACAGGTTTTTACGAAGTCGGCAACGCACGAGTGACACCCCGGGTATTGCAAATGTCCGTAGATAATGGTGATGGTTTACCATCAAGCTGGCCGTATGCGTGTTTGCCACCTGAGTGGTACAAAAACCGCTTGACAACATTATTACTGTGCGACTACGCTGATATACATATTTGAAGTATCATTTGACGATTCACAATTCGCCAAATTGTCATATCCAAAATACTTGTAGATTAAAAAAAAAAGGTGGCCGTCACGGGACGCCCAGCAGATGTGAAACATTTTAGTGAATAGATATAATAAACAGCTCATGCAGAGAATTCAAATTCAAATTGTTTATTTTGCAAAACCATAAGTACAAAAATAGAGATGTTGTGTGTATCAAAAGAAAATCTGTTATGTTTTGCCTTTCATACAATTAGACATATAAAAGTTCAAGCATTCTATGAAATACAAAATTTCATTACGATAATACTTTAATTTCACTCAAGTCAACTCAAAATTTAACTCAATTTAATTGTTATTATACGAACTCATTAATTAATTCATTAAGGAAGTAGAAACATTCGTCAATTAGCCAATTATGTAGCTTATTTTTAAATTGTGTGACAGACAACTCTGTAATATCACTCGGAATCTTGTTATAAAGTTGTATCGCCATGTGAAAAGCATTTTTATTGACTACTAGCTACTCGACCCAGCTTCGCAAGGGTCATCCAATCGTTACCAAACTTCCAGGATCACCTGCTGGGCTAACCTGATGATTCACTGAAAATTTCATCAAAATCTACCTAGCCGTTTTTGAGTCCATAGAGGGCATACAGATAAGCATTCATTTTTATAATAGCCTTTAAGTATGGACGTCATTTTTTCTTAACACTACTGTGGACGTGGAGTCGCACAGGCTCCTATATTCACACACATTTTTTTTGGGGAATTTGATATAAGATCGCTTTAAAACTGATTGAATATTAAAGTTATGGGATTTAGCAATAAAATAACGTGCTTTTATAATGAACTTTTATTTCAAAAATTATAGAAATTTTAAAATTCAAAAATTATGGCACTTCTCAGTTTAAATCTATTTAGGTTACATTTTTAGGTATTGAAAACACCCAAACTTATTCCTGTAACTAAATTTGTCTTTTTTTCTCAAAACATAATATATAAGAAACCAAAAACACAAAACATCTACTTCAGGTAACAAATATAAAAAAAATTGACAACAGTCTAATAGCGTAAATTTATTGGCAGTCAGTGCACAAAGTTCTAGAACATTGGAGACACACAGGTAGCTTCAAGCGCTGGTCCTGATGTTGGTCTTGATCTTCATCATTGTCACTCTCATGATTTTGTATCAGTTCGGACTCCAATATGAAAATATCTTCAATATTCTATTCATTGTCAGATTGATCCGAAGCTAACAACAACTCACTCACTTCTTTTTGGAAAGATGGATCTCCTACACGCAAATTTTTTCTCGCAGGGCCCTGAATAGAACTCGTAGATGGTCGATTTGATTTAGAACTACTGGCTTTATTGTTCTTTGACATTTTGTACTAACAAATTTGAAACAAACATAATCGCCCTTATAAAATATATCATAGGGCAACAATGGACGTGTAGCCTGACAGGCTCCAGTCAATATTTTGATGGTCATTACTTGCGTGATATTCATCGGAAGACGCAACCTTCTGCCTCGTTGGTAGTTTTACAACTAAAACAAAACCTACTGAGCCGCTCAATCGCGGGGAGCAGGGGGAGAAAGTGAAACTAAGAAAACGAAAACATCGAGTAGTCTGTGAGACTCCACGTCCATACTTAAAGGTTAAGAAGAAAGAGAAGAAGGTAGTTTATTACCTACTCTAGTTCTTTACTCTCTTGTCCGAACGACTTTATTTTTCGGAAAGAATTCGGGATGTTGCTTCGCAAATATTGATATTTGTTTTATGTACATGCCAATTATTTTTAAAATCGAATCGTGATAATAGGCAATCAGTGTATCGCAATGTTAAGATGTCGCGGGAAGAGGACTGGTGTACTGAGCGACCGGCTTCTGCCTATCTTTGTCACCAGTCTCTCTCGATCTTATTCTGTACATGTGAACATTAACTATATTATATAATAATTGTCTAGATTAAGAGAAAAATTTGCGTCAACAATCTCAGTTTCTTAAAGAATGGTTTGCATGGAGTCAAATAATGTGCACCACATAAAGCTCTGACACATTTCTTTTGAAGAAGAAACACTCTTTGAATATTTGTAGAATTTCCCCAGAGCATCAAACCGTACTGCAAGGTTGAAGCAACATACCCATGATATGCATTTAATGCAACTTCAACGGAAGCAGCCTTTCTAAGCCGTTTTAGCGCAAAGACGAATTTGTTTAATTTATTGCATACGTCTTCTATATGTGTGTTCCAGTTACAATTACGATCTAACCAGACACCAAGGAGCTTAGTAGACTGTACTTCGTCAATTTTTATGTCATTATAATTTATATCCAGTCGTAAGGGAGTTGTCATTACAGTATGAAGGAGCAACGGAGCGTCTAGTATGCGCACACACTCACGCTAGGGAGTCGAGAGTGGTGTCACAGAGGGGTCATGACATCAGAGAGTGCCGTCACGGCATACGGTTCAATGTTACTGCCGAAACGCGTCAATAGATGTTTAACATCAAAAGGAAAATTAGAACTATGAGAAATAAATCACATACAAAACGATTTTATTTATTAACATATGACGTGTGTAGGCATTCGCGAGGGCCCAATGGCAAATAAATAATGTTATCTTTATCGTTATCGTTATATAGATATCAAGTAAGAACCACGTGACTTTCAAACGTCAGCGGCACTTTCAAAATACTCTAATTCCGCCGCCGCCTTTCAGCGAGCTCCAAATAGAATACGTGGGAAATGCACTCGTCGTCCGTACAAAGTGCGGAAGCGGATTGCAGAGGGCCTCTAGGGTTGGCACACGATAGTTGAAATCTAAGAATCGTGTATTTTTCATAATTAATAGTAACGTTATATTTATTTATATATTTATAACCATGATGAATACTTTGGTATTAAGTATGATGATGATGATAGTTACAGATGTGGTTAAAAAGAAAGTTAGCTCAATAGAGCCGTTCTATTTACCAACTGGTGGAATGATGGTTCGGTGGTTCGAATTTTGTTGGGGGCATGTACCACTTAATTTGTATTTTCGAAATTATATATATGTAATTATCACTTGCTCGGCGGTGAACAGGATATTTCTACGCTTTTCACCAACACGTAGGTGAAAAGCGTAGAAATATCCTTTTTACTGATGAAAAAAATTCACATTGAAGAGCACTACAAGAAGCAAAATTACAAAGTATACGCACACAGTTCTAAAGAAGCCACCTAAATGGTCTGAAAGGTACAACGTGATTATCATCCTGCGTTTCTAATGGTTTGGTGGGGGGTGTCTTATCAAGGAGTCAAAAAGCTTCATCTTTGTGAAAAAGGAGCGAAAACTTCAGCCAAAGTGTATCAATAGACTGTTTTGGATCATGTTGTGAAACCTCTCAGCAATACACTTTTTAAAACGTGAACTTTCCAGCAGGACTCCGGACCTGGTCACAAGACACGAACTACCTAAATCTGGCTCGAAACCAACGTTTCGGCTTTATGAAAGTTGAAGACTGGCCCTTGTCTAGCAGAGATCTGAACCCTTAGAGTACAAACTATGGTCAGTTTTAGAGGACATGGCCTACTCGAACCGACATGCCGACATTGGGTCTCTTAAGAAATCTCTGGAGCTAGCAGTGGCTAAATTTCCCATGTAAATAGTGTGTAAATCCATAGATTCGTGGCCAGACAGATTAAAGGTTTGTATCAAAGCCAAAGGTGGCCATTTCGAATAGAATCATTTTTTTATTTTTTCTGAGACTTCAATAAATATGTACATATAAGTTTTATTAAAATTAATTACATTACTTCATAAAAAATAAACATATATTCATTTATATCAGAATGTTTGGCCGGACTTGGTATAATGTATTTTTGATAATTCCTATGATATTGCTGCTACCTGCCGTTAGGGACCTGACGTCAAAATATAAGTAGATATACGTAACCAAATAATAGTTGAACCCAGCGCTTTTATTAGTTATGCGTTGGTAGTATATGTACATATTCGGAAATCCACTGTTGCCTGCGATATTTTCGCTTGGTGACTTTAAAAGTATAAAATATTTACAATATAAAAAAAGTACACTAAATATTCAGGTAAATATTTACACATTATAAACGTGTTTTTATGAACATCGTAATTTTGTAATAGCAAACTTGTAAAAACAATAGTACACAACTGGCAGAGACAGTAAAATTAATAAGCGAAAACTGGTATAAGTTGAGTATTGCCAGCATAAACTAAAAGCCGATAAAATTAGGTACATTACTATTTACATTAAACGCGGCACTAAGTGGCAAAGTTACTTTCCATTCTAGAGGTTTTAAAATTCATACATTAATATAAACTTTTAAAACCACCGGTATCATTAACTTGCAGAATAATCAGCTATATGACTATAGCAGCTTCGTCGAAAATCGACTGCAAAATTTTGTTTATGTACGTAAATATACACACATACAAACATCCATCCTCTTAAAAAAAGCACAGTATAACTCGGAAGGCCATCAAACATAAACACACTAACGAAATGTTTGTTTTGATTTTAGGAGTAGCTGTCATAAGTTTACATGGAAAGGGAAGTTAAAAAAACACTTCAACATGTATAAACTCGCCGCTAAAGTATTACGATATGTGAACATTTATTTTTATTGCGAATATTTTTATTGCCAACCCTAACACATTGTACCGCGGTCGCTGAGCGCGACTTGCCGCCGTTTTCGCGACATAAAATACAACGGACAACTTCATTATAAGGGGATACAAGGAGTTTATTATGACTAACAGACAGAGTTTCTGCAGTTCATTATGGGATATTTTGTAATCATTAAATTCCATTTATGGGACAGGCCTACCACTCATTTCCACCATTGTGTCTCCTGTGTAGCCAGAATTTACAGCGGTGACCACCAAAAAGACAATGAACAGTGAAGTTCATCGCTGTCCCGGGGGTTAAACTATAGCTGCATTGGAACTCACAACGAATTTAATCAGAAGAAATTTGTTGGAGTAGGAAGTTTTGGAATTGACTTCCCCTCTTGGCAAAGTTTATTGACAAATTCCATTTGTTTTGATCTGGGTATGTATAAGAAAGGTAGAGCGCATCAAAACAGTCCGTCTGGGGAAGTACCTCTACCTCCCAAAAAACTGCAGCCAAATAACAACTCCCTGGATGGTGCGTGTGAGTGAGATCACCAGTAAGCTTCTATGGATTTGGTGTGTTAGTAGCAGAGGTGGCATTGCGCGAGTGATACCTAATGTATTGCAAGCGTTTATAGGTATAGCTACGGCAACCGCTATCCATTAAGTGGGCCAGTATGCTTATAGGTATGCCTAACGTTGAAAAAAAACAAATGCAAATGAGTTTGAATGCCATTTATTTATATACCATACTTAAATCTTAATAATTATTTATATACTGCCAACAAGCAGCTCTTGCAAATAATTCTGGCTGTTTATATCATGAAGCGAAGTAAGAGAAGATAAAGAGAACCGAGCCCTACATGACTTGGTCCTTAATATCCAAAGCTCTTCCTCATGCACGCTCGCCTGTTTCATAGGCTCCTAACATCACATAACAAACAAGACCAATTTGGTCATAGCAGGTGAGACATGGCCTTCTTAGACTCCTACTTTGCATATGTGAAAGCAGCCCCTCTGCGGAAGTACCTCCACCTTACAGAAAACCGCAGCCAAATAATAACTCCCTAGAGGTCTCCCTCGTTATGTTTTTGGGTGTGAGTGAGGTCACCACTAAGCTCCCATGGAATTGCTGTGTAAGCAGCAGAGGAGGCATCGTACGAGTGATACTTAATATATCGCAAGCATTAATAGGCTATGGTACCCGCCTTACATCAGGTGGACCGTATGCTTGTATGGCTCCTGTAGAATAAAAAAATGCATCAAATAAAAAACTATTCTATGAACAAGAAAACGACCTCGCCTACCAAATTCCAATTAGACACTCAAAGGTTAACTGGAAGAGATTCCTTATAGGAATAAGTCCGCCTTTGTACATATATTAATGTGTTACATTTTAATTCATATTTTTCATTGTTATTTTATGTACAATAAAGATATAAGAAACAAACAAACAAACGAATGTACGTTATATATGCTGTTAGTGTACATTAATAAATATATGGCTTTATGATATGAGAACTATTCAAAGAAAATCTTAGACAGTTAGTGAAAATCTTAGACGCAGGAATAGATTGCGTATGCCAGAACATCGGCTTGCTAAGACTAATAGATCTTTTATTGTAAATTGTATTCGATTCTATAATAAATTACCTGAAACTGTTCTGTCATTGCCTGACAATATGTTCAAATGATACATCAAAATACTCTGTGCAAGAAGGGTTATTATAGAATCGATGAATATCTAACTGACAGGGATGTTTGGAAATGATTCAGCATATGTATTAATATATTTTTAATTGTACCTCTTGATATCACTGTATGTACACTCACATATATTGTAATATTAACGATGAAAAAAAAGGCCCATATATATAAGTTTCTTTTGGCAGTTCTTTTTCGCCAAAGGTCATTTTCTGCTACAGAAATGCTGGTAGATTAAAAAAGAAAGTTTAAAAGTAAAAAAAAACTGGAAATTTATTAAGATACAATATGATTTAATTTAAAGAATGTAAAACGAGTCTAAGTGCCCGTAAATTGGCAAATATTTATCTTTAAATGACGTAAAGCGGTTAGTGTAGCCTATGAACGCGTGTAATACATTAAGTGCTACTCGCGCGATGCCACCTCTGCTGCTAACACAGCAACTCCTTAAGAGCTTACTGGTGACCTCACTCCCACGTAGAAACACAGCGACCCTCAAGAGAGTTGTTATTTGGCTGTGAGCAGGGGCTACTTCCCCAGATGGGCTAATGCTTGCCCAGTGTGGGAATCGAACCCACGAGCGCCGGCGACAAAGTCGAGTAATTAACCGCTGCGCAACCGAACTCGTTAAAAATGTCCTCACTTTCTTCATGAGTGGAGTAAAGCAGTCGTGAAAATATTTTGAATCCGTCTGTGACGCGGCTTGAACATAATGGACGCCCGCGACCGGAATATTAATTCCATATATTAGGTATATTCATATTAGATCCCTTGGGAGGTAGGCAGAGAAAACCCTGTGCCAAAAACGTGGTATTTTTACATCTCACCGGCTTCTTCAATGTTTATCATGGAAGCTCTCTGGTTTCTAGAGTTCCTGCCTTCACCTTCTGATTTAGCCGTGGTAGATAGGAATCCCCCCCCCCCCCCCCCGTATTGATATCGTTGTCGTATCATAACACCGACATTTTTTTCTAACATCATCATTGCCAAGTGATCAGCTAGCAATAACTCCATTGATTTTGCGCAATGCTCGCAACTCAGTTTAATCTACTTTCGTTTCATTTTATGGCATTAATTAATTCTCGCTACTTTGACACCAACGAACCTCACAGAAAACCGCAGCCAAATGACAACTCCATGGGGTGTTGTTGTGTTCCTACGAGTGAGTGAGTACTAGACAATACTCAACGTATTGCAAGCGCTCAGGAACTGTCTAGTTCTAATTCGAATGGACTAATTGATTGTACATAGTGAAGACATGGCCTGTAATTACAAATGGCAAACGTTATTACAAGCTCGAACCTTGGCACCTCCGGCGAAAATTACCAAACGTACGAACACCACAACTCATGCGATGCTGCGGTCGCGGCCGCGGAATGCACACACATTTGCCGCCGAAACAATGCAAACTGAACTCTGCGACGAAAACAATTGTTCCGCGACGTCGGAACAACAACATTTGTAATGTAACAAGGCAATTTGGCAACGCATCGGTGACAAGAGGTTATATTCAGGCGTTTGCGAGCGCCGTTTCAGCGAAATTTATCGCGGAATGTGTCTTATTTTGGAGATTAAGCTGTTATTTGGAGGGAATGTGTGGATTATTTATTAGTGTTGGAAGCTGTTTGTCTGCACTGCTGTGTTTTTATGTCGCGTAACGCAATTTAGGTCTGCTTTATGACTAAATATGACTATTGAGTTAAATTGTCTGCGAGACAATCTTGTTTTCTATGTTTTTGATGAGTAAAAGTTCTGTTATGAAACAGTTGAGCGGTGGATCTGGCGGAAATTTAGTGGGATGTTATTGTACCCAACTATTAATATATACGGCGCCTGATGGTGTCACAGACGACTAAACCAGCCAAGATAGCATCGGCCGGCGCTTTCACCACCATTTACATCAAGTGAACTCACTTGATGTAAATGGTGGTGAAAGCGCAGAAAGTAGTTTCGATTAAATTTATATTTGACGAGATAACATTGCCTTTTTGGTGGTCGCCGCTGTTAATTCTGACTACACAGGAGACACAGTGGTGCGAATGAGTGGTGGGCCTGTTCCATTTACTTGTACTACATGACATTGCTTCTTACCAAATTTCATGATTCTAGGTCAACGGAAAGTACCCTATAGATTTTGATTCCCTTGCGAGTGTCAAAATATGCGGCATACATGAGGCATACACAGCCTTATATTTTGATTGCGTTAACTTAGAAGTTTGATTGTATTCGCTGCTCGAAGGGAATGCAGACCTGAGTATTTTATAATAATTTCACCTTTATGTCGACAACATAGTGATCCTATAAGGGTTCCGTTTTTCCTGTTGAGGTACGGAACCCTAAAAACACCACACAAATGGAAGCCATGTATAATTTGCACGTGCTGGCTTATTAGCTTCGTGAAATCTTTTGTTGTATAATTTCCATTTATATTATATTACCCGAATCGTTCCATTGTTAGGGTCACACAACAATTCCATTGTTACCGAAAAACATAATGCAGCTCAAACACCTGTCGTTAATTTAATTATTTTTGCCTATTTAGCGAGGTAATGTGCAGCTGGTTACAATGGAATGGAAATGAAATGATACAGAGAGGTAGAACGGATCAAAGCGACCCGTCTGCGGAAGTACTACCACCACCACAGAAAACCGCAGGCAAATAACAAATCCCAAGAGAGTTGTTGTGTTCCTGCGTGTGAGTGAGATCACCCGTGAGCTCCAAAGGAATTGCTGTGTTACCAGCATAGGTGACATCGCGCGAGTGATACGTAATGTATAGCAAGCGTTTATAGGCTACGGTAGCCGGTTTACATCAGGTCAGTCGTATACTCGTATGCCTTCTGAGCTTTATATAAAAAAAAGCAGTTCTGATCACAAAGTGTCCGTACAATTTTGATGTTTGTGCCAGCGATTCCATTGTCCGTCCACCTGGGCTTTGGCGAGCTTGGTGACGCAGCGGTTAATAACGCAACTTTGACTCTAATGCTCTCGCACTTGAAGGGTTCCGTAAGATCGTGTAGAAAACGCTGAGAAGTAACAGGTATCTTGTTTTCCCGTACAAGACACATATTTCTTGCGTTCCTTATATGTTTTAGTTATTATATTTTATTGTAGTTTATTGTTATGGCCTCTATATACTGCATTGATCTCAAATATTCAGGCGGAGCATTAATAACAGGGTTCCGTTGACTCCCTTTTGGTACGCAACTTTAGGGTTTCGTAAACAAAGGTACGGTTACCCTTTTTACATTACTTACGGGATCGCCCTGAAAGTGTTGTTCAAATTGGCCAGTGAAAAGTTTGCGATTAATTTCAAATTTGAATAAAGAACTTTTTGGAAAGCTGTAGAATATAGATGTACAAGAAAGAATGCAGGAAGAGAAATAATGCAGGAAGAAAGAATTACGAAAAAACATACAACCCCAAAGTAGATGGATGTTGGAGCCGAGGAAGGCATAGACTTACCTGCCATGACCAAATTGATCGTGTTTTATCAGAAGGTGTTGTCAGGAACTTTAGAAATCGGCGAGCATGCATAAGAAGAGTAATGAATATTAAATAAGCGAGTGAGGTTTGTAAGGATCGAGTCACGTGGCGGTCGGTTCTCTCTGCTTATCCAGCAAGGGATTTGGCGTGAAGTTATAGATTATATATATGTATATATATATGTATTCATTGAATTCATATGTAATATTTTGTTTTTACCGGTTGGCGGCAATTGGCAAATGCCTCAGGATTTGTCTACAGAACATTTTTGTTTCATGATTTATAGTCTTATTGAACAATAATGTTATCGTAGACATCCATATTTCACGATGAAGTCTCATCCCGCACTGCTGATTGTAACTTGTTTATTGAGTTCAAACGTGGTAGTGGTTGCTGTGATAGCAGTACAGGTGGCAATGAGGTTTAATGTATTGCAGTTGTTCATAGGCTACGGTAACCACTTCAGATAAGGTTGGTAGTATACTGTATAAGTATCCCACGTTGTATAAAAAAACCTCCGTCATACTTTTCATATGTTTGACGGTATGTTTTAGCCGGTATAAACAATCTTTTTTTATACAACGTCGAGAGGCATACAAGCATATGGCCCATCTCATGTAAAGCGGGTACCGTAGCTTAGTAATGCTTGTAATTATATTAAGTATCATTTGCGTGATGCTCCTCTGCTACTTACACAGCAACTTCAAACTCCAAAATCTGACACGTAAATATTTAAGTAAATATTACTAGTTTTTGTACTTGACTCATACCAATGCACAAACTACCGAACAGAATCTGTTAATATGCCACTTATCAGCTTCTATCGTTAGCCGTACAACACCTCCGTTAATTTCTGTGATCAAATCATTAGTGAGCTTGCTCCTACCACGTTTGAATGCATGAAACCAGTTACAATCAGCGGTGCGGGATGAGGCTTCGTTGTGAAATACGGAAGTCTACGATAACATTATTGTTCAATAAGACTATAAATCATGGAACAAAAATGTGTAATTTCCGAGAGACTATTTATTATTTATATCTATGTACTTTCAGAGTTAACCGCGTACATTGTTTGTATTTCGACATTGTATATAAAATTACTCTTAACATCGGCACGCCTACATCGAATCAATATTATTTCTGGTACAAAATTAGCCATTAAAAACAAACTTGTTATTCTGCGGCGATTGTAAACAAGCCTCCGAGTAGAATCTAAAAATGCCGGTCCACCAAGTGGTCTGTTCTCGCGCGGTGCGCTCTCCACTCGTTACCGACTGACTCGGTCGGCTGGCAGCTATCCGGCTCGTTAATCAAATCACCTCCACTGTCCTACGTTGCTAGCTCACCACAGTGACGAAATCAAACAGTAACTAAACTTTGACATTTCGAGCAGTGAAAAAATCAAGCTTCTAAGATAACGCAATCAAAAGATACGGGTGTTTATTCCTCATTTATGCGCATATTTTGACACTCGCAAGGAATCAAAACCTATAAGGTACTTCCCGTTGACCTAGAATCATGAAATTTGGTAAGAAGCAATGTCATGTAGCACAAGTAAAGGAAAAAAAATTCGTAAATTTGTAGTTACGAGTACATCACAAAAAACTATATTTTGTGTGAAAATAATCTTATTACGGAACCTTCGGAGAACATGTTGGATTCGCACTTTTTTATGACTTATAATAACCTTTGTAAATTTTCTACAATGAAATGAACAAAACTATCTGTATCTTCACGCCAGGTCCCTCGCGGGATCGGCACGGATGACTGAGGTCTACAAGACATGATACTTACATACATAGCTTGCTTCTTGAACATCCCTAGCTTTTCATGCACGCTCGCCGGTTCCTATGGCTTCTAACATCCCTTTTTTAATAAAACACGACAAGGTCATGATAGATAAGTTTTGGTATTCTAATTTCATATTATGTATATCTATTTCGTCATTTCATTCATCAAGCGTTCTGTCTGAAATAATTTAGATGTCTATCCCAAAGATTCGAAGATACAGCACTAAATCGAGGGGTATTTTTATCGCGACCAAAAGGTCAAAAGCGCCGTAATTTTCATGGTGCTTACGCGTTTCGTTCAACGTAGTACAGCAATGAGTGAATGAAATGGCGCGAACATTTGGTTCGCGGTGTCGATTCTAGTACACTAGTACATAATAATTCAATGTATGGCACCGACGTAAGTAAGAGGACGTTTGGCGGTGTGATTATGGTCAGCAGTATGACATTGACGGGCGGTGTGACAATGGTGGGTATAATGACTGCGGCGGTCAGTATGAAGTTTGTGTACTGGGTCATCGCTGTACTGTGTCGACAATATATTATTGTCGTGACTCAATTATGTAATGTTGTTATTATGAGTAGTGGAGTCGGCTCCCGCGCGAGCTCGCGAACAATGGACGATGTGAGATTTATTTTTCATTTTCTTTTTCTTTCCTCAGTCCGGCAATACCGTACGACGTTTTGACGAGCTCGGTGGCTCAGTCGTGAATGACGCGACTTTGATACCAACGCTCGTGGGTTCCTCCATTCCCACACAAGGCAAACATTTATGTGCATGCACATGTCTGTTTGTCTTGGTCTGGATGTTTTAAGAAAGGTAGGATGCATCAAAGCAGCCTGTCTGAGGATGGACCTCCACCTGACAGAAAACCAAATAACAATTCCCTAGAGGGTTGTTGTATTCCTGCGTGTGAGTGAGGTCCCAAAGAGTTACTGTGTAAGTAGCAGAGGCGGTATAAAAAAAAAGAAAAGGCGGCCTTATTTTGTGTTAGTGTGATCTAGTAAATTATTAACTGAGTAAAATATGGCTTACAATATCAACGAGTTATAATTTAAACTGTAATTGTTATGGATATTAAGTATTTAATTTTTATTGTAGAGTTTTTAAATTATGGATCAATGTTATCCGAAATAAATGAATTTTAATTTTTAATAATAGAAAGAGGGTACAGAGATATGGAAGCGTGAAAAAGCATCTTGCGGGTCAGCATGGCAGCGTCGACTGACAGGACACTGTGTAGTCTTTTGTCAGTTGCAGTTGCGATTGTGGCTCCCCTTTCGCTTACCATTAGGCAAAGCGAAGCCACTATGATAAACTTATATAAAAAAAAATTAAACAGGTGCATGTCGAAAAAAAATATCGTAAAAAGACCTCAGCCAAATAACAATTCCCTATTTTTTATATAGTACGACGGACAGCAAACAAGCATACACGCAAATCGTATGCTTCTTTATCACAAGTTGGGGCAAAATAAAATACATACTGAGCTCTTGAGGAAGTGCTGCAAGTGCAGCGGGGAAGTGCAGTGGGAAAGTCAGCGGGCTAGTGACATTTCTTCAAGCAAACATTTGCAATCATATGTATTATAATACACAAGCACAGCTTAAATTTAGGGCGCACAACGCATCACTGAAGTCCTTGATGTTACAAGAGTTAATTGGCTACGTTAATTGTTTTCCATCAGGCAGTCTGTACGATTGTTTGTCACATCAGTAATGGAAAAAATAGTCCTGGTGAAGTGAACACTTAAAACTTATGCCAATATCTACGGATGCACTATTAACGTCAGCATGTCGGAAGACAGAAGTATACAAATCAAAAATAAAGATGGCTGATGATGTTGTCAGTTTCAAACCGTCTTTGCTGCAAGGTCCATCTCAAAAAAGCCCTCAAGTGCGAGTCACACGGCATACTTGAAAAATGCTTTTTATTAAAATAATGAAATTTACAAGTAAATAATGCACGTGTACAATACACCACGATTGTTATGACGCCTTATCCCAATCTTCGTAATACTCCGGCGCGCACACACGCGTACAACGCTCGGACCCTGTAATTAACACTGTAACTAACACTGTATAATGTCTTCTATCTCATTCTCTCCCACGTTAAATTCTATGTGGCTGTCTCTTTTTACTTTCGCTTTTTCGTTTCATCGAGATCCAAATCACAACTGCTAAAGAAGTTTTCAAAAACTGAAAGTATATGTAACAAACCGTGTATTGAGGTATACAGAAATGTGTATACAGAAAAATTACATTTTACTAAATGATTTGTATTGTCGACGAGGGTTATTTAAATATTTTCTATTAGTATATTTAATACTCGTATTAACGGAATTTAATACTATAGCCAGATCAACAGAGGGAGACTTTGTACAAAAGTGATCTGCGTGGGTACCTCTGCCTATTTCTACCGCCAAACAGCTATATTTATATAGCTGTGTTCTGGTTTGAAGGGTGAGACATGGCAGAGAAATTACTGGGTACTGTGACGAAACATCCTTAGGTCACAAGATTGGCAGCGCGCGAGTAACATCCCCGTGGTGTTGCGAGCGTCAATAGGCTGCGGTGACCGCTTACCATTTAATCCGGGCCGCATGCTTGTTTGCCAATCTAGTTGTATAAAAAAAAGATCGATATTGATATTATTAATGAGGTCAGGTATATATACGATGTAACTCACCCCGTTGGAGTCTATTATGGTGATGTATTATCCTAAGGCAGATCTGTCCGATAAGCTGGACCGGTTAATTAATAACGCAATAGCGTTCAATCTAATGAGATTTATCTTCTGTCTTCGGAAATTTGACCACATTTCCTCCCACCTAACCTGCCATGATCAAATTGATCGTGTTTTGTCTGAGGGTGAAGACAGGAGCTTTAGAAACCGGCGAGCATGTGCATAAAAAGAGGTATAACAGTTAAAAAATCGAGCGAGGTACGAAAAGACCGCGTCACATGGCGCTCGGTACTCTCTACTTACCCCGCAAGGGATCTAGCGTGAAGATATACATTTCCTACTACCGGTCTAAGCTTGGATGGCTGCCCATACATCAGCGTCGAAATTCGAGGATACTTTGTACTCTCTATTGCATTCTATCCAATCCTTATTCTTCAGAATACATGGAATGCAAGTTTCAATTTCAGTAGAGCAGTGATAGCCCAGTAGATAAGGAACCGGCCTATTGACCAACTGGTAACCGGTTCGAATCTCGGCGGGACTTGTACAACTAAATTCGTGTTTTCGGATTTATGTACATGTTTAACACTTCTTTGGTGAAGGTGACGTGCTCCTTCTTCGTGAGGAAACCCACACGTTCAAGAAATTATATTTCGAAAGACGTGTAACCTCACCTAAGCAAGATCTGGTCTTTCCTCAGGGTTGCGGAGGTCTGACGGCAGTCGTTCCATGTAAAAATCAGTGTCTTCGCCAAATCCTTAGGCTTAGGCAGCGGACCGCCTAGCGGATTAGGAAATGGGAAACGGTAAGAAGAAAAAGTAATGTATTATGATATTTTTTTTATAATATAAGAAGCTTATCAAATCGACAGTGCAGTAAATAAGAGTATATACTTCCCTGCCGATCTGATCGGGCAATCAGGTAATTAGTACGTCCGACGTCCGCCGGCCGCCGGGTGTATCGCTGCCTAATTGTGATGTATGCGGGCCCCCAGCTCGTCGGACAGTCCGTTTCCTTCTTCAGTATAACATCTACTTTAAACTATAATTTTCTTGCTGAGCTCGGTGGCGCAGTGGCGAAACGCGCTGTTACACGTTATTTGACACCGACGCTCGTGGCTTCGATTCCGACGCACGGTAAATATTTGTGTGCATGGACATGCCTGTTTGGAGTTGCCACACTAGCAGCAGAGGTGACATCGCACGAGTATTACTTAATGTTTTACGAGTGTTTACAGGCTAAAGTAACCGCTTTCCATCAGGTGGGCCGTATGCTTGTCTGCCTCCCGACATCGTACAGAAAAAAAAAACAAAATGTTCAATCAACTAACCTCACCGGTGTTTCCGGACAAATACGATATGGGTGCCTTCAAGGAAAGATCCTATGTGTTCCTAATATGGCTGCCAACGGACCAGTGACTCTTTGGTGTTATCTATGGGCAGTGGTGACCACTTACCATCAGGTGACTCACACGCTTGTTTGCCCCGCTAATATATAAAAAAAAGTCTTACGAAAACGGGCAAGTTACGTGGGGAACACATCAAATCTAATAGTTTTATTTGTGATGCATAGGTATTACATTCAATGTATATGAATAAGCTATGATCAGCCACGTAGGCATATGTACAAATTTATCATTGTTGTTTAAACATAATTAGTGTCCATGCAATACCAATTCAACCCTTAATCAACCCACTGCAGGGATACGGGTCTCCCTTCAACCGAAGGGGTTTAGAGCATACTTCACCACGCTGCTCGAATGCAAAGGCCGGTGTTTTCAAGCCGCCCGAGGACCACTAACTTAGCTTAACGACTGTCATCTATCGATTACGGCCGGGACCAACAGCTTAACGTGTCCTCCGAAGCACGGAGAAACTAGAGATAGTTAAACCCCTCCATAGACAGGCTGCGGTCGACGTTGCTTAACCTGCGTGTTCGGTTTGAATGACACGCGCAGTGATAGTCATCGAACTCTCCAATTAATATCACAGACAGTTAATCTGTTATTTTATCACTCATATTGAATTTATTGTCAAATATATGACAAAGGTCTGGCCGCGGTGGAAGGGGTCCCAAGAAGTGCTGGCTTGGCGTGTCATAATGACATGCGTGGTCTCACTACAAGCGATGACGAAAACAGTGAGAAACGTAAAAGTAAAATTCAGGAAGCGGGCCACGGGCTTTGAAGCAATGGCGTAGGTATCGTGAAAATGAAAAGTTGATCCTCTGTTTGGTAAATGATGAACAAGTACATATTTTATATACGTTCGACACCAACGCTCGTGGGTTCGATTCCCATACAGGGCAAACATTAGTGTGCGTGAATATGTCTGTTTGTCTTGGTCTGGATGTTTTAAGAGAGGTAGGGCGCATTAAAGCAGCCCGTCTGTAGAAGTACCTCCACCTCACAGAAAACAGCCGCCAAATAACAACTTCCTAGAGGGTTGTTGTGTTCTTGCGTGTGAATGAGGTCACCTGTAATCTCCTATGGTAGTATTGCTGTGTTAGGAGCATAGGTGGTGGTATCTTTTTATTTAGCTAATATAATTTCTATGAGGTGGAAGTACTTCCCCAGTCGGGCTCCTTTGACGCGACCTACCTTAAAGTTTAAGTTTTCAGTACAACCGGCGATATGACTCCAGTTTAACAACAACAATAGACAAACCGCAACCATATCAATAACAACTCCTTTAGTGGTATTGTGTTCATACGAGTGAGGATACCGACCGGATGTATTGCAGTTACCCAAATAGGCCCAGCGTAACTTATTTCGTTACAAAAATCATAACGTCAAACCTTTGTGTCATCAGTCAAAGACTCGCTAAAAAGAATATGTATCCAGCGACTGTTAAAATAAGGAATATTAATGAACCGTTAAGAAGTCGTTAAACTTGTTTATATAATTAAAGTTGAATTGAGAACTACAGCTGCCGCCATTGCAGGTCTCCAGAATTTTGTACGAGCACTAATTATTTATTTCCACATACAAACGACACAAAGGTACAACAAGCGTACATTTACGAGCGCGTACCGACTAACATTGGCTTGTGAAACGAGATTTAATATTTAAATGTATGAAGTAGGCGTAAAATAGTTACAATGAAAAGAAAAAAATATTTTTCAAACATTAACTAAAGATTACAAATGATTCATTTCTAATATATTAAAACTAATAACATCCATTAGGGTTCCGTACCTTAAAAGGAAAAACGGAGCCCTTATACGATCACTCTGTTGTCCGTCCGTCTGTCTGTCAAGCTCATTTTTCTTTGGAAGGGGAGGAGGTAACAAGTTGAAATTAATGTCAAATACTCAGGTCCATAATCGCTTAGAGCAGTGAAAAAATCAAACTTCTAATCAATGGAATGAAAAGATTCGGCTGTTTATGTCCCATTTATGCGTATATTTTTATACTTACAAGGCAATCAAAACCTGTAGAGTACTGCCTGTTGACATAGAATCATGAAATTTGGTAAGAAGCAATGTCATGGAGCACAAGTAAAGAAAAAAATCCGAAAGCTGTTTTTTTGCGACAATAATTTGTGAAAATATTTTTTTGGGGAACCCTCAGAGCGCGAGTCGGACTCGCACTTTATTTTTGTTTATTTATATGTTTTTAAACTCTTCTACGCTATAGTCATCTATTGCCTTGATATTTAGATTTTGTTTTGGACTCAACATCATGAGACACACGGCCTACCCGATGGAAAGTGGCTTTATTGCTATCGCTTGCATGATGCCACCCTTGCTGCTATCGCAGCTACTCATTTGGGGCTTACTGTTATCCCCACTTACTTGCAGGAATACAACAAACCTCCAGAGAATTGTTATTTTTATCAGGTTTTCAGTGAGATATTTTCCTAGTCTGAGTGTTTTGGTTTTTACTTTATACAACATCGGGAGGTGGTGGAACTTCCCCAGACGGGCTGCTTTGATGCATCCTACCTCTCTTAAAAGCACCCAGTACAATACAAACAGACATGTCGGCGTGACCCAAGAGAGTCGGTGACCGCAGTGACCGTCGGTGAACACCGAGCTCGTCAAAATTTGGTGTGCCTTATCTCTTGAAAACATCCAGACTGACGTTTGTCCTGTATGAGAATCGAACTTGAACGTGTTGTTGATAAAGTACCATTCTAACCAGCCAGTCACTGAACTCATCGTTAGTTAAAGCAGACTAGTCTAAACGAAGTCTTTTTAAAAATCATGAAAGGAAAATCTTTCAATTAGAATCGTATTGAAAGATTTTCCATTCAAGATTCTCACAGGCAAGACGTACCTACAGCGTTATAGACATGTGATAGCTATTGGCTGGAGCAGAAGGTGGCACTACTTCATGTTTCTTCTCGTATAGATTTCGCTTTCTTACACAAATGTCTGAAATATGCACAGCTGGTAACGTCAGGTTAAGTTTATTGAACAATGGTTTACAAGATACATAATATCCTACTCCTCTCAAAGCTCTTACTTATTTTGCAGTAAAGTAGCGCGAATCATATCAATTGAATAGCTTCACATAATGAGGTCGTATCTTAAATTGCAAACGGATTACCAATGGCAGTAAAGTGTGTTTGATTTGATTCTGACAGATGGACGACTATGAAATTCGTTAATGAATACAAGAGTCTTCTGAGGTCCCACTCTTGAAACGGACCATTATTTAGTGGAAAGGCTTACACACCGGGTGTAAGCCTTTTTGAAAAGTGGATACACTGGCGAGTGCTTATTTCTTTCGGAGATCATGAAAGAGTAAGAAGTGAAAAATTAGAAGATGAAAGGTGTAAGGAGTTCGCATCTTTAGCCAGTGAAAGACTTGCGAACACGAATCTTTGCGACTCAGATGTAGACGAATGTTGGAAAGTTCTGGTAGAATGTATGGAATGTAGTGCGAAAGAAGCATGTGAATGCGAAAAAGACATAGATCACTGAGAAGTGATGCCTGGTGGGATGCGGAGATTGGATTCTCCGCAGTAAAAAGAGAAAAGTATGTTATTTTCTATCGTATCTTAATCTCCAGTTAGAGCACCATCTAGTGGAATTTATATGTTCCTTTAACACAGCTAAATTACTTATTATAAATTACTTATATTAAAAAAACAATTAATGTAGCGATGTCGTCGGACCGTAGACCACTCAATAATTTGATCATGTTCGTTAAATAATTTTCCTGATTTTATTCCATTAATTGTTTTAATTTTCATTATTTGTCAATAACTATGGGGGTTAAGTCGGTATGCGCAAAACGTTCTATGTGAACTGCGTCACATTATTCAACCCTATTTATTAAGCATTTTCATAAAGAACTACTACAATTTACAATTAAATACCTCTCAGCTTATGGATTTCGCTGAATTGTGAAAACGAGTTTATATTCCAATTTTATTTTCATAAATATACTGTGAGATAGTCAACAAAGGAGCACAATCTAATTGTTCTTTGTTACACACAATCTGTGTTTTCCAGTTTATTCATTCAAATAGCATTCTTTGTTACTCCCGTTCAGCTATTAGTGTTATTATAGAATGGTTCTAAAAGCTGTAGAAATGAGTTTGTTGCTTGTCAACACTGGAATTTGCATCAAAAAGTATAAATTATACTTCAAATTTTTGAATTCCTGAACTATTTCGTACTGTGGTTCATTATTTAAAATTTAATGTTACTGAGTGCACCCGGCTACTTCATTACCGCACACGTCCCTTTGGCACCGCTTTTTTTCTTTCTTTTCCTCGGATTCTATAGATCATGTCGCGATGTTAAACAACATGTTACCTTTCACAAGTACTCGGTTATTCGATGCAAAAATATTTTTTCCAATCCAACTAGTGGCGCTAGAAATTAGCGCATTCAAACGGACAAACTATTATGATTTATATATTAGAATAGATAACATTGTCGGATTTGTGTCAGTTATTGTTCTAAAAACTCCAGAGAAATAGTGGCGAGAACATTTATATTCAATTCAATTCATTTATTCTTAACAAAGTTACATTCCGTTGAATTAAAAAAAAATACATAATAATCCAAAGAAAAAAAACTTAAATATTTAAATACATTGTGTCAGATATACCAGAATACATGTCAAACAATAATAATTATAAAACATTGAAATTATAATTACAGCAAAATACATAAAATTAAAATTAAAATTCGTCAATGCTATAGCAACACTTGCAATAAAATGTAATATATTTTAGTGAACCAAAGCAATACAAACAAATGAACAGATAAATAATTATTTGTTCTTATTGTTATTGTGTTCCTATGTGTGAGGGAGGTCATCAGTAAGCTCCTAAGGAGTTGCTGTGTTAGCTGCAGAGGAGGCATCGCGCGAGTGATACTTAATGTATTACAAGTGTTGATAGGCCACGTTAACCATTTTACATAAGGTGGGCCGTATTTTTTTATTATGCAACGTCAGGAGTCATACAAGCATATGCTGGTATGTCTTCCGCAGATGTATAAAAAAAAAAGTAGAGCACGGAGGGTTTGTCTGCCTGCGCCCTGTGCCATACCCTATCATTATCAGTGTATTGCTGGCTAGACCTCGGGGCTCAACTGATGTCAGCCGACCTATACATCAAAGTTTTATAGCAATAGATACTTTGAATTGACATTGAACCTTCTTGGTGTGAGATTTTTGAATGAAACGTTTTCACATGACACCTATGAGGTTTTTCTTTTAAAAAATGTGCAACATTTGATTTTCGGATTTCAATTGTTTTTTTTTATTTAGCAGAGGAGAAAGATGTATATTTCGAAAATCCCTGGGCTATCACTGCTAAAAGAAAGCCGAATAATGTAAAGTAATTAACATCGTCCGTCGGTTGTTGGCGGCAAGCGTCCGGCGAGCGTCGCGAGTAATGTGACCGATCGCTAATTGTGATTTACTCGACGGGAGTAATTAGACCGGGGGCGGTATGAACACGTGGAGGGAACGCCGCGGTCAGATCCGTATTCATTACAACGGCAGGGAAACTTTTAAATAATAAATCTTTATTTCAATATCTTTGCACTATTTACACGTTAGTACAGTGCCATCTAGTTTTGAACTCAGCAACATTTACCAAAAGTACATGATAACTTAACATATATTTGACGAGCTTGGTGGCTCAGTGGTGGAACACGCTGTTACGCTACTTTGACACCAACGCTCGTGGGTTCGATTCCTACACAGTACAAACATTTGTGTGCATGAACATGACTGTTTGTATTGGTCTGAGTAGTTTCTATGTATAATAAGTATGTATTTACAAAAAAAAATGTATTTCCGTATGTTTATCAGTTGCTAGTACCCATAACACAAACTTCGCTTACTTTGGGGCTAGGTGGCGCTGCGTAATTTGTCCGACAATATTTATTTATTTTTTATATATACGTAAATACTATTTAATCTATCTATAACTTCACGCCAAGTCCCTTACGGGGTAGGCAGAGAGAACCGAGCGACACGCGACTCGATTCTTACATACCTCACTCGCTTCTTTCACATTCATTGCTCTTTTCATGCACGCTCGCCGGTTTCTAGGGCTCCTGACATCACCTTCTGATAGAAAATGACCAATTTGATCATGATAGGTAAGTCTTGGCCTTCCTCGGCTCCTACATCCTTCCACTTTTGCATTGTATATCTGCTTCGTCATTCTTTCATCCTGCATTCTTTCTACATGTCCGAACCAACGGAGCATTTTCTTATTTTAACACCGACGCTCTCTTTCAGACCAACTCTGCTTCTAACCTCATCATTATGGATATGGTCTGCAAGCGTTACACCACAGATTTTGCGCAACGCTCGCATTTCAACCGCGTTTATCCTACTTTCATGCTCTTTCTGCCATACCCAGCTCTCACTTCCATAAGTAAGCGTTGGGACCAGCACTGCATTGTATATAGCCAGCTGCGTCTTCTGGCTCAGGTTTTTACTGCCAAGAAGTTTTCCCAACGCTCCATTCACACTATTCCCAGTACTCACTCGCCTTTCCACATCTGCTGTGTACCTTCCATCCCTGCTGAAAGCGCATCCAAGATATACAAACCCATCCACTTGTTCCAACACTTCATCATCTACCGTAATTCTTACATTGGTTCTGGTTTCTTCTCTTTTAAATACCATAATCTTTGTTTTCTTCGCATTCAATAGTAAGCCTTCCTTCATACATTCGTCTTTCATCATTGTGGCTAGTGTTTGCAGCTCAGCTAACAGGACGGCATCGTCTGCATACAGCAAACAGTTCACCACTAGGTTGTCACCCATTCGTCGATCTTATTCTCTGTAGACAACTATCGAGATACAGAATAAACAGCCTAGCAGACAACATGCAACCCTGTTTGACACCAATTTTGACATCAAACCAGGGTGATATGTTGCCATCTATTCGCACACATGCTGAGCAATCCTTGTAGGTGGACTGCACAGCACGCAGTAGTGAGCCGTCAATCCGGCAATATGCACCACAGTTCCTTTCGCACAACCCTATCAAATGCCTTCTCAAGATCCACAAAACCGCAGAAAACCTTCTGGTCTATGGCCAGATGCTTCTCTACGATATTGCGGAGCGAGAAAACTTGATCCGTACATCCCCTTCTATTTCGGAATCCTCCTTGTGCCTCCCACAGCATTTCGTCAGATTTCACCCTCATTCTCCTTTCAATTATATTTCCATATACTTTTGCTGCTAAGCTGATCAAACTGATGGCCCTATAGTTGGCGCAGTCCATGCGTGACCCCTTGTCTTTATACAAGGGTACGATGACTGCGCGTCTCCAGTCCATTGGGACCCTTTCAGTTCTCCAGCATAGGTTGCATAAGTACCAGAAGACGTCCCGGACGTAAGTGCCACCTAGTTTGACCATCTCAGCTGTAATCATATCAATTTCCGCAGATTTCTAATTTTTCAAACTTCGTATCGACCATTCTATCTCATCCATAGTTATACCTTCATCGGACGCCGTCAACGTGGAGTGAGCATCAGACTCACTCTCATTGTCAGCGTCCGAGGCATATTCGTACATTTCTTAAAAATATTCACGTCACCGTTCTAACACTTCCTGAGTGTTCGCAAGAATGATACCAGCTTTAGACTTAATCTTGTTCATACTGGATGCCGACGAACTACCCCGAGAGTTCTTTACCTCTCTTCAAAAGGGTTTGGTATTTGCCTCGAAATTTCTCGTCAGCCTCTCTTCCTCATTCATAACTTGTCTTTCACGCTTCTCTTTCACTAAAGCCTTGGTTTCATTCTTGCATTGACGGTACATTTCTTTCTTCTTCTCTCTCATACCTTCATTTAAGGGCAAAGATGATACATAATCCAGCCACGCTTTCCTTTTTCTTGCTACGGAGGATTCAACCTCCGCATCCCACCTGGCATCCCCTTTCAATGTTTTATGCCTCTTTGCGCATCCACATGCTTCTTTTGCACTATCCACCATACTTTCTTTCAGAACTTTCCAGCAATCATCCACATCTGTGCCGGAAAGACTTGCATTTGCAAGTCTTTTGCTTACCAGATGTACATACATTCTCCTTATACTTTCATCTTGCAATTTTTCGCTCCTTATCCTTTCATGATCTCCGAAAGGGATACGCACTCGCCAATGCCTCCACTTCTTGAAAAGTCCCACAAACCGGCTTACCACCAGGTAGTGGTCCGTTTCAAGAGTGGGACCTCTAAAGGCTCTTGTATCCATTATAGTATTTCGGAGACGTCTATCAATTATAATCAAATCAATCACACTTTTTTGGTCATTCCGTCTCCATGTATACGTGTGAATATCCTTGTGACGAAATAAAGTATTCGACACGAGGAGGTTTCGTTCCATACATAAATCTCGAATCGACTTACCTGCTTCGTTCACTCTCTTATCTCCATAGGGACCAAGAGCAGCTTCATAGCCGTCTCGTTTGGTTCCAACCCATCCATTCAAATCTCCACACATAATCACTCTTTCATTCCCTTCAGCTAAATCCAGAACATCCCTCACAGACTCCCAAAACTTCTCTAGTTCTTGGGCACACGCTGAGCTTACGGGAGCGTATGCTGCAACCAGAAATACTCGCGTGATGCCCAGTTTCATACGAACCCAGAGAAGTCTAGGCCCTACCAAATAGTAATCTTTCACACCAGGGGCTAAGCGAGAGGAGAGTATGACACCTACACCAGCACTGGCATGATCGTCCTGGTCTACACCAGACCATAGGGCCATCATCCCATCGGGCAGATCATCGGTGTCGCTCCCCTTGCGCTTAGTCTCTGTCACACATAAAGCATCTATGCGTCTCTCATTCATTAGGTCCATCAGCTCATTCATCTTGTCACTCAGTCCACCTCTCACATTCCACGTGCCTATGCAGCACTCGGCTCTCTTCGACCCGCCTGAGTTGGCGCTGCGTGGTGGGTGGCGGCCCCCACCGCCGCATGCACCCATGTTCGCACCGACGGGGGCGGATCGGTGCGCGTCGCCTCCGGGGGACGCCCTAATCCGCACATCGGTGCGTTTTCGGGCCAGAATTGCAATCTAATAGATTGGCAGGGGTCGCGAACGAGCACACTTCTGGCACATGACCCCCTATAATATTAATACTATTTAAAATGTTCATTATAATATATAGAAAGTACGTATGTAGATCAATCCAAATTCCAATACATTTTTGTTTTGGAATTTATGTACATGTTTGTAATTATCACTTGGTCAGCGATGAAGGAAAACATCGTGAGGAGACGCGCACGTCCTAGAAATGATTTCGAAAGACGAGTGACCTGACCTAAGACAGGTCTGGTTTTCCCTATGGGTTGTGAACGTCTGCCGGCAGTCCCTCCATGTAGAAAATCATTATCTTCGTCAAATCCTTAGGCTTATGTAGCGGACCCCGCTGATCTGTGCAGCGTATCATATGAAATATGTCAGAAAGGGTATTAAATAGAACAGATATATGAATTCAGTGCGAAATAAAAAGTAGGACATTGATATTTTTTTATGATAGACATCATCACTTGACTTAATGCTAGACTATTTTATTGATAATTTATTAATTATTATGAAATTAAATATGAAATATTTGCACACCTGCGCGCAGGTTGAATACGGCATGTATGAAGGAATTTTCATAATTGTATGACAATTGCGTTTTAACACGAATGTAAACTTGTTTTCTTGCAAATAAATTATTTGATTTGAATAGATTCACCATCAAAAAACACACAAATGTTTTACTGGTGAAACAGTATTGTAGAGACTTATTGTATCTATGCCAGCCCCGGGGGGACCAAGCGTGAGCATATAGATATCACAAACTGGCCGAGCTACCGATTGTACCATTCGTATGTCAGAGTACTTACGAGAATACAGTACAGGACATTAATTAAATTAGCTACGGCGATTAGTTTTAAGCAATGTCAACCAAAAATAGAACAGTCTATTTTAGCGCTCAACTCAGGTGGTTTAATTATATTATTCAAAATATCATTATCAGCCAACAAAATAATGATACCAACCAACAAATAATAAAAACGATATAACAGGGTATATACCATTTTAGTAAGATAATTTAATAAATAATCGTTCATAAATGTTTTTTGTACAACTAGATTCGCAAACAAGCATGCGGCCCGCATTAGATGGTAAGCAGTCACCACTGTCTATTGACGGGATTAATTTATTGATTAATTAATTTATGGATCTATTCAACACCACGGGGATGTTACCCGCGCGCTGCCAATCTTGTGACCTAAGGATGTTTCGTCACAGTACCCACTAATTTGTTTGCCATATCTCACCCTTCAAACCCACGCAGACGACTTTTATACAAAGTTTCCCTCTGGCCATAACAGTTAATATAATGGTATCCTAATTAAAATACAACTACAAACTTAAAATACTTAAATTTAAACTACGAGTACTAAAACATATTTAAAACTTTGGTTCTTTGATTAAGATGCAGGCAGCGTTCCCGCGCTGGATTGTTAAGGAAAGTTATGTTGACAATGTTGACTGTAGGCGCTTGGTGGAATTTTGAAGACATCTCGTTAATGTTAATTCTTGCACTTGGACAGATTCCACTTCCGGTTTCGGCTTCACGGCATTATCAAGGTATTAATAAGGAAAACCGGTCGGTAAAAATAATTAATAAATAAAATTGTGAAGTGGAATCTGTACAAGTGCAAGAATTTGCCTGCGCACCAGTTGCCTCTCTCAAAAAGTTTATTGCTCTCCTTAGAGAGCCTCGACCCCACGGCCAAGGGTCTGGAGGCCGAATGCGACTCTCACCATACATTTCACTTACATATACTATTTAATTGGATGGAGCAGTGAAGCCCAGTGGAGAAGGAACTTGCCTATTGGTCACTTCCCTGTCCTTTGCCGTCCACGGTTTAAATCCCGGCGAGGGCTTGTACCACTAAATTCGTGTTTTTGGGATTTATGTTTTTTTTTATGCTACGTCGGGAGGCATACAAGCATACGGCCTACCTGATGTAAAGTGGATACCGTAGCCTTTTTTTTTAACAGGGCAGGCCCACCATTCATACCCACCACTGTGTCTCCTGTGTAGCCAGAATTAACAGCGGCGACCACAAAAAAGGCAATGAACAGTGAAGTCCATTGCCGTCCCGGGGGTTAAACTACAGCTGCCTTGGAACTCACAACGAATTTAATCAGAAGAAATTTGTAGGAGTAGGAAGTTTTGGAATTGACTTCCCCTCTTGACAAAGTGAGACATAGCAATATGACAAATAAGGCATTTAAAACCTGAAAGAGATGGCTAGTCAAGTGAAGCTCAACTGCCGTGCACCACGGATTATCAAATATCTAACACTATTGGGACCTAAACTGTGAGTTGTTACCTAACACATCGATTCCAATAATATAGATTGCAGAACCGCCTAAACGCCTGGTAGTGGTGTTAGTTATTAATAAGAGGCCGTCATCGGCGTAGCCAGTTAACGAACACCCTTCTGGTAAGGGTAGGCTAAGAAAGTCATCAAAACCGATATTCCAAAGATGTACGTAAATGTAAGGGTACCGTAGCCTTTTTTTTTAACGGGACAGGCCCACCACTCATACCCACCACTGTGTCTCCTGTGTAGCCAGAATTAACAGCGGCGACCACAAAAAAGGCAATGAACAGTGAAGTCCATTGCCGTCCCGGGGGTTAAACTACAGCTGCCTTGGAACTCACAAACGAATTTAATCAGAAGAAATTTGTAGGAGTAGGAAGTTTTAGAATTGACTTCCCCTCTTGGCAAAGTGAGAGACAGCAATATGACAAATAAGGCATTTAAAACCTCAAAGAGATGGCTAGTCAAGTGAAGCTCAACTGCCGTGCACCACGGATAATCAAATATCTAACACTATTGGGACCTAAACAGTGAGTTGTTACCTAACACATCGATTCCAATAATATAGATTGCAGAACCGCCTAAACGCCTGGTAGTTCTCCCTTGTTGCCACCAAATCAGAATAGTATACTACCCCGGATGTGACACGCAAGGAATTTAACATATCGTCCCGCTCCCGTTGCCAGAGATCGCACTCCCAGAGAACATGATGTGCTGTTTGTTCGAATTCATGATTTGTCGTAGAACACTCACATAAAGGCGATGACACAAGTCTAAATGAAAAGAGCTTTGCCCTAAAGTTTCCATGCCCTGTTAAAAATTGCGCAACAGGATGATCGACTTCTAACCACTCTTTACTTAATCTGTCTCGCACTGATTGAAAGAACAGATACAAGTGGCGTCCTTTAGTAGAAGTTTCCCATCTTTCTTGCCATTCAGACAGTAAAGTTTCAAATACCTCGTCAATTGGTTTGAACAATCTAAGAATTTTGTCAATATCGCGGCGTTTTAGAAAGTCAGGGTGTATGTTTTTAGAGGTGTAGTACATTGAAGCCCGGCGTTGAATTTCTAAGTCAACTGGTAATACGCCTGCCAGCACTGGTAGTGCCTCGGTACTCACAGTTCTATACGATTTACATAAGAATATTAAAGCGAGCCGCTGACTTTGCAGCAACTTACGACGCGCAGCACCTATGGTAGCCCTATCAGCCCATGCAGGTGAACCGTACATAATACATCCTAAATATGTGGCTGTGTAAATAATTTTTAACGTTTTAAAAGTTAAGCCCCAGGTCGAGGTGGAAATTCGAGTTAACGCATAAAAGTTCTTTTTGGCTTTTTCTCCAACCTGCTTTATGTGTTCAATGTAATTAAAACCTTTGTCTAACAGTAATCCCAAGTAACAAACCGAGTTTTTGTTTGCAACTGATACTCCATTGAAGTGGAATCGCGGCGGAACTTGCAAATTTCCCTTAAGCAAGAGCTGATATGTTTTGTGAGGTGCGAAATCGAGACGGTTACGATAACCCCAGTCTGAAATGAGGCCAAGGCAAGTAATGGCTAGTTTTTCTATACTTGATCTGGAATTAGCTTTTATTAATAAGAGGCCGTCATCGGCGTAGCCAGTTAACGAACACCCTTCCGGTAAGGGTAGGCTAAGAAAGTCATCAAAACCGATATTCCAAAGATACGGCCCTAACACCGAACCCTGAGGACAGCCCTGCGTAAGCACCTTCGAAGCAGCATAATGCCCAAATGTTAATTTAGTTGTACCATTAAAAAAGTACGATCGAATAAGGGAGTATATGTTGCTATGGCAACCTCTCGCCTTTAGTTTCAGCAACAACATTGGCCACCAAGCATTATCGAAGGCACCTGAAATGTCTAAGAAAATACCTACAACGTATTTACTAACCGAGAGTTCCACAATTTTACGCACTACGAGTGCCGCATCAACAGTAGACTTGCCGATGGTAAAGCCGAATTGATTTTTATGAAATTGAGGGCCACCGGGCAACAGACGTGGTACAATTAAACGTTCAAGTAATTTACCCAACGATGGCAGTAGGGTAATAGGGCGATAAGACTTCGGATCGTCGGGTTGCTTATCACCGCTTTTTGGTATTATCTTTATAACACCACTACGCAAAACGCTAGGAAAGTTGCCTTCTACAATACACCGGTTTAATACCTTTAAAATAGGTTCCGCGGCTACTTTACAAGCTTCCTTGATCATTTTGTTTGAGATTTTATCATCACCAGAAGCTTTATTTGTTGGTAATGTTTTTACAACATGTAGAAATTCGTCCATTGACACCACAGTTGACATTGGAGTGGCAGGGCACAGATCTACCGCGGCCCTCACCTCGCGATGGTAGTCACTATCATTATCAGGGCAATCATCCGGAATTAAAGCATGCAAAAGTGCATCACCGTAGCCTATTAACGCTTGCAATATATTATTTATATGTAAAGGTGATAGTGAGCAACTAATATCATATAAGAGTTTCTACAATTTCGTTTACGTCCGTCTCTATACATGAAATAGACAGAGAGACGGACATACCGTTGAGCGACAGCGGTAAGTTCCCATTTTGCCTTTCGAATTTACGAAGTTTGACGAATCCAGCAGCGAAGTGGTTGATGACGCCATTTTAACACCAGGACTCGTGGGTTCGATTCCCAAACATTACATACATTCACATACAAATGTGCTGTTTGACTTGGTCTAATATATATCAAGAGAGCAAATGTACATGAAAGCAGTCCGACTCAAGAAGTACCTCCAAACGACAACTCCATCGAGGATCGCTGTACTCCTGCGAGTGAATGGGTTTGCCAGCAAGCGTCAGGAATTGTTGTTCTGTATTACAGGCGTTCATTGACTGCGGTAACTACTTTATATAAGTCGGGCGGCGTGCCTCTATAAAAACATGAAATTGAACTGTAACAAATCAGCGGTCGGCATTGATAACAATCTGGCGATCGGCATCACCCGCACCCCGCCGATCAATCACGCCCGCGGGATCCTCCGGACACCCCCGGACGATCCCGGACGTGATATATAGCCGGGATTACTGTCCAACTACGGCTGCTATTGTTTTTCAAACAGTTTTTCCATTTGTGAGCGATGTGCTGCCATTTTTCTGGACATCACAACTCTTGTCAATGTTGTGTTCCCGTCTCTTGGGTGAACTCGCGGACACGTATTGATGTACGACAAGGCTTCAGCGCAAACGTGACGGGTATGGATGATGTTTAGAGTTCCGCACGTCTGAATGAAATAACGGTACCTTTGTTGGATCACCCATGTGTCTCTCTGTCACAGGCTAGTTGTTGGGTCTATTGGAGCGATGAAGTTAACACATTATGAATTTCTAAGCTCTAAATATGGACTTATGACGTAAGTAAATGAACTTAGTAAAAGGTGGACAAAAAAATTAAGAGGAAATGCGATCTCCACTATGTGACAGGTCAAATGAAACATTTTTTCTCTTCATTTAACTTTCAAATCTATAATAAATTGGCAATTTTGTTCTAAACTAGTTTGTGTGCTCCCGCTACCTGTTAGTTCATGTGAACTAGTGTTGGCCGGCAGCCTTCCCCTACTGTTAGTAGATGCATGCCGTCGCTGTCATAGCTGCTCCGTTCGTCTCCGCGATTGCCCGCCATCTGGAACAGGAACCGCATGCACCCGCCACCGTTGCTGTCGACACTTGTTTCGTCTCTACACGATGGATTCTCAGATGATCTAGACTTTCATAACTACGAAATACAATAACAGATACGTCCCGAGCGGCCATGACGTAATGATTAAAGGTAACGGTGGTAGGTGTCAGCCGCCACTAGTTCGCATGTACTACTCAGTATCAGTAGCACAAAAAGTAGTGTAGATCAAATAGTCTGTAAATTTGACCTTTGCAAAATAACGGCAGAAAATATTGATTATTAAAATAAGTAGTTTTAAAGTTATTTACGAAAATCGATGAAAATTATCCATTCAATTTCAAATCAAAAAACTATTCGGTGACAACTGCAGAAAAGCTTTAAATAGTTTATAGATTCAGGCGTTATTTTGCGAAGGTCAGATTTACATGCAATTTGATCGAACGTGCTTTGTGTCGCGCCGGCTGTTAGTTGATGCAACATGCCGACGCTGCCATGGCTGCTCCGGTAGTCTCTGCCTCGGCTGCTGCGGTCGTCCGCCATTTAACAGAAACAGCGTGCCCCCACCACCGTCGCTGTCACGACTGTCCTGGTCGTCGCTGCGACATGTGTTTGGACACAACTCCACGTTTTTGATTAATTATTTCACTTAGTATTTCGTGACATAAAATAAATTAAATCCAATGTAATTGTTCCTTTAATGTACTTAACGACTGAAACGGAGCAATGTCGTAATGCCCAGAGAAGCCACTCGCCGAGAGACGCCCTCTCAAACGACGGCCCCAAATCATGGCCTTAAGAACCTTTCACGGTCGATAGCTCGTCCTCGAGATATAAAAAACAAACAGGCTTTCATCCCGTTCCGTTTCACGCGCTGTTGACTCGTCGAGCACTCATTATCGGTGGGTGTGAACGACGTAGCGCGTAGAACGGAACGCGTCAAGGCTTTGTAATGCGGCAAACATAGTTATTTATTTAGAAGTACGTCGATTGTATAAAGATGAATGATTCGAAAAGGTTGATTGTGTCTGTACGAAACGGTACTGTAGTTTATACATACCTTTTCATCTTACTGGCGTTATCCCATTTCCTAATTCATTAGAATTGAGGGGATTCGCTACTTAAGCCTAAGACACTGACTTGATATGCCGCGACTGCCGTCAGATCTCTACGGGCCAGAGGAAAAAATAGACCATTGTTAAGTTATGCCACATAATCTCTAGGGATGTGTAACTTGCATGTACAAGAAATTATATTTTTAGAAATATAGAAATAAATTTAGAAATTATATTTTTTGCTCTTATGTACTCTACGAACATAATCACCATTTTAAAAATAGCCATTGATAACCTTCAAAATATGCATAAATAATATTTAGTCGTATTATCTTAAGTAAGCGAGTTAATTTGACTGTTGAATATAATAAATCAAGCAATGTTAAAATATTAATTGTTCATTATGAGACTTTTTTGCGTAAAGACCGAGTCATGTGGTGCTTGGTTCTCTTTACCTGTCCCTCAAGGGATTTGGCGTGAAGTTATACATAGATAGATGAATCACTGAAATATATCAATTGTTGATTTAATGTACATATTTTTTGTGACGAGCTCGGTGCCGCAGTGAAACGCGCTGTTACATTACTTTGACGCTAATGCTCTTGGGTTCTATTCCCACACAGGACAAACATTTGTGTGCATGAACATGTCTGTTTGTCTTGGTCTCGATGTTTTTTAAGAGAGGTAGGGCACATCAAAGCAGCTCGTCTGGGAAAGTACCTCCACCTCACAGAAAACCGCAGCCAAATAACAATTCCCTAGAGGGTTGTTGTATTCCTGCGTGTGAGTGAGGTCACCAGTAAGCTCCTAAGGAGTTGCAGTATTAGCAGCAGAGGAGGCATCGCGCGAGTGTTTCTTAATGTATTTCAAGCATTCGTAGACTCCAGTAACCGCTTTACGCTGGGCTATATGCTTGTGTGGGTTCTGACGATGTATAAAAAAAATAGATGAGAACTCAATATTATTGTAGGTTAGATATACTAATTTATTGAACTGTCAACACTCCTTTATTATTTCCCCGCTGCTTCTTTCTACTATCGCTTCATTTGCCGACAACGGGGAATTCATTTTCACACACTAAATCGGCAATAGTCTCGTCCTGTGCCAGAGTAATTTACACCCGAGAACACAAGTCATGAAATTAACTCCCTGTCCAGGTTTAACCCGTCAATATAAAAGGAGTGAATATTTTTTTACAGGGTCAGGTAACGCCCGAGTGACGCTATAGTTTTCACAAGTGTCTACAACCTGCAATAATTGCTTACCATCATGTAGGCTATGCACCACCTTAGTGATGCAAAGAAAGAAAACAATGAAACTATAATATCAATGTGATATATATATTATTCTAATATATATTCTAATATACTCGGTTAAGAATTGGTTCTCATACCGCGTCTGTGGAACGACCAATGGCGGAGGCCTGTCATATATAACAGAGATATTTGTGTGCCAGCGGCTCATATCATATTTAAAGGGAAGACTATGCTGCTAATTAACAATCGAAGTTCTGGCGAAGGAGAGGTGAAACACATCATAGCAACACTATGAATGTAACTCCTCACAGAAGACCGAAGGCAAATGATAACTTTCGGGCAGCTTTAATTTTGCAAGTGAGAAAGATTATCAGTAAGCTCCTGACAAGATGCTGTGGCGGCGGAGCTTGTATTGTAAGTAGTCATAAGCTTTGGTAATCACTTAACATCCGGTGGGTAATATGGTTATTCGCTACGCATGTATTAAATGTATAAAAAGCACCTCAAAAATGGCGTACATAATCATTAAATGTGAATGTATACTCTGTACGATATATTTGCCGTCACTCAATCTTGTCTCATATATGCCTTCACGGCTCTTAAGAGACCAGATTACGACAGCCATTTCTGCGGCAAATATTTCTGAATTTATATTTTTAGTAGCAAATATTTTTGAGCATATTATCGTCCGTGTAACTGCGTACTTAGCAAAGTCACCTTAAAGGTTACGTCTTTCGCGCGATTCGGCTCTGATTACGATTTGTTTCAGAAGATATTGTGAAAAGACGAAGTTGAAATGAAAGTCAGTATTACTTGTAGTTGGATTTACTTCTTTGATGTTACGAACATACAACTTTAAATTACTGTATTTTTATACAACGTCGAAAACCCTAGGGCTTTTCTCATCTGGATCTTGTAGGCGTTTACAATCATGTTTTCTGATTGTGTTTTATATTCTTTTGACTTTTAACCCTTCGAAACCCGGGTGGTCATATACGACCGCGAAATGTATGGGAAAACGTTTATAACGGGTTCTGAATGGCCACTGGTTCCGTGACAAAAAGGAATAAAAGGAACTAGGTGCGATTGAGTATGACCTATATATCTATCTATCTGTACGTATTTTACATTACTATTCTTCTCTTTAGCCTTAAGAATGGTGCGGTTCGCTATCTAAGCCTGACGATTAGACGAAGATACTCATTATGACATGGAACGCCTATCATCAGACCTCTACAACCCAGAGGGAAAATCTGACCTTTCTCAAGTTAGGTCACACGTCTTTCGAAATCTAATATCATGGACGTGAGTTTCCTGTTTTTCCTGACGATGTTTTATGTATGACTAGCTGCTGCTCATGGCTCCGCCCGCTTGGAGTCAAATAACGTAGCCTATGTGTTAATCCAGATCATAATCTATCTACGTGCCAAATTTCATTCAAATCCGTTCAGCCGTTTAAGCGCGAAAGAGCAACAAAGATCCATACATACAAACTTTCGCATCTATAATATTAATAGGATGTACATAAATCAGATAACACCAATTTAGTGATACATACCCGCACTAGCTTAGTGGATAAAACACCGGCATTATCATACATATGTACATATTTGTAATTATCATTTGCTCGATGATGTAGCACAACATCGTGAAGAAACCTGCACGTCTAAGGAATTATATTTCAAAACACGTGTGATATAATGTAAAAAAGGTCTTGTTTTCCCTGTAGGTCTGACGGTAATCGTTCCGTATCAAAATTAGTATCTTTGCCAAATCCTCACGCTCAGGGACGGGACCCCGCCGATTCAAGAGGATTATGAATCGGAATAAGGCTAGGAAGAAGAAGATTAAATATTATGTAACTGTTATAGGAAAACTGTAACGAAATTTACAGGTCATTGAAAAACTTTGAAATCTTGCTATGTTAGTAAAAAAATAAAAATACAGGTTTCTTTTATGAGGCATACTCGACGTAAATTAGTTACCGTAGCCTATAATCGCTTAAAATACACTATGTATTACTCGCGTGATGCCACCTGTGCTGCTAACACAATATACCCTTAGGAGCTTACTGGTGGGCCACACGCAGGAATCACGTGTTGTTATTTGGCTGCTTTCTGTGAGGTAAAGGTATTTCCCCAGACGAGATGCTTTGATGCCCCCTACCTCTCTTAAAATCACTCAGATCAAGACATACAGACATGTTCACGCACACAAATGTTTGTTCTGTGTGGGAATCAAACATGTTCTTGGTGTACTCTGCTAATTGGCAAATGGAGCTCGGGTGGAAAGAGAGGTAAGCATCAGAGCAGAGTAGGAAATTAACCACGGACTAGTCAATAATAGCTGAACTTTCAGTGGCGGTGAACGCAATATCGGTGTCATCGGCTCTCCACAGGTTATTTACTCCATGGATACGCTCTACCTCCCTTAAAATTCTAATTCATTCATCATTAAATGTTCAGAAATTGTTTACATACAGTTTAGTATTTTGTTCAGGAGTACAACATCAGCTCGTTTATCGCAGAACCCTTTTAACAGAAGGGAACGGAGCGACTCTAAAATTTTACTACCAACGAAATATAACAGAAGCCTCCCGTCAAATATTATCGGCCTATCCTGCAGCCAAGTCTCTAATACTTGTAACCATTGTTCATTGCACTCAACTATCTTGAAGTCTATTATGCAATGCTTATCTACCCACAAATGCCTATACCACTAAAGGGGTAAACAAATGTACGGCCAGCCTGATGGTAAGCAATAACTGTAGGTTATGACCACTTGCAATATCAACAGAATAATCTTAAGAACATTGTTTTTAAATCATAAAATATATTAACCTGACATATTCCACCATTAATTCCATAACACACGAGAAAAACAATTTGCTGACGACCCCTTATTTTTAAACTATTTTTCATTTAAAAATATAATATAAATTTCAAACAGGCAGCCTGGAGCGCGACAACTTTCACTGTAGTCCATGTATATATACTATAAAGTACAACAATATGGTACCCTTCACACAATTTTAGTAAAACTGTACGTAACTCACAAAAACTCTATTTCGGTCAGCAACCTCACAAATATAATGTTCTTCTTGCGTTATTAAATGGGCTCTCGTCCGAAACATTCACGGCTAGACACGAACACACTTCAAGACAAGTTAAACATTGGGGAGGTCCCGAGGGCAGCGAGCTCGGACCCGAGCCCTCTCAGTATGCGTGTGTCAGTCCGCCGCATGTGTCTCGCATTATTTCTCCTTATTATGTAGATTAGGTTACTTCACAAAATTGATACATACTAAAAGAACATATGCAAAAGAGTTCCATGTGTATTTAATGACAGCGTTTACATAGCCATAAAAGGTGGGTGGGCACGTTGAAAAACGTACCCATTCTAATACCTTCTTAAATATGAAATTAGCTTTGTGGATGTATATTCCCTATGGACTCTAAAACGGCTGAAGTGAGTTTGATAAATTTCAGGGAATCTTCAAATTAGATCAGCTAGCTAGCAGTCCTAGCGAGTTGGATATAATTTGCAACAACCGATTTATATTATTATATGTAGAACTTTGAAAAGAATAAAAGTATACTGCCCACTGCAATCTTAACAAATTCCTCAGCTTCACCATTAGTTGCAACTTGATGAGGAGGGTGATAATATGGTGAAATTGTTTCTTTTATATTAATTTGTTCACAAAAATTCTAATTTTCCATAATCGTGAAGGTTGTTTGAAAGTTGAAGGTTGCCAGATTGTTTAGACGAATTAAATATCTTATAAATCAATATATATATCTCCATGCCAGGTCCCTTTGCGAGGTAGGCAGAGAGAACTGAGCGCCATAAGACGGGGTCACACTTCATTCGCTTCTTTCACATTCATAGCTCTTTTCATGCACGCTCGCCGATTCCTAAGGCTCTTGACATCACCTTCTGATAAAACACGACCAATTTGGTCATGGTAGGTTAGTCTTGGTCTTCCTCGGCTCCTACATCCTTCCACTTTCACATGGTATATCTGTTTCGTCATTCTTTCATCTTTCATTATTTCTAGATGTCCGAACCAACGGAGCATGCCCTTTCTAATCTTAACACCACCACTCTCTTTCAGGCCAACTCTCATCATCATTTCATTTCAACGTCATCATTTCGAATGCGGTTAGCAAGCGTTATGCCACAAATTTTTCGCAGTGCTTAAATATCAATTTTTAAATATTTCTTTAGTTTTAGTAATAAAAGATATAAAACGCGAAAGTAGGAGGAAGACTAACCTCCCACTGAAGACGGTGTCAAGAACTGTGACAGATTAGGTGACAGTGAGTGTGCATTTATAGAGCTATGAGTATTGAGTATGAGTGAGATGTATACGGAACGGCCTTATGGCGACCACTTCTCTCTGCCTACCACACAAGGGGCTTAGCTTGAAGATCTAGATAGATAATGTGTCAGGAAAGGACTTTTGTTCTTTGCTAAATTAATAAAATTCACGGACGCGTGAAGAGTTGAGCTGGTAATCGCCGTCTTTATGCAAGCTGTGTGCACACGGCGAACAGACGGACGGCCCGCTGTAAACCTCGTGTATCCACTCGCCCACTTCCGACTAGCTTAATTGCATTAGCTCCAAACACTCCCCTCCCTCCCCTCGCGCCCTTCCTTGTCTCAAACAATTTAGGAAGCTTTTAAGTCCCTCACGTGAGTTAAATTGAAATTATCGTGTGGTTTGGGGCCTCCCCTTAACGTCCGCCGCAGAGACAAGCTCCGACGATGCCAATAGAGCTCAGGTTATGACAAAAAATTCGGGATACCTTTGTTTACTTACTTCAAGATAGGCGCTACATAGAGAGCTGGTAATGTTACGAAGGTATTTGTGCAGACGAATTGATTTAACCAGTGCGCGTTCCATACATTTGTGAATTTTCAGGTTTGGTTAGAAATATCAATTTTCGAGTTGTTTTGTTGTTTATAGATAAATGACCTAAACACAAAGAGTAGTTTTGTTTGTTGTTTATTTAGTTCAAACAAGCCAATCATAATGTTGGACGCTGTGAGCACATTTTCCTATATCCGGCCTCAGTCTACAAGACGGGTGATGTGTGAAGGAGATGTTTTATGATTCAAGTACAAGTAGGGTTCGTATACGAATGGTTCCGTACCACCGTGCAATAATAAATACTACATATCTTGTTCATCTCAGCGTTATCCTGTTTCCTAATTCCTTAGTAGGCATACCTAAGCCTAAGGATTTGGCCAAGATATTGACTCTTACATGGAACGACTGCCATCAGACCTCCGCAACCCAGAGAGAATAACCAGACCTTCCTTAGACCAGGTCACACGTTTATCGAAATATAATTTCTTGGTCGAGCTGGTTTCCTCACGATGTTTTCCTTAGCCGCCGAGCGAGTGATCATTACAAATATGTAAATCCAAAAAAGAACGAAAAGTGACACATGCCCCGCCGGGGTTCGAGCCGGAGACCAGTTGGTCAATAGGCCGGTTCCTTATTCACTGAACCATCACTGAGCTTCAGGGAGAGTGAATAACATTTTATTTTATTTCGAAGTACATTTTATTGAAAAGAATGTCAAATTAAACTTTTTCGTAAGTTTTCGTCAACTTACGAGTATTGTCTTAGGTTTTCGCGATTGTTACACATTGAAATTAAACTATTTTTAACGGAAGTATCGCGTGTTTTATTTATTTTGTTGAAACCTGACGTTTCGAACGCTTTACAGCGTCCATGGTCGCAAGAAAGACAGGGTAAACAGTATTTCCTGCGACCATGGACGCTGCAAAGCGTTCGAAACGTCAGGTTTCAACAAAATAAATAAAACACGCTATACTTTCGTTAAAAATAGTTTAATTTCAACTTACGAGTACATAGTATATTTAGAATATTAATTATAAATTTATAAATAGTTCTTTTACGAATGCCATTTTTTGAATCGTCAAAAATGTTATACTTCTCGCAGAATGAGTATAAACGACTGTACATGCACATGGCTTTTTTTAATATTTTAGATGGGACCGGTAGGTAATGCGATAAGCCGGTAGTTGTTAGAATCGGTTTTTGAATTGTTTTTATGCTTAGGTTGTCAACTCATCGGCGCATTTTATAAGCGTCTGCGATAGTTCGTCTATTAGAAAACTTGCTTTAGATATGAGGCCTCTTATAATCTATGTTATTTCACGTTCGTCCGATGGCCACAGGAACATCGCATTTTCGATCCCTGGTCATCCCTTTGGCGACATCAGCGGCTGTGCGGACACAGTGCCCGCATTTACCTTGGTCCCCTGACCCGCTGACGCGAACAAGTCGTTGAATTTGTTCGCGACCAATTTAGGATCAGGCGTTAGTTGATTGTGGTTTCTAGTTTTATATTTTAAGCTTCGTTTTTAACAGTTTTTTTATACAGCGTCGGAAGGCATGCAAACATATGGCCTATCTGATCTAAAGCGGTTACCGTAGCCTGTTAACGCTTGCTATATACTAAGTATCACTCGCGCGATGCTTCCCCTCCTGCTTACATAGCTACTACTTAGGAGCTTGCTGGTGACCTCACTCACACCCAGAAACATAACGAGGGAAACCTCTAGGGAGTTGTTATTTGGCTACGGTTTTCCGTGAGGTGGAGGTACTTTCTCAGGCGGGCTGCTTTGATGCGCCCTACCTCTCTTAAAACATCCAGACCTACGAGCGTTGGTGTCAAAGTCGAGTCATTCCGTAAATGACTCGACTTTGACACCAACGCCCGTGGGTTCGATCTTCACACATGATAAACATTTGTGTGCATGAACTGTTTGTCTTGGTGAGCCACCGATTTCGTCAAAAAAAAATATTTTTTCAAATGTTTGTCTTTTATTATTTCCCACATATACTTATTTAGCTTTATTATCTGACTTTTACATTTTCCTTATTGAACTAAGCTTTTTTGATACTACTCGTACATACATTTTTTTAAAAGGTTTGTATAAAAATAAATAAATGTTAAAGAAGCAAGCGAAGTATGTAAGGACCGTGTCTTATGACGCTTGGTTCTCTCTGCCTACATGGCAGGGGAACTTGCGTCTTGTGACACTTGGTTCTCTCTGCCCTCATTGCAGGGGGCTTTGTGTCTTGTAAAGCTTGGTTCTCTCTGCCTGCATCGCAGGGGACCTTGCGTCTTGTGACGCTTGGTTCTCTCTGTCCTCATTGCAGGGGGCCTTGTATCTTGTGACACTTGGTTATCTCTGCCCTCATAGCAGGGGGCTTTGTGTCTTGTGAAGCTTGGTTCTCTTTACCTACATCGGAGGGTACCTTGCGTCTTGTGACGCTTGGTTCTCTCTGCTCACATTTCAGGGAGCCTTGAATCTTGTGACACTTGATTATCTCGGCCCACATAGCAGGGGGCTTTGTGTCTTGTGAAGCTTGTTTCTCTCTGCCTACATCGCAGGGGACCTTGCATCTTGTGAAGCTTGGTTCTCTCTGCCTACATCGCATGGCACCTTGCGTCTTGTGACGCTTGGTTCTCTCTGCCTACATCGCAGGGGACCTTGCGTCTTGTGACGCTTGGTCTTCTCTGCCTATATCGCAGGGGGCCTTGCGTGCAGACATGTTCATGCACACAAATGTTTGCCTGTGTGGGAATCGAACTTACGAGCATTACTATCGCAAAATACGTAGTACACGGGTACTGTTGTTGACACTGGACAACGGACCGGAGATGCGATTGAATGGTGCTTTCTTCTTCTTCTTATACCTGGGGCATATCCTAACGGGGGACCTGAGCGACGACAGAGACTGTTTGACTGTTTGTTTGATATTACTAGTTGAAGAAAAGGGAGTATTAAAAGCGATACAAATTTAATAGGGCTATTTTACAATATAATAAATATAAAAAATAGGTTCACTATAAGTTCGGCTATAAGGTGAACTCGCGTTTTAATTTGTCTAACCGGTATATCACTGATCGAATCACTGGTGGGTGCACTAAGTGGCCGCCGGCTATAGTGGTCGACGACTGTAGACGGCAGGTTAGCGTGCTAGCCAGCACGCAGATCCAGACGTACCAACACCGCAGCGGTATCTTTGTCAGCCGCCGTAGTCCACAGCAGGAGGCTGGTGGTCTCAGACGTAGTGCACTGAATCTTTACTTCTCGAAAGCTTCCTCCAGACTTCCTTCAGACTGACTTTGTTTTTCGGTTTTTCCTAAAATATCACACACAAAAGCAAAATATAGCATACTACATCCAAATATTCAAAAAACAGATATCCAAAAATAGTAAAATTTTAAACCGCCTTTACCATGGCGAGTGCTCTGAAGAGCTGTTTTCCCTTATCCCACCCTCTCCGATGTCATTGTTCCACTGTTGAGAATATTTCTTCTTGTACCAAAAAATTCGGCAACTCCTATCTATGTCGTTTATCATTAAAAAGTGTAACGCCTTGCCTGCACATGTGTTCCCTCCTTCCTACAACATGGGATCCTACAAACGAAGCGTGAAGAAGCATCTTGCGGGTCAGCATGGCAGCGTCAACTGACAGGACACTGTGTAGTCTTTTGTCAGTTGCAGTTGCGATTTGGGCTCCTCTTTCGCTTACCATCAGGCAAAGTGTAGCCACTATGTTGAAGTTATATATAAATAAAAACATGTGCGTCGCGGGACGCCCGACAGAAGTGAAAACTTAAACTAACTTAAACCGCTGCCGTATGCGTGAGAGAAAGGGAAGCCAGACAGACTGGAGCCGTAACGCGTTACGCAACAAACCGGTTTACCCTCCCATAAGAAGTGATCACTTCAAAAAAGGAAATTTTATAATTAATATGTATGCTATAGCAATGCAATTCAAGCAATCATAATCAAAACTTATTTTTCAGTTTACCTAGGACTACGAAAAGGCAAGAAGTAGTTATTATTGTACAAGCACAACGAAAAATCGCCATTATCATGTATATTTAATGCAAGGGCCCAAAAATGCCAAACAATCGGCAGCGAGGCCCGGATCGATAGTCGGTAATGGAATAAGTTTTAAGCTCCATTAAAAATGTCTCGCAGGAACTTTGATCTGCATTAATGAACGGCGGCGCGAGCTTACAGCGAGGTCACGGTTCAGGAGCTTTGAGCTTTTCACGTCTTCACTTTTTGTGATTTACAAGTCGCGACATTTTATACATTTCATGATACGTTTTGTTAAGGAGAAATTGATCGATGAGTTTTTAAGAAACAAAGGAATTCCGGGCAAGGACTTTCAGAACTCAAGTTCTGATAATTCTGTACAGTAGCAATATTTTACTTTCAATACGCATTATAATTTACAGTTGAAATGAATGAAAGCTGTTGTTGAAATGAATGAAAAAATTAAAAGTGTTTGTTCACCAACAAACGCAATTTTATTGTAATTGTATAGTAAATAACCCAATTGTTAGCACTTTAAGAAGCAATCTTCATATAATTGGTAATATTTAATATCAATCAAAGTTACTTATAAAACAATGTAAATAAGTCTCTCAAACTTTTTATAGATGTTTTATTTTTGTTTCAGTCTTAATTTCTTAGTTAATATAAAAAGGAACATCCACATGCTAAAACCCATCATTGGTACATTCTATTCACACTATTGGAATCTTATTATTTGTCCATAAACGTAACGATGGCGATTATTGGGTGGGTGCCAATTTTTGGACGGATTACGGTATATATCTATTTTTTATACAACGTCGGAAGGCATACAAGCATAGGGCCAATTTGATGCAAAGCGGTTACCGTAGCCTACGAACGCTTGTAATGCATTTTAAGTATCACTCGCGCTATGCCTCCTCTGCTGCTAACACAGCGACTCCTTGGAAGCTGACTATAATAATATTTTTTTAACTTAACATGTGTTGATGTGTAGTGTCCAGTTTCAATTGGACAACCGGAAGGAAGAAGAAGAAATAGGTATCTATCAATAGCGAAATATTATGGAAATTTCGATGGGGCTCTTTTCATTAAATTGATTTACGGATAGGTTTTTAATGCTGTAATAACAATAATAAATACCGGAGATTTTAGTAAAGAAATTATTTAAAGTGGGCCAGTGTTGACTCGTCCGCTTCCAACTGCACTGGCACAACCAAACAATACATCAAATTAAGATTTTAATTATGTTCAAAATTAGATCCCGCTGTTCAGAGCCGCCGGACAAAGCCGTCCGCTCGGAGCACAATGGCCCATATGGACGATGTCCCGCTATTTGGGGCACTCACTTCCAATGTGTTTAGGGTAAAATAAAAGGGCGGACAAAGTAATGGCATATTTAATTACATAAAGGTCGAGAGAGATACAATTTAGTTGGAAGTTTTGGATGAATTATATGGGATCCTTCAAACGAAGCGTAAAGAAGCATCTTGCGGGTCAGCACGGCAGCGTCAACTGACAGGACACTGTCTTTAGTGTTTTGTCAGTTGCAGTTGCGATTTGGGCTCCTCTTTTGCTTACCATCAGGCAAAAAAGAGCCACTATGCTGAATATATATATATATATGTATATATATACAAAAAAAAAATATGTCGTACAGAGCTTGTTAAGGTTACCAATTTTGATGTCTGGATGCGAAGCTTGGATTATAAAGATGAAGTTGTCATAGTCTGGGTGTTTTGAAGAGAGAGGTAGAGCATGTCAAAGCAGTCCGCCTAGGAAAATACCATCACCTAGAAAATCTTAGCTAGATAACTATTCCCTGGAGGGCTGTAGTAGTCCTGCAAGTGAGTGAGGTTAGCAGTAAGCTCCTAAGGAGATGTCAACGCGCGAGTGATACTTAATGTGGGCCATATACGCATTCCCGACGTTGTGTAAAAAGGAAAACAAGGTATATGGATAATCATATCTCAAAGCATTCTACCTCTCTTACAGTCACCCAAGTCAAGACAAACAGGTATGTTCATGAACACAAATGTTTGCCCTTTGTAGGTATCGGACCCACGAGCGGTGGTGTCAAAGTAATTGGGAGTCCTTTGGTGTGAAAGTGGCCATTGCTCTTTCTGCCACTACTTTCTACCCGGACAACTATTTTGATTATTGACTACGGGTACGTAGATCAAAGTTTGCGCTCCAATATCCATGAATTATTTATAATACATATTTTTTTAACTAGTCATTTCGATCTTGTTTTCCTACAAGCAGACAGCAGAGTGGCGAGACGGCTACAGTTTTATTGTATTGGAGACCAGAAGTGCAAAAACGTAAGCTTCTTATAGTTACACCATGTTACACCGTGTAGCTAACAGGAAATAAACGAGCGAGTTTTGAATCGTGTACAATAAAAGAACAATGCGAAGATACATTACAAAAAACAATAGGTATAATCCTATAATCATAATTTTGACGAGCTCGGTTGCGCAGTTAGAGAGCTCGATGGCGTCATTGCGCATGTCATTCTAATCAAACACGCAGGTTAAGCAACGTCGACCGCAGCCTGTCTATGGGTGGGTTTATCTATCTCGATTTTCTCCCTACTTTGGAGGGCACGTTAAACCGTCGTTAAGCTAAGTCAGTGGTACTTGGGCAGCTTGAAAACGCTGGCCTCCGCCAATCCGCATTTGAGCAGCGTGGCGGAATATGCTCTAAACTAAACCCCTTCGGTTGATGGGTAACCCGTATCCCAGCAGTGAGATGAGTAAGGGTTGATGTGGTGATGTGGTGGTTGCGCAGTCGTTAATAACCCTACTTTGTCCATTTCGTGTTCCATTCCTATCGTTGTAGTATGTCCGTTTTTCATAACAGCTCCGTATACGTAAGAAAAATGCTAATAGTTTGTTTAAGGTTATTTTTGACAAATCACTTTGGTAGCTGCTAGATATAATGCATTTGAGGTGTACATTAGTAAATATTTTTGTCCCAGTCGGCGTGATTTTCAACATCTAATAATCATCGTCTAATAATCATTGACGTTATTCAGCCATATTACATATATTGCCTGGAAATGTACAGTAGGTATCTTACAGAGACTTTCCTACTATGACCAAATTGATCGTGTTTTATCCTAAGATGTTTTTATATAGATACGTCGTACGCGCTCTAGAATGACAAAACGAAAGTAAGGTATTTGCCCAACTCGCATTCAGTTGGGCACGCTCTCGCGTTGCGGCTATACATAATTCGCTACAAAGCATAAATTCATCTCTTTCTAACGACAGGTATGCCCTATCATTTGTCTCTTTGTTAGAGCGATGTGTCATAATAAATAACTGTACGTAGATATAGTACAACTTGCGCTATTTTAAAATACAATGTTAAAGTAGTCTTTGCTGATTCGACCAACGGGCTTATCGCAATTGTCGTTTCATGTTTTCATTCAATTAGTCAAAATATTTAAATTCAGTCAAAATGTTCAACGATACAAACAAATGTTTGTCTTGTATGGGAATCGAAGTCAAACTTCGATGTTAAGTAGCCTTTCACAATTCGACCACCGGGCTTATCGCAATTGTCGTTTCTTGTTTTCATTTCGCCCCTTCAGTACTATCCTTTGCCACAATCCAAATAAATAACCCGTGGCAGCCAAACCGCTTACGTTGTTGGCAGCGTCACTTCCGCAGTTGGCAGCGATTGCCCGCCGGCCGCCGGCCATGTTGGGGATTGAAGCGGACCGACCACCGACGATGGCACTGTTGGCACTCACCTGGAAATGGAAACGATATGTTTGTTATTTCATCAAAATATTTTGATGTACTTAGATTTATATATATTTTTTATACTACGTCGAGAGACATACAAACATACGGCCCACCTGATGTAAAGCAGGTACCGTAGCCTATTAACGCTTGCGATATATTAATTATCACTCGCGCGATGTCTTCTCTGCTGCTTATACAGCAACTCCTTGCGAACTTACTGGTGACCTCACTCACACGCAGGAACACAACAACCCTCTAGGGAGTTTTTATTTGGCTGCGGTTTTCTGTGAGATGGAGGTACTTCCTCAGACGGGCTGCTTTGATGCGCCCTACCGCTCTTAAAACATCCAGACTAAGACAAACATACATTTTCATGCACTCAAATGTTTGTGGGATGTTGTGTGGGAATCGAACCCACGAGCGATGGTGTCAAAGTCGTGTCATTCCCGAATGAGCCACCGAGCTCGTCAAAATAGAGATGATATATATGAGAAGGCAAACACGACGACGACGAACTCGGTGGCGTAGTCGTGGATGACGCGACACGCTTTGAATCCAATCCAATCGTGGGTTCGATTCCCGCACAAGACAAACATTTCTGTGTATGAACATGTCTGTCTTGGTCTGGATGTTTTAAAAGAGGTAGAGCGCATCAAAGCAGCCCGTCTAGGGAAGTACCACTACCTCGAAGAAAATCGCAGCCAAATAACAACTTCCTAGAGGGTTGTTGTGTCCCTGCGTGTGAGTGAGGTCACCAGTAAACTCCTAAGGAGTTGCTGTGTTAGCAGCAGAGGTAGCATCGCGCTAGTTATACTTAATGTATTACAAGCGTTCATAGGCTATGGTAAACGCTTTACATCAGGTGGGCCGTATGCTTGTATGACTCCCGACGTTGTATAAAAAAAAACACGAAACAGTAACTTTTTGTCATTTAATAGTCAATAGATTCAGGTGTTACTTTGCGAAAGTCCAATTGACAGGCGATTTGATCTAAACTAGTTTGTGTGCCTTGTTGTAACGATATTTGTGGTAACGTAACGGTATCGGCAAATGTTTGCCTCCTCTGTTGTTTCTTTTTTCGAAGTAAAACTTCTTTACACACGCTTGACTTGGGGAGTAAGCTAGTGAACGTGACGAGAGCGTTACGAAAAGTGTGATCGGGCGAGGCGAACGGAAGTTGAGAGGGAGATATAAGTTAGTGAAGATAGAAAGAGAGAGTTAAGTTCGAGGCAAGAGAGAGAGGTGCGAGCACACATTATCTTCCTCTCTGTCTCTCATAGCGAGTTAAGTTTCGTATATGTAAGACACAGTGCAGGCCTATTGTCTGTATCACACTATGGAGCTAAAGAAGTTTTACTTCAGTCGTGCGGTATAAAGAACACTCGTTTCTTTTTGTTATTTAGTAGTCATCAACGAGCTTTAGTTTACTAATCAAAAAATTGGAATCGGTAAAAAAATAATCGTGAGATGGAAATAGCGGCGGCATACATCTATTAACGGTAGTATAACTCCTGTATCAAGCCTTATTACATCAGCTATCTGCCAGTGAAAGTCCCGTCAAAATCGGGCCAGCCGTTTCAGAGATTAGCCGGAACAAACAGACAGAGGGACAGACAGACAAAAATTGTAAAAATATTCATTTTGGTATATGTACCGTGTATATATGCATTTAGTAAAAAGGGTTATTTTAATATTACGAACAGACACTCCAATTTTATTTATCTGTATAGATAAGTAGGTTTGATAATGCAATTTGATCTAACCTGCTTTGTGTGCTTCCGCCACCAAGCACAAAGCAGGGCGGAAGTACACAAAGCCGGTTAGATCAAATTGCATGTAAATTTGACTTTCGCAAAATAACGCCTGAATCTATATATAATCTAAACTATAGATTTGATAAATAATTGTTGTAGGTAACTTATTAGTCCCGGAATTACAGCGAATTGTCTGTAAGTTCGCAAATGTTTTTCTCTAGTTTTCAATAATATGGTGGAATTTCGGCCATAGAGATAGGTGGTAATACTAGTTAGAATACATTGATTTGGACAAAATATTTCTCAGAAGCAAATACAAACTGTAGCTACCTATTATTCGATATCGAAAGTAACAGTAAAAATAACAATTATCCGCTTTCACTAATTGCCTGCAAAAAGTAGTATATGAATACTTAAACTTCAAAAAGCTTTGTATTAGATACCCCCAATTATAGGAATAAGCAAAAACATCGTCTTTTGAATTTTTGCTACGAAACGCTTGAAATGTATAACAGAGATGACCTGAATGTGACATTGTCTTAGGCAATGAAAGCTGAATATGTTATTACAAATCCGAAACTAAAAGGCAATCTGCTGGAGAAATGTTTTCATAATTTGCTAGCAAAAGTAAAGGGCAGAAGTCAAGGTGGAGGGAAAAGCTCAAGGTTGTCTTGGAATATGTTCGTTCGAACAGGGCCCAAGGAGCAGGCTACAGTATCCTCCTCTATCACTCTTCATAACTACAAGCTTGTTGAGGGGCTCCATGACGATTCATTCGAGGAGAAATGTACCCAACAATAGAGTAAATTTTATTAACAATTTCGTTATTGCCAATAATTCTCACCTTCCATTATATCGTACTTATGCTATTTTTGACGTGATATCGTCTTATAAATCGATGAACCTCAACTGTATACACGAAAAAGTGTCACGTTCCGCCTGAGCCGAGCGTGCAAGCGAGAACGCGGAACAAGCGATAGAGAGGCACGATCGGCCTATGCGTTCGGCTTGTAACGCATCTACGAGTATCTGTGTTCTACTCCATCGGCCGATGCGTCCGAGTAGAAAAGAGACAGCGGCAGCACACAACCTACACGTGAACTGTTTCGTCAACTGTTGAATGTTTTCTTACGACGTTATCACGTAAAATTATCATCCGTAAACTGATTTTACAGACAACCAATTTTTTTTTAACAACGTCGGGCGGCAAACCAGAATCGACCCAGATATAAATGCTTGCAATACATTAAGTATCAATCGCGCGATGAAACCTCTGCTGATAACACAGCACTACATTGGTGCTTACTGGTGAATTCACTCACACGAAGCAACACAACAGCCCGCTGGGGAGTTGTTATTTGCCAGCGATTTTCTGTGAGATGGAACTACTTTCCCAGACGGGTAGCTTTGATGTGTCCTACCTCTCTTAAAACACACAGACTAAGAATCGAACCCACGAGCGTTGGTGTCAAAGTAACGAAACAACGCGTTTCGCCACTGCGCCACCAAGCTCATCACTATGTTTCAAAGAACCTTACACCAGTATCTCTCTCTCTGTGTAAGTACAGTCAAGGGTTCGTGTCTGACCGCCGTTATGGTAAGTAAACGTTGAACACGGTGTTAAATATTAATTTGAATATTAATAACTTTCTTGTTCCGACATGATACATCGTGGACTATCACGAATGTTACGTTACACTCATATTTAATGGCTCATTATTTATTTATGTCAAACACGAAAGTTGCTGTAATCTATACAAGGATAATTATAGACGGTATAACGAACGACGTATCAAAAGGTAGTTACGTCATACACCAACATTATTGTATTTTAAAATGACGCAACTAGTAATATATCTACGTGTAGTTATTTAATATGACACTTTGCTTTAACAAAAAGGCAAAGGATAGGCATGTTAGATAGATGTTATTATAGTTATAGATACGCCGTACACGCTCTAGAATGGCAATACGAAAGTAACGTATTTGCCCAACTCGCATTCAGTTGGGCACGCTCTCGCGTCGCGTCAATACGTATTTCACCACAAAGCATAAACGTACTCGTATTAAGATATATATTCATCTCTTTCTAACGACAGGTATGCCTATCAATTTGTCTTTTTGTTAAAGCAAAGTGTCATATTAAATACGAGATATAGTACTAGTTGCGTCATTTTAAAATACAATAATGTTGGTGTATAGCTACCTTTTGATATGTCGCTGGTAATGTACGAACAACTTCAAAATAAGGTTGGATCGCATACCATTGGGCATATGATAAAACCTGGTAGCAGGATGCTTTACTACCAAGGATAGTGAGTTGGATTCTCATGCGTGACAAACATTTGGGTGCGTGAACACGTCTGCTTGGCTTGATCCATGTACTTTATATTATAATTTTCTTCTTCTTAGCGTTGAACAATTGAATCGATAAGCATAAGGATTTGACGAAGATACTGATTCTTATGTAGTGTGACTGAAGTCAGACCTCCACAAGCCAGAGGGAAAACTAAATCTATCTTAGGTTCGGTCACACGTCTTTCGAAATATAATTTCTTGAACGTGTGGGTTTCCTCACGATGTTTTCCTTCGCCGCCGAGCGAGTGATAAATATGTACATAAATCCGAAAACACGAATTTAGTGGTACATACCCCCGCCAAACCGTGGTGCACGGCAATTGAGCTTCTCTTGACTAGCCATCTCTTTGAGGTTTTTAAATGCCTTATTTGTCATATTGCTGTCTCTCACTTTGCCAAGAGGGGAAGTTAATTCCAAAACTTCCTACTCCTACAAATTTCTTCTGATTAAATTCGTTGTGAGTTCCAAGGCAGCTCTAGTGAACGGCCGGGACGGCAGTGAACTTCACTGTTCATTGCCTTTATGTTGGACGCCGCTGTTAATTCTGGCTACACAGGAGACACAGTGGTGGGTATGAGTGGTGGGCCTGTCCCATAAAAACATGCCTCCGCCAGAATTCGAAACGGAGACCAGTTGGTCAATAGACCTCCTTATTCACTGGGGCATCACTGCGCTGGTGGACAGCGCGAAAGAAGCATATGGATGCGCAGAGAGATATCCTGAGAGTGACGCCTAGTGGGACGCAGAGATTGAATCCTCCATTTTTGCCACGGAGCGCAAAAAAGAGAAAAGCGCAGCTGAACTATGTATCATCTTTGCACCAGAGTGACTAACGATGAAGTGTTGGAGCAAGTAAATTGGTGGGGGAGGCAAACTGCTGATATGGAGATGAGTGAGTACAAGAAATAGTGTGATTGAAGCGTTGAGTAGGGCTTTTAGTCAGTCTACACCTTAGGTAGCTCATTGTACATAACGCGGTGCTAATGTCAACGGTAAATTGACCAGCTCGTTGGCTCCGTCGTGAATGACGCGACTTTGACGCCAAATCTCGTGAGTTTGATTCCCACCCAAGAGAAACATTTGTGAGCATGAACATGTCTGTTTGTCTTGGGTGGACGATTTAAGAGAGATAGGGCCCATCAAAGCAGCCCGTCTGGGGAAGTACCTCCACCTCACAGAAAACCTTAGTGAGGAAACCTAGAGGGTTCTTGTGTGTGAGTGAGGTCACCAGAGTAAGCTCCTAATGAGTAAGGAGTAGTGTAGGCGTCGCGCGAGTGATACTTTATATATTACAAGCGTAACTGCTTTACATCAGGTGGGCCGTATGCTTTTATGCCTCCCCACTGTTGTAAAATAAATAATAGCAATGAGAGCTGGGTATAGCAAAAAGAGCATGACTCTTATTAGAGTCATGCTCTTTTTTAAATGCAATCGAGATGAGTGTATTGCACAAAATTTGCGGCGAAACGCATGGTGACTGCTTCCGTAATGACGATGTAAGAAAGGGAGTTAGTGTGACAGAGAGTGTCGGTGTTAAGATAAGAACAAATCACCCTCACCCATGGTTTCATCGACCTTGCGGTCAGTTGATCTGAATCACGACAGATGCCACACGGCACTTACAGCTCTGAGGCTCTATACTGTGCCGTGGGCATTCCTTGAGTCCCTACATTTTTTTAAATCAATGTCTTTATCTCATATGACGCTCTCTCCCCCTTCTGGGGCAGCGACTTCCATGTTAACGCTATCGCTATCATCTATTGGCACTCTTCTTCCAGTCTTATCGAGCGTGTCATCCCTGGGCGAACCTGCGCAAAGCAACGAAGTGCGCTGTCGACGATACGACATCGGCGAAGTACACCGGTCCCGGTAGGTCCTTGCTACGCTGTATCCAATCCATCATCACACAATATAGTTCATCATACAACGGACAGGACCACAGTATGTTCAATTTCAGTCCTCGCTTTCTCCACACTAACACATGCTACTTTCATGTCGTCTCAAGGCATTCAGTTTCTATCTGAATATGCCGTGTCTGGCGAGGATCTGGTAGGTCTGATAATATCCGATCGCGAATACGCGCTCTCTCCATACGTCTAGCTCGAGTCACCTCCAGGCCTGAGGGAAGTACTACAGCCAATATGGGTAGGGCAGCAGTACTGGTGGACCTATATGCTTTAGTCAGTAGTACGAGTGCCTGTCACTGACTCGCGTCGTACGTTGTTAAGTGATGGTGCCAAACAGCATACGTCAGCGTAGCCACTTATGTTCTCTTACAAAGGATTTTAAGGCTCGTTACCTAACCCCCCAGGATGATGCCGTTATCCTTTAAAGGCCAATAATTTTGCCAAAACATTCTGCGGCTCGTTCTCCTATCTGGGCGGTGTATTTCATAAACAATAGGACTAAGTCCAGCTCCACGCCAAGGATCGTCGCCGACGTGACGCTTCTCACTATTTCTTGGCCGAAGACATATATTATCTCGTCAATATTTCCTGTACTTTTTCAGACTGAACTTTCTTATTCCCAGAATGTTTGGATTATCAGCTTTAAAACTATACATGTCTATGTAATATTGGTAGACAACTTTTAGAGTTTCGTGAAGTTTTTATCTTCGGCCGAAAACTTTGAGATTTGTTGGCACCTGGCTGTTGAGCTTTTATCAAACTCTTGGATGGAGTCTTTAAATATTCTTTCGAGGTGACCTTCTATTTCGAGCTTCGATATCTCGTTTTAAAAACTTACGCGAACCTTTTTGTATATATTTGAACAGTGATGAGAGTTTGAATAGTTTGACTTTAATTTATCCCGACATAGTTTTTTTCTAATAAATAATTTATTTTGTTTAGTTTCTTTTTGCATATGATATCAGAAGACATGCTAGCATGTCGCCCACCTGATCTAAAGTGTTTTAGCTTATAACGCCTACAATATAGAAAGTATCGCTCTCTCATTGCCGTCCCTGGCTAACAGAGCAGCTCCTTAGGAGCTCGACCATATTTACTCGCAGGAATACAACAATCCTTCAAGTAGTTGATATTCTGCGTTTCCCTGTGAGGTGGAAGTACTTCCCCAGTTGGGGTTCTTTGATGCGCCCTATCTCTCATTTTCATCTCCGTTTTTTTAGTTTAAGTCTGACAAGTAAACTATTAGATATCACATGCAACGATTTTTTTTATACAACATTCGGAGAAATATAAGCATATGGCCCAACTAATGTAAGGCAGTTACTCCTAATACAGCAACTCGTTAGGAGCCTATCGGCAACCAGTACTTCTCAAGACGAACTACTTTGATGCGCCCTACCTCTCTTAAAAATACCCAGACCGAGACAAACATACATGTTCACGCAAACACATGTTATTATGTAGTTTTGCCATTTTATGGATTATTCATGGACCCCTACCATAAACAATTCTTCAGACAGATTACACTAGTACAGACAGTACAGATGACTCACTCTTATTTGTACAGTCGAAGTCGACCTGACTTGGTGGACTTTCAAAAGTAACAAAATACGTTTCGTATTTATGTGCATATTTGCGATTACCAATTGCTCGGCGGTGAATTCAAACATAGTTAGGAAACCAAGAAATTATTTTCAGAAAGGCGTGTGACCTGACCTCAGCAAGGTCTGGTTTTGTCCCTATGTTGATGAGATCTGACGGCAGTCCCTCCATGTAAATCTCGGTGTATTCGTCAAATCATTAAGCTTAGGTAACGGACTACGCCAATTCTAATGGTTTAAGAAATAGGATCACGCTAGGATGAAGATAATGATTTTTTTTCGAAGTTTATCTATAAAAACCAAATTTTCTAAAAAGAAAAATTGAACAAGCTCTGTCTGTTGTAATGTATAAATATATCCTGTTATTCTATATTTTTCGGTGGAGTCTCGTTTGGCATCAGTCAGTATGTACCACATCCTACCCTAAGACCCTCATCATCATCATCACCTCAGGCCGTATTCGTCCACTGCTGAACATAGACCTTCCCTCTAGAGCGCCTAAGACACTACATTTTAATTATATACCAGGTACATCCGCAGCGCAATCCTTCATCCCCTCCCTCGACCCCCTTCCGGGAGGAAATCAAGATTGCAGTTAACCCGCTGTAAATATAAAATATGTCCAAAGTTGCGTTCCGTTAACCGCAGAACGCTTTTAAGGGATGTCAAATTGATATATACTTTGGAGTTTGCTCCTGTCGCCAACTACGGAAACCAATACGTTCGTGATCGATGGGTATTCAAATATGCTTTTACAGGTTACGAGGAGGTTTGCTCATAGCTACCTCTGCTGTTAACACAGCAACTCCTCCGAAGCTCACTGTTAACTTTAGTTAATAATACAGTAACTCTTTATGGAGTTGCTATTCTTTTTTATAAATGTTCTTTTTTTTATACTACTTCGGAACGCATACAAGCATACGGCCCACCTGATGTAAAGCGGGTACCGTAGCCGCTTGTAATATATTAAGTATCACTAGCGCGATGCCTCCTCCGCTACTAACACAGTAACTCGTTAGGAGCTTACTGGTGACCGCACTCACACGCAGAAACACAACAACCCTCTAGGGATTTGTTATTTGGCTGCGGTTTTCTGTGAGGTGGAGGTGCTTCACCAGACAGGCTGCTTTGATGCGCGCTCTATTAAAACATCCAGACCAAGACAAACAGCTCGTCAAAATCTGTATCTTCACGCCTTGTCCGTTGCGGGGTAGGCAGAGAGGACTGAGCACCATAAGACGCGGTCCTTACACACTTCACTCGCTTCTCTAACATTCATAACTCTTTTCATGCACGCTCGCTGGTCCCTGGGGCTCCTGACTAACCTTCTGATAAAATACGACCAATTTGGTCGTAGTAGATTAGTCTCCACCTTCCTCGGCTCCTACATCCATCCACTTTTGCATTGTATATCTGTATATATATATTTCATAAGTAAACGTGATTCCAAAATGTCACAGTTCACCATTCCATGAGTGAGAGCCTAGTGGATGAAGAATCGGCCTTGTGACAAACAGGTTCCCGGTTCGAGTTTTCGTATTTATGTACATATTTGTAATTACCACTAGCTCGGCGCTGAAGGCCAACATCGTGAGGAACCCGCATGTCTAATGCGGTAATACCTAATAATGCGGTATTAATCCCAACGCTAACTTATGGAAGTGAGAGCTGGGTATGGCAGAGAGAGCATGAAAGTAGAATAAATGCGGCCGAGATGAGAGCACTGCGAAAAATTTGTGGCATAACGCTTGTTGACCGCGTTCGAAATGATGACGTACGAAAGAGAGTTGGACTGAAAGAGAGTGTCGGTGTTAAGTCCGTTGGTTCGGACATGTAGAAAAAATGCAAGATGAAAGAATGACGAAACAGATATACAATGCGAAAGTAGAAGGATGTAGGAGCCGAGGAAGACCAAGACTAACCCACCGTGACCAAATTGGTCGTGTTTTATCAGAAGGTGATGTCAGGAGCCTTAGGAACCGGCGAGCGTGCATGAAAAGAGCTATGAATGTGAAAGAAGCGAGTGAAGTGTGTAAGGACCGCGTCTTATGGCGCTCGCTTCTCTCTGCCTACCCCGAAAGGGACCTGACGTGAAGATATACATACATATATATATAATAATCATTTGGTTTTTTCCCTTTGGGTTGCGGAGATCAGACGGCAGTTGTTCCGTGTAACAATCTGTATCTTAGCCAAGTCGTTAGTCTTAAGTAGCGGACCCCGATCCTTAGGATAACGGAATGACGGTAAGAAGAAGTGATTTCAAAATTTCCATTTCACGTCAGATGAACCGCATGCTTGTTTTACCGTTGGTATTAAAAACAGTTATTCAACAAATTCGATATCCAGTTGGAAATAAAAAGAATTTGAATGAAGTCATTAATTGGGGCAATAAAAAGATCCGCCTTGTAACAACTCGGCAACCTGAAATAATACTACGAACCTTCCCTTTGCGACTGTAAATAATCCGACGCAATTAAAACAATCTTCAATTTTCTCCTGAAAAAAATCTTTTCCCGAGCTTTTTCAGGTATTATAATTTCTCAAGTCGGCCGTAATGGACACTTCTCGGTGGCTAGGGGTCCGTAGGTTGCCTTCTTGTTTGGCTTTAAGGTTGCGTTATTAATTTGAAAGGTGTTTTTATCGATTGCAACGCTTTTAGAAAGCTCCGCGGACAGGAGTTTTACTTTTATTACTTGTAAGTTCTGTAAAGCCCTGTGGGGTTCTTTGCAGAAAGCTTAAAAGTTTGTTGCGCGGTCGGCAATAAGGTAGAGCTTAGGGAATTGTACATGTCGTACTGTAGGAGTATCATACACTTTGTTTCATTTAATAGGCGACCGTACAACGTTGGCTTTCAATATTTGCAATTATGATCATTGTAATTTTTGTTCTACTATAAATAATAATAGCGTGGCTATCAAAGTATTTTTTTTATACCGATAGTAATTCACTTTAAAATTGGAATAAAAAAAATTATGCAGCAATGTTTAATTGTTTAATGATACCAGCTTGTAGTTAGGTGGTGAAGTAGTTAGTAACGGTACTTTGATACCCACGCTCGTGAGTTCGATTCTCACACAGGACAAACATTTGTGTGATTGTACACACTTCAACATTTTTTTTTATACAATTAGATTGACAAACAAGCACACGGCCCGCATCAGATGGTAAGCAGTTACCGCAGCCTATTGACGCTCGCAACACCACGGGAATGTTACTCGCGCGCTGCCAATCTTGTGACCTTAGGCTGTTTCGTCACAGTACCCAGTGCCATATCTCATCCTTCAATAGCTATATAAATATAGCTGCTTGGCGGTAGAAATAGGTGAGACAGAGGTACCCACGCAGACGACTTTTGTACAAAGTCTCCCGCTGGTCTTGTTTGTCTTGGTCTGTATGTTTTCAATGCACTATAAGTATGTATTTACGAAAAAAAGTAATTATCTATGTTTATCAGTTGTCTAGTAACTATAACACAAGCTTCGTTTATTTTGGGGATAGATGACGCTGTGTAATTTGAGCGACAATATTTATTTACTTATTATGTAATTTAACCACGCTAATTTATCTACCCTGGGTTCAAATTTGAGACTACTTACATTCCTCATATTATCAGAATATATATATAAATGAAATACAAATAAAGAACCCATATGCCATAACATCCACTTACATTGAAGTAATTATCATTGTGGCTGTACATCGTTTTCGTATAAATTCGGAGAAGCTGTTATGATTTACATTATCCGTTCATGTTTTCATGTCAGCGTCAATTTCATGTCAATTTACCCCATCTTGCGTGGGGCGGACACCGCTTGCCAAAGTGTAGGCTCTGTACACACCGGAGCTTTACTCGTGCATTGCCGACTCCGTAATAATCACTCAACGACCTCATATGTGGACCTGGTCCTGCAGTGTCTCGGGACAGCCTCATTTACAAGTATGTCATGTACTATATAAGGCTGCCATGCTTAATATGTAATCGCGTAGATGGTTACATCTCGCAACACTTATGTTTGATTTAATAAAATTTAAAAACCCTATGTACCTATACACTAAATTGAATTTTCGTACCTTTCAAAACAGATATGGATCGCGTGTTCTCAGGTCGGTTCGAACTCCGTTGACAACTCATACGCACAGGACTGCGGCATTTAATAGTAATTTTCGCTACCTGGCGACTAAGTAAAGGAACAATACCCTGGCCATAAATACTGTTACAATTAAAAATAAACAAAATATTGCATTTGAATTTGGAATCTATCATTTTCATATGATTGTTGATTGAGTTTTCTCATTTTGGCGCCAATACATTGTACAATATTTTGCGATATTAAAATGGAGTGGGGTGATAAAGAGAACCGAATCGCTGTGATTGCATTACACAAAGTAAGTATGGAGCCAAATGCAATTTTTAAAACTCTCCACACGCTTGGTATTAGTAAAATGTTTGTGTACCGGACTATTAAACCTGTGAGACCCCGTTATATACGTTTTCCCATATATTTCTTGGCGGAAAAGCGGCCCGCGGGTAATGAGAGATTAATAGGTACAATGAGACCTCCTCTGTTTATGACAGAAAAAGATCTGGCCGTCCACGTAGTGTTCATACGAAAAAGGTGGTCAAAGCAGTAAGGGAAAGATTTCGAAGAAATCCTGTCCGAAAGCAAAAGATTTTATCTCGGGAGATGAAGATAGCAAGATGAAGATAGCCTAGAACCATGTTGCGTATTTTAAAAGATGACTTAGGACTTGCAGCCGATAAGAAACGTACTGGTCATTTCTTAACTGATAATTTGAAAAAGAATAGGGTGGTAAAATCGAAACAACTACTGAAGCGGTACGCAAAGGGAGGTCACAGAATAATTTTATTTACGGATGAGAAAATTTTTACAACTGAGCAACATTTTTACAAACAAAATGACCGTATTTATGCTCAAAGCTCTAAGGAAGCTTCCCAGTTAGTCGACAGAGTGCAACGTGGGCACTGTCCGACTTCAGTGATGGTTTGGTGGGGTATTAGCTATGAAGGAGTGACTGAGCCATACTTTTGTGAAAAAGGTATCAAAACGTCGGTACAAGTATATCAAGATACCATTCTTGAGAAGGTAGTGAAGCTCCTTAACAACACCATGTTCCATAATCAAGAATGGTCCTTCCAGCAAGACTCGGCGCCGGGTCATAAAGCTCGTTCTACGCAGTCTTGGTTGGAAACGAACGTTTCGGACTTCATCAGAGCTGAAGACTGGCCGTCGTCTAGTGCCGATCTTAATCCGCTGGATTATGATTTATGGTCAGTTTTAGAGAGTACGGCTTGCTCTGAACGCGATAATAATTTAGAGTCCCTAAAACAATCCGTACGATTGGCAATGAAGAATTTTCCCATGGAAAGAGTGCGTGCTTCTATTGATAACTGGCCTCAACGTTTAAAAGGCAGCCAATGGAGACCAAGTTTTTATATTTTAAATTGTTTTATATTTATGTATTAAACTAACACATTGTAAAAGTAATAAATGTTATTTGCAATAGAATTTTTTTTTCTTTGTTTCAGTATTTATGACAAGACTAGGTATTTAGGTAAAATACAGGATAAAATTTTTATTTACCGTTGGATATTTGAGGGCACTTAAATGTGTCCTAAATTAAAAAATAAAATTGAATGTTATTAATTTCTAGTAGTTTTCATTTTCATTACCCTCAGGTTAATACACCTATAAATGATATACGTGTATAAAGTCGGCCATAACTTACAAACTGTTTCAGCTGCCATCTCCAGTGCCGAGTACAATTATGACTGGTATAATACAAAGCAATTTGAATGGAATTAAAAGCCCGTCTCTCAGAGCGCCGTCGAAGGAGCTCAATAAATCAGCGATGCAGGTCTACGATAACGAATGGACCGCTTTATTTCCATCAAAGGAAACGATGCTTCTTTTAATATTTGTTCCATTTCTTTTTATATTTCGAGGCCCCGAGACGGGCGGTGCAGTACGCTGTACATTTTGATGTTGATACGTCAATAAATCAAAATAAAATAAAAATTACGCTGTTACGCTACTTTCACACCAACGCTCGTGGGTTCGATTCCCACACAGTACAAACATTTATGTGCATGAACACGTCTGTTTGTATTGGTCTGCGTATTTTCTATGTATAATAAGTATGTACTCGTATTTACAAAAAAAAAATGTATTTACGTATGTTTATCATTTGTCTAGTACCCATAACACAAGCTTCGCTTACTTTGGGGATAGATGGCGCTGTGTAATTTGTCCGACAATATTTATTTATTTATTTATTATTTATAAATTTGCTTTCATAGCGATTCATAGGAGATTCAGAAAACTGACGGTGGTTTGGTATTGTAAGAATTTTTTTATACAACGTCGGGAGGTATTCGAACATACGGCCCACCTGATGTAAAACGTTACCATAGCCTATTAGCTACTTTGACACTAACGCTCGTTGGTTCGATTCCCACACAGGACACACATTTGTGTGCATGAACATGTCTGTTTGTCTTGGCCTGGGTATTTTCTATGTAAGTATATAAATATATGTGTATAGTAAGTATCTATTTACGTATGTTTATCAGTTGTCTAGTACCCATAACCACATCCACCCAGCCACCCGCAAAACCAATTCTTGCCTCATATACTCTGGACACTGACGTCATAACACGAGTAAACTCAGTTAAGGACCTAGGTGTTATCTTTGACATCAACCTTTTCATAATCACATAACATCTTTAGCCGAGAATTGTTTTCCAAGATTAGGTTTCATAATTCGTTGTGCTCGTGATTTCAGTGATCCCAAGGCTGTCAAATTAATTTACAGAGCGCTCGTGAAAACTAAACTTGAAACTGCAAGCATCGTGTGGAATCCTCATTAGAGTTCCTATGCATTGCTTAAAAAGTCCAAAAAGCTTTTTTAAGGTTCCTATATAGGAAATGTTTTGGATATTATCCCTTTTTATTCCCGACAAAATTCTTATTAGGCACACTAGGATTCAACTCACTTGTGGTCAGGTGCAATTACAACTTACAACTACATGTAGCATCATGAGAGGAGAAAAAGACTGTCCTGAACTTGTGGTTCGTTTGGTAAAGCTTTTCGTCCCGCCAGTGCCCAATTACTGGCTGAGGCCACGCGTTTCAGTTCTACTGGCCCCACCCAGGGCTAGGACAGTATCCCACTAAATAAGTGCAATAAGTATTTTCAATGACCTTCTGTCATCAACACCCGAATCTGTTTGCGTGGAGATGGATGGATGTGAATTATGAATACCTTAGACATTGTGAGAAGATGGATGGTAGTTGACTAAGATATAATTACCTAATTGTTATTAAATTATGAAACGTAGTATGAAATTTATAGCGCAATAGTATGTTAGTGTAATGCTGTAAATTTTGATTTACAATAAATAAATAACACAAGCTTCGCTTCCTTAGCTAGATTGCGCTGTTCAATTTCTCGAACAATATTTATTTATGTGTATCAATATCATTGATCGTAAACAATCTCATTAGAGGCACGCAACGCGCGGCATACGGCCGCATGACATTCTTCTCATAACATCTTGTACCCGTACATCAATTTACAGGAAATTTGAATCAAATGCAGCGGAATGTTATCATTTCGCATAAACTTAACTAATTGAGAAATTATTGTACAATAGTTTATGTAATATGTATGTCAAATTGTCTCCTTCCTGTGTTTGACACACTTCAGCACAACAAAGCGTATCATGTTCACTCGGTGATCAACCCTGTATCATAAATTATATGCACTAAAATTTACGGTATTATTCATATAATCATGAAACAACCACTAGAAAATGTTTTTATCTTTCATTGAATATCCGCAGGGGAGCCTTGGATCCTTGATGTCTACTACAGACAAAGTATAAATAAATTCCTTTATTATTTTAATTAAATTCAAGTTATCTATTTTTGTGAGAAGGCGAATCGATCGAATGCGCTTTCTCAAGTCAACAATATAATGAAGCAATTATGCAGCACACTTGCATAAAACTTAATTTATAATATTATATATATAAATTTATATCAATTGACGAGCTCGGTGGCTCACTCGTGAATGACGCGACTTTGACACCAACGCTCGTGAATTCGATTCCCACACAAGGCAAACATTTGTGTGCATAAACATGTCTATTTATCTTGGTCTGGATGTTTTAAGGCGACACCTCGATCGTGAAGCTTTAAAATGGCTCCGCCCAATCACCCCGCGCCCCTCAAGTGACACTCTACGCTCGATTTGTAAAATTTGAAATTAGCGCCTAATAGGTAACCTGGGGTCAACGTATAGTCAATGCAAACGAACAGAAAAGCTACGGAGTCGCGTCACACCTAAAAAAATTATAATATCAATATTTAATAAAAAATATTGATTTAATTATTATTTAGCTTTATACATACTGAACCAACATATTTATTTAAGCTAGACGGAAAACAATAGTAATAATAGTAATAAAAAACTACAGAAATGTATTCACTTTTAAAAGTTTATTGAAAGAGAAATCAATGACATCGTTTTATGTTTATATCTCTACAAGTTAACATGTCTCGGTATCTATGTTGTTCTTACTTAGGTCTCGTTCAGTGGCGCCCTCATTGAATAAAAAATCATATCATAGCATAGAAGATAAACATTATGAAATCCTATGTTGCATTTATTACGAAGATAGTAAAGTATTTTTACGTTATTAAACCAACACTCAAAATATTCCACTATCGTTGTTATAAGCAAAAGTGCTAAAAGAGGCCGTTTTTGGCAATTATGCCTATAACAACGAAAGCAAAACATTTCAATTGTTGGTTTAATGACGTAAAAGTACGTTATTGTATTTGTAACACACGCAACACAGGACTTTATAATGTTTATCTTCCACGCTATGATACGATATTTTATTCCTTGAGGCGCCACTGGATAGCATGTATCCCCCTTAAGAAGAATGAAACACCAGCTACATAATACAACATTGTTTATCGAGAGGCTAAAACGGGCCATTTGTTGATTCGGGCACATATGTTCGAGTGTCATAATGGCTGATAGCGCCGAGTAAACACAGGATTTTTTTATTTCGAATAAATAAGAGAAATAAAATTATCAGATTGAATTAGAGAAAGTATTCCCGCTATTACTACTAGTTTTTATATAATTTTCGCAACACATTAACATAATGTGACCTCCAGGATTTTTTTCTTTACAAAGAAGTTAAGGGCTATAACTTATAACACACACTTTAGCCCCTCTACGTTATACCTTTAATGCTATTTTTTTAGAGCACGAAGAGTAAACATTTTATTACAAGCTTTTAGCAACTTTTAGTGCATAAAATGGTATACGGCATCTACACAACTTTCACGCGTCATACCTAACATCGACGAATATATCATTCAGGTATCTACTGAAAGATTGCGTACCTAAATGATAAAGAAATTGTATATTTTGATCATTAAATGTAAATTTAACCTTTACCAAAAATTTATCAAGCACTTGGAATCCAATCAGCGAAATGTGAAAAAAACACAACCAATATTTTAGGGTATCCTTCGAAAGAATAAATTATAATGATTAATTTCATCTAATGATATAGATTTATAAATTTATGGAAAATATTTAGATTTAACATTCAATTATCACTAAGATTTTAAAAATTGCTGTTTTTGACCCTAACCGTTATGTAGCTAAATAAATTGATAAAATTATAATTTATAAAATTAATTTTTATTCCTTGAGCCTCTTTAATAAGCACAAATCTTGATTTGGTGCCTTCACCACCAGACTACATTCAAGCTATTTCACGTAATATATATAACCGCTATGAATAAACAAACGTCTTGAAGTACTCGTTTATCCTTGGCGCTAATTTTGGATTGGGATTGCAACAAACATATTTTTAAAGAGTAAATAGCTCTAGCCATCCACCTTGCTTGATGCATCGCCAGGATCCAGGAGGTCTGATTTTAATTTTTTTATCATTATCTCCTCCTAGGAATATAATGGATAGTTCAATTACTTCCCGATAATCGTCACGTACAATGTTTTTTTGTAATTCTTGATTATAAAATATCAACAATTCTTTTATTATTGTATTACCAAAATGTTGTGTGACAATATCGGTGTACGATTGAATAGCAGCAGGATTAATAGTTTTCCAGTCGTCTCTAAATTTTTTGAACATTGGGATATCAGGGCTGCTTGTGACTTGGTGGATTTTTGATTCGATTTGACACAGCTTTACCTTGATCCTGGCCGGAAGAGCTCTCTAGTTTGGGTACAGCCAGAAGTTGTTCATTTTCTCTAAATGAAATTAAAATTGGCAGGCGTTCTTCTTTAGGGCTTCTCACGTCCATGCCAGGTAACAATTTCCCATTCCAGTAAACGGTCACCTTTTTAGACATATTATTTTGAAAATCTGATTTTATAGATTCCGCTCTATCTTTTCTACTCTGAGTGCTAATGCGTTAATAGACGATTTGTTTATCGGTAAATCATCACAGCTAAAATCTAGTGCTTCTACTACAGCCCGGTGTATATAGACAAAATCCCTTATGCTTAATTGAGATCTATCTAAATCTGCAACTAACATAGGCGTGATAAAGTCTTCCTTCCTCGTAACACATTTGGTCATGTCTTTTTTTCTCTTCTTTTAATTTTCTCTGTTTGGTCCTTTCTTCTTTTTCGGCTAACTTTTTTTTGTGCGCCTGCTAAACATCCTGAATTATTTATATAAATATTTTGTCTTCTTCTATTGTAATCCGTTCTAAAGTATCAGCGTGTGCTATATCGAATAAACTATCTAAATTATTTTGAAAGTCCTCACGGCGTTTGTAAACATCTCGTATTTTTTTGGAAATTTTTTCCTACTCCCTCCTGGTGAAGATTCACAAGTTATTTTACACAGTTAGGTATATCTCTGGTAGGGGATCCTAGCTTTTTCCCTAAATATAATACACTCTCGAATGACTAGGTATGCGCTTTCACTAACAGTCAATTTAACTTCGCGAATTTTATAAAAAAGTACAGGAAGAACATGACGGTTAGACTGTAATTTTGCGCCTATTATTTGATAATTTACGTCTCCAACTAAGAAAATACTTGATTTATTGCTTTTCAATTCCAGTGCCATCTTATAAAAGTTAAAACATTACGTATTACTCACGAGAATAACTGACATTCAAATTTAATAGACGGTTAGGTAATTATGACGAAGTTAACAATGCTCTCACTAAAGTTATTCTTTGGTTTAGTGTTAATAATCTGCTTTTAAATGATAAAAAGACTAAAGTAATTAAGTTCTCAACACCTAATGTAAGACAGGTGGCTACCAATGTACATGTTAATGGAACTAATTTAGCCTCTGTGGAGACAACTGTGTTCTTGGGTATAACAATTGACTCCAGACTACAAAGGGGCCCACAAATTGAAAAATTATCAGGAAAACTAAGTTCTGCAGCTTATGCAGTGAAAACTATTAGACGGCTCACTGATATTGATACGGCTAGAATAGTTTATTTCAGCTACTTTCATAGTATTATGTCATATGGAATTCTTCTTTGGGGTAACTCCGCGGATATTAACACCATCTTTTTATTGCAAAAGAGAGCCATAAGAGCTATCTACAAACTTGGTCCCCGGGAGAGCCTTAGAGAAAAATTCAAAGAAATAAATATTTTAACAGTCGCATCGCAATATATCTATGAAAATCTTTTGTATGTCCATAAAAACATAGACTCATTTTGTAAAAAGAGTGATACTCATAGCATAAATACTAGATATAAGCATAATCTTGTGTTATATGCAAGCCGTCTCCACAAAACAAGTAATTATTTTATGGGGCAATGTATACGGTTCTATAACAAACTTCCCAGCAATTAAGAGATTTGTCAATAAACAAATTTAAAACTACTATTAAAGCCAAATTGTGTAGCAGGGCATATTATAAAGTATCTGACTATATTAATGATAAAAATGCCTGGGAGTGAGTCGATCCAATTATAATGTAATTAACAAAATATGTAAATTTGTTTGGATACCAAAAGAGGGATGCCTGAGTTTTTTGGCAGTATTTTTATCAGTGCTCACCTAGTCATAAACTGCACGGTAGGGAAAAAAATTGTGACGATTCCAAACAAATGTAGCCATTTTTACGGAATAAAAAGATTTTGACTTTGAATTTGAACAAATGAATACCGCGAGTACGTGCGGCACTGCCGCGCAACTTGTGTGAACATGTTTCGATGTAATTCGGCACGGATTATCGTAATCTAAATAAGTTAAAAATTAATTTCCGAGTGTTTTAAAAGCAAATGAACAAAACTAAAACCTATGCGTTAGAAAATAAAAACTTTGAAAAATAAGGGACACCCTAATATACATATATACAAATAGATTTTATAATCTATTCATATTTAAAAAAAACATGTGACAAATGATTTTCTTGCTGTTTCATAACTTTAACTTCAGTATAATGACATTTATTGTATTTTACTTATGTATACTCTGTGTTTTGTATTGTTGTACGTTTCCTTGTTATTTATTAAACTCTCAAGAAGAAAGAACCAGGACCATCTCTGATGTTGCAAAATAAATCTAATCCGTACAATAGTTCAATACTAACCACAATGTATAGAATAGATGATTTTTTTGTGTTTTCAGTGTTGGTTCATAGTAAATATTATTTGTTTTCACGATTACCATGGGTATAAGTATACTATCTATCTATATCTTCACGCTAAATCCCTCGTGAGCGCCACATGACTCGGTACTTACACCTCGCTCGCTTCTTTAACATGAAATATACCGAGTTTTTTTAAAAACTATCAAAATATACTATTTTACTAGTAATTATTTTAATACAAAAAAAAAAAAAACCACTGGTTTTTTATCTTCTGATTGGATAAATTTCCAACGTAAACTAACCTTCACCTACGTACAATGTCTAAGTCGGAGTTCGGTGAGCTTATAATGGTTACTATGAGTTTGTCGTCCCGTATGACACTTACGTTAAAGTAGCATATAAATCGAGTAGTGATTCTTCTAGTGGAATATGTTTATTTAGTAAGTTTCTCCTAAAAAACAAAACAGCAAAAATATTCTATTTTATAAGTTTTTATTTTAATACAAAGAAATAAAGAGTCTCCACTGGTTGCTATGTGCTGAGAGCGCGAACCTTATTGGTATAAATTTCCAACGTAACCTGACCTCCACCGACGTACAACTTCTAAGTCGGAGTTCGGTCAGATTATAATGGACATAATAGGAGTTTGACGTCCTATATAGGTACGCGGTCAGCCTGTGGATAATGTATACCAATTATCAAATGTTACTGTTTATTCCTGCAAAAAATAACTCTTATTTAATGCAGTTTTATATAGAGTTATTAAGTAAGCAAAATTAAAAAAAAGTTTGAAGAGGAATTAAATAGCTTGGGCCAACCATACTTAGGAACTGTTCTAAAAACTAGAAATATGTCTACACAATGTTATTATAATATGTTTAATGAATATAATAATTTAAAAAAATAAATACCTTGTCTTGTTCACCTCCGCCATTCTACGAACATTTTCTTTGTATTTTTATTATATATATTTTCTTTTTAGTGTTCCCCATTATTACAACAGTATAATAAATATATATAAACCTATAATATTATTTACTACTTATATCTAATAATAATACACTTACGCTAAATACTATAATATTGAATATTTACAACTATTAAACTTTGGTGTCGCGATGTTAATGGAGCGAGTTCGAGCAGACAGTCGACATAGGTCTCACCTCGAAGCGGGCTGCAGCCGGATTGGCTGGATGTAGTTAGTCAACGCGTTTATAATCCTCATTACCGCACAATAAGGTCGAAAACACGTAGCACCCAAGACGAATGTGATCGCTTAGAAATTGTCAGAAACTTAAAATATTTTTAAAAAATTTCATGTTTCACTTATCAAAATATGCAGCAACCATATTATAAACATAGATATTACTAATAGATTTAAGTAATTTTGAAGCGTATAAACAGAACAACTTCGTTGTAATTTCAAAAATAATGAATTTCAGGAGGTGTTTTCGAAAGTAATTATTATCGAATCAATTTTACACAATCGCGTATTTGAGCAAGCAAATTCAAGATAAAGAAATGAAGTTATTTATATTAAAATCTTAGATCCGTCAGTTTAGTCATTAGCCTATACTATTCGATGAAAGTTGGTCTAATTTTTCGATGTGTCGCCTTAACAGAGGTAGGGCGCATCGAAGCAGCCCGGATCAGGCAATAGGTGGGCCGTAAGTTTGTATGCTACCTGACGTAGTTTAAAAAAAACATGCTGTGTGAAATGCAGAGTATATCTTTTTGGATTCAATACTAATTCTGTCGATTTTGTTCATACAAGGCCAGGCGAATTTTCGCGTAAATATTCATTGATAGTGTAATAAGTTTTGTTTACTAAACACATTTTGATATGATTTTTAAATTAGTTACTTGAAAAATGTAGCGTATAATCAGAGGTTTTATTTTATATCTATAGTCTCTGACGCATGAAAGACTTGCTAATTATCCTCAGCCTGTATTTATGGATAACCAATTTAGTTTTGTATTCGTGTACCTCACTAATCTTTTCGAAGCTTCATTATCCCCGAGTACAACGTGCTATTGTATTATTCACGATTTCTGTATAAAACTTAAATACTCCGCGGGTTTAACTGCGGCCAGCAGCTAGTTTTCTATATTTTAAGGAATATAATGTGTTTGAAATAGTTTGAAAAGTACATATTCATTATCATTTAAAATACAGTAACTGCTGTAAATTGTATCTCATTTCTGCTGCGTTGTCAATTGATAACATTCATTGCTATGCGTACGATAGCGGCAAGGTTACTATTAATATAAACCGTGCAAACATTCTTCTCTTCCTCCTCGAAGACACCAGCTATCAACATGTCTCCAAAATTTATGGTTCTTCCAGTTAAGAAACCGCACTTGGAATCCTTAACACGATTCTTGCCTTTCCGAAGAGACTTGGAGTTTTGTTCAAGATCATAACAAGGTTCATTTCCAAAGTCACCAAAAGCAGAAGGTAGCATTCAAGATACTTGATGTGCTCAACACAACGATCGTATGCTTTATTGCCACCACAACGTATATAAAATAAAATAAAAAATAAATATTTTCGGACAAATTACACAGCGCCACCTAGCCCCAAAGTAAGCGAAGCTTGTGTTATGGGTACTAGACAACTGATAAACATACGTAAATACATTTTTTTTTTTTTGTAAATACATACATATTATACATAGAAAATACCCACACCAAGACAAACAGACATGTTCATGCACACAAATGTTTGTATTGTGTGGGAATCGAACCCACGAGCGTTGGTGTCAAAGTAGCGTAACAGCGCGTTCCACCACTGCGCCACTGAGCTCGTCATATATAATTACATATTAATAGATTGTGTGTAACACGGGTGAAACAGAAATTTCAAAATAGAGGCATTAAATTTTCATTGCCGCTTTTAATACGAAATATACCATTAACAGTTATTACCCGTCTGACCCAAAAGGAGGGAAATATTTCTCGCGCGCATATATTATACGTATGTGGATACGTATGTATGTCCATTCCGTTATAACCTCCTGTAGCCTAAATGGCTCGACCAATGTTGAAAGTTAAGGTGTCATTTGATTGGATTTCTTCGCCCAAGGCTATGTGACATCAGCAAAATCAATATGGTGGATATAAAACTTTATCCACGGAGTCTTCATAGCTAATATGGCTACAGCTCAAAACCGATGTAAACATTAATCTGTCAATATCCATCTTTTAATTCCGATTCCGATTTTTTGGCTGAAAAAATTAACTTTTAAGTACTTGTTTTGATAAGAAATGCATTCCTTGGTAATGAGTCGTTTTAAAATTGCACTACCTGCGACAACGGCCGCCCGTCTCGTGGCCCCCCGCCGTCCCGCTCGTTAGCGCGATCTTCTCATGCAACAATTACACAAGATATTCGCGGTCCATTCGCTTCCAGCAATATTCTTTATTTTATCTGTCTGCGTCCTCTTCCTCCCCCTCCTCCCTGCCCCATACTCTCTCGCCTCCCCTGCGGTCGCGTCAGTGCTCGCTTTCAAAGCAATTGGTTGACGGTAATTGCTATTGTTTGAATTAATCCGAATACCATTTCAAATTATCGGATCTCGTCTATTGGAATTTTCGTCGAAGCAGATTTTCATAAGGGCGGGTTTATATTGGATGCAAATGCGATAAGGGGTTATATTTAAATTTAATCACGACTAGTGTTCCAAGTGTTCATAGTCAGCTTAGCGGCGTTCAGGATATGTTTAATTTCAAACTCGCTACAAAACTGATTAAATACCGAAGATATGAAACATATACCCCGGTCAGTTATTAGTCGATGCGGGTGTCCGAACGTATAGAATACCTCTTGTAAAGTTTTAATGGCAGGACCTGATTTTGAATTACTTACCGCTTTTAATATGCAAAACTTTGTGAATCCGTCAATGATTAATAGTGGATACTGGTTTCCAGTTCGTCTCTTTACCAATGGACCTAAATGATCCTCATGGATAGTATGGAAGGAATTATACATTTTTGGTATACTGTGTAAATATCCTTCTTTAGGCCCTGATGGCTCTTTACCCAACGCACAATGTAAGCAAGACTTTACGTATTTAAAAACGAATTTATTCATTTTAGGGAACCAAAAATCTTTTCTTATTTTATCAAGTGTTTTTTGCGTTGAAAAGTGACCTTTTGGAACTACCCACCTCAAATTTTCACCTACTTTCCGATAGACGCGATTATTTTTGATAACAAAGTTTTGTTTGATATCGACAGTTTCTTTAAAACTGGGGTCACCTAAGACCGCACGAGTGTGCTCTATTTTAGGGTCATTTAATAGCAGGCTAAGTAACCAATCACTTTCGGAAATGTGCGATACTGGGGAAAATGCGTTTCTTTATCAGTAGCATCATTATTGCTTAAAGGATTACGGCTCTGTGCATCGACGTGTTGCATCGCATGACCGGGCTTATACTCTATTAAACAATTGTACTCCTGCAACGCTGTCCACCAACGAGCTACACGAGGGATAATATCTCTTTTTGCAATTGTAGCTCGGAGCGCGCTACAATCAGTAACAATTGTAAAATGTTTTCCTAATAGGTATACCCTGAATCGATTTAGTGAAGTGACAACAACAAGGGTTTCTACTTCGTATGCGTGCATTTTTTCCTCCTCTATAGTAGTTTTATGACTAAAATAAGCTACAGGTCTTAATTCAGGCGATGGTGTCTTTTTTGGACCAGAATTCCACCTAAACCATGCTTAGAAGCATCACAGTGTAATTCTGTCATGTGATCTGGTATATATATAGCCAGGCGATCAATTAATTTGTTTAATAGTGTTTGGAAAGCCTCTTGCTGCTGTCGCTCCCATAACCACGGTTGGTTATTTTTAGTAAGATCGGTGAGAGGTTTTGTTATTAAGGAGAAGTCTTTGATAAATTTTCGGAAATAGCTCGCTAACCCTATAAATTGACGAACTTCGTGAACATTTGTTGGTTCGGGAAAAGATTTCATGGCCTCAATTTTAGCTTTACCTGGTCGGACTCCCTTTGAACAGATTTGAAACTCCAAATAATCTACTTCTTTATTAAAAAATTGACATTTTCGAATATTTAGCGTAAACCCAGCATTCTCTAAGAGTTATAAAGTCAGCTCTAGTTTAAATAAACACGGAAAAATCTTTACCGGCTATGAGTAAGTCATCCATAGAGTAGTATCTTATTTACTGTCCTCTGAAAAATAGCAGGACAGTTAGCTAATCCAAATGAAGCGCGTCGAAACTGGTAAAACCTAACAGGAGTAATAAAGGCTGTCAAGTGTCCTGCTTTACAGGTATTTGATATTAGCCACTAGACATATTTAAACTAATGAAGTAAGTGTTCCCACTAGGTAGATTAATTTGATGGTCTATGCGAGGTAGTGGGTAGAGGTCTCTAATAGTTTTCTTGTTAAGTGCTCTATGGTCTACACAAAGACGGTAACCTCTGGTTTTCTTTGAAACCAATGAGATTGGACTTGCACAAGCAGATTCAGATTCTTCAATTTATTTTCCTCCAATTCTTTAACGATTTCTCGCACTACTTCCTTCTCAGAATGACTTAGCCGATAAGGCCGGTAAACGACTGGTGTTTCATCATTTAATTTAATGTCCATTTCTGAAATATTGGTGCACCCAAGTTCTGCTAAATTTCGTGCAAAACAGTTACGGTATCTATGAATCAAATTATAAACACTTTCCTTCTGCTCGTCAGTTATTTTTGAGTTAATAAGAATTTCATCGCATTTAATGGGTTCTAAAGTGGAGATCACTAAACACCTTGTTTTATTTGAATCAAAATGTTTTATTTCATTTAAATCATTATGAAGACAAATTGGGTACGCACGAATAATCATAGACTTTGCAAATATGTATAAATGTGTTTGAGATTACACTTCTATAGCCACCTTTAAGATAAATAGTGAAATCCCTTAAATTTTGTAAATAACAAAGAAGTAATTCCTTATTTATAACTTTCGTATCAGATTTCGCATATAAATTATACTTTTGGTCATTTATTAATTCTTTATCTATATTAGCTAAGTCAGAGTCAATTGAACGCAAAAAAAAAAACGTTAAGAAAGTTACCAGTCTTTATAATGACAACATGTGGAAATTCTGAAAAATTCTGTTCTACTAAAAGTGAAACATTTAAATGACGATCGTCAATGACGTAAGCTACGATATTCGCTATGACAGTGTCAATGTTTATAGTAAATGTAGTTTTTCCTAACAAAGGAATTTGAATATTGGCCACACCTCGTATCGTAGTGCGGTCGTCTATTCCATATATGACATAACCTACTGATCTTTTCCCTGATATCTCACAAGCATTTAATAACATAATTTTATCATAATAGTACTCGTCTAAGTTATCTCCATTTCTTAGCCTTTTCTCAAGCATATCAGTTAATTGAATACCATAGTTAGTTTCGGATAGAAAAACTTTTCGTAACAATGTTTCCCATTGCTGCCAATCATGCGAAATGGTCGCCGAACCTTGGTACCATTTTTTAGCGTTTCCGTAATAACGAAAGTATTCGTTGTAAAATGAGAAGTTTATATTATCATCATGTAAACAATTTTAACTTATAATATGTTTATATTACAAAACAAATATAAAAGAATTGAACTTTTATTAATTTTTCCTTTGGTTGATTTTAAATTAGTCTTAGGAAAGAAAAGTAATAAATTTCTATAGTAATAATTTTGATACCAGTGTAGACCTCGACACTACTGCACCGACCCTAACTTATACCATATGGGTTTCCCTTCAACGGAAGAGGTTTAGAATATACTCCACCACGCTGCTCAACAGCGGATTGGTGGATGCCAGTGTGTTTAAGCTGCATGAAGGCCACTGACTTAGCTTAACGACTGTCATCTATGCACAACAGCCGGAACCGACGGCTTAACGTGCCTTCCGAGCTAGCGATAGATAAATATAGGTCTTATAGGTATGTTTGATATGATGTTGTTTTAGAGAGACCTAAAAGCAGTTTCCCTTTCAACATTTTCATTTAGTCATGTTTTCCTAAGCTATTCTCAACTGTATGAATGGTTTCAATAGTTCCAAAGCCTTTGTTCGTATAAGTACAGATTCTCAAAAGGCCAGACTAAAGCCGTAGTATGAAGAGCAAGTAGAAAAATATGACAAAAGGAAAACAAATATTTATTTAATATGTTGTGACATACAAATAAAAACAAATTCACAGTTCCCATAGTTACAGTGTAAGGTTTTTAATCTACTATCAACATTATTAAAGTTGCATACGCCTCAGTAATCTGATGCAGGTAACATTCTAAGGAAACTATTTTAGTATCAAATATCAGCTTTTTACATTTATTTCAGAAAAGTAATATATACCGCGAAATGGTATTACGTGGGTTATACTGAAAATTTTTATATTACCAAAAACAGGATGATGTAGGAAAAGGTTATATCTTCCTCATTCTAATTACAGCTCGAAATCGTCTCCGTTCCTTTCTACGCACTCGCTCTTTTTTATGAATCTCTTCCACGCCTTTTTTAAAGCAGCCATTGCATCTTGTGTCCAGGATTATTAAAGCGAATTCCTCAGAGTTTATTTTTATTTTGGGAAGTAAGTAAAAGTATCATTATGAAGGTCGCGGGACCGCACGGAAAACGACCCACTAATTTCGTACCTTCCATAAAAACATACTCGATGGACTGTCTCGCGGAGTAGTAAGTTGGAGAGTTGACGTGATGGAGAAAGCTATTTGAAGCACTACAATCGAACATTTTCCGAGACAACTAGACAACAATGACAAACAAACAAATCTACAATAATAGTCCTTTCTTCTTTTAGCACAATTGTAGTGAAATGTCCCGTCCGGTATTCTTTATGAAGTAATCATCTTCTCTCTTGACTTCTACCCTTCTTTTCTTTTATTGGCAATTAAAGCATTTTACTTACGCGCGTATGTAAATTTACGTCTAAGTATTTTTAGACTTAGATCATTACAATGTCCAAATTTAGCGAATCTGTTAATGTGTCACTCTTTTATCATCATCTATCATTAGCCGCACAGACTCACAGTGATCACCATAGAAGGACGTCCTTAGCAGAAAACATCAGTGAACTGGCTCCAAACGTTTTGAACTCATTACATTAGTTATGAAAAGTGGCTAGGGGTGGGCCCTCATCATGAAATGTCAACCGAAGTTTATCATAATATTTTAAAATTAAGACCGCAACGAAAGGCGTAATAAATCATGGAGCGAAAATTCTCTCTAGTCAAATTAATTTCGACGCATGACAGGCACGTTTTAAATTGCCGCCAATTTATAAAAACAAATGACATGAGAATTCAATATACATTTATACTTCCCAAGAGTTCTTTAATCGAAAATTAAATAAATTTTTCATCGGTAAATTTTCTAACGGGGCAATTCTAACAACCTCCAGTGTGAGCCCCGCAGTGTTGGAGCTATGCAATAATCATACACTAAACAACTCGGCTCTTTAATTGTATTCGTATAAATTTAATACGCTTTGATTGATCCAGTAGTACGCGAATTACCGCCAACCAATATACATCATACCATATCAATCAAACGCGTATTCAAATAACCAATATTTACCATTAATCGTGTAACCATTTTACCAGTTTTGTAATAAGTGACTTTTGTATTTAGTAGAATTCAATAATAAACCATGTTTACATAAATACTATCTGTGAAAGTATATTGTCTCCACCAACAATCACGTAACACAGCGGGTATACCATCTGCCGAACCATCGAGCAGAGCCCACTACATGGTCCTTCGAGAAGAGATATTTTGGTTTACGAGTGACTGATACCAGTCTTTTGTTAAATCGAGGTTCTACAAACCAGTGATCTATAGATATGCCATCTGCCGAACCACCAAGCAGAGCCCACTACGCACAGTATTACTTTCTATTTGAGTATCATTATGAAGTAGAATAGTGATCGTGTTTCAGGAATATTACGAGTACCATTAATTATTTTAATCCAACTTTTGTTGACATAACGACTAAACATCTATTTGATATTAGGATTGATTCATTGTTTAATAAAATATGTTTAAAGTGGTTTACTTTCTTTGATGCCAGGAGTTAATTCACGTAGTGCTCGGTACCATGATTTGATGAGCCCGCTGACGTAGTAGTCAACAATGCTACAAAATCCGAGTACTTTAATGTCAAGGTCCGTAAATTCGACTTCCATAAGGGACAAACAGTTGTATGCGTGAATATATCTATTTAACTTGATCTGGGTATTTTTAAGAGAGGTACGGCACACTAAAGCGGTCTGCCGGGGGAAGTACCTCCACCTCACAGAAACCGCAGGCAAATAACAACTACCTAGAGGATTGTAGGCTTTCTACTTGTGAGTTAGGTCATCAGTAAACTCGAAGTTGATGTGTTAACAGCACGGGTACGACGCGCGAGAGATATGTTTCCCAGAAAAGGCTGGCAACGGACCAATAACCCCGTGTTGCTGATGTCTATGGGCTGCGGTGACCTAATATAAAAAATAGGTACTTCTTGTTGAATTAAACAATTTTTAACGGAAGTATCGCGTGTTTTATTTATTTTGTTGAACCTGACGTTTCGAATGCTTTGCAACATCCGTGGTCGCAGCAAGACTAAGGTGACATTTGTCTTACATTGGTTATCCAATTATTACATCTCCCACCATGGATGGATTAATTATATATGTTCCGATTAACACAAAAATCGTTCACGGTGTCCGAACGTTTTTGAATAGATCTCTGGGTTGATTGACTTGATTATTTTTAGAACTGGATCCCAAGCAGGTGGTACTTGCCAACCATCTTCTTTATTGAAATTGGGGTGTTTTCTTATTTCAATAGCCTCCATGTATTATACATAGTCTTAGCAAAGCATTCAAAACGTCAGGTTCAACAAATAAATAAAACACGCGCTACTTCCGTTAAAAATTGTTTATTTCAATGTGTAATAATCGCGAAAACCTAAGACAATTCTAGGTACTTCTTGTATTACAAGCGTACATGGGCGACGGTAGCTCCTTTATATCAGATGGGCTGTACGCTTGTATGTACCCGACGTAAAAAAAATCCGGTATAAAACGCTGATATAAATGCTAACGAAATGCTAGTAGATTAAAAAAGGAAATGTAAAATAATACAATTGAATAAGATACAATAAGATTATATTAAAAAAAAAAACGGGTAGCACTCCGGGATTGTCGGCAGAAGTGGAAACTTGAACATTAACGTTGTGCATTTTTGAATATTCTAGAATGGTTAGGGAATAATTTCGCACGAATTGCTTTATTTATCAGTATAAAAGTACTATCATTTATGTGGTAAAATACAATATTCATTATTAAACATGACAGTTTATATTACATTAAAAAGTTTATCTCTCAGAAAAATCAACTTTCATCCATAATTTCAACGACTCTTTCACCATCATCATTACCAGCATCATCATCGCCAATCTCTAAAACTCAAACACACACGCACACTCGTGCGAGCGCCCTGCACCGCTTAAACCAAACAGCGATGTTGATAAACTACGTTGAACGAAACGCAATTTCATAGCGCTTAGAACGTTTTGGTCGCGAGAAAATAATGCCCAATGAACGATCTAGCGCTTCATGTTTTAATTGTTTAATTAGAGGGAACTAATGTTTTAGCGCTGCAGCGAATGTGTCCTGACGGCCTGACGCGAGTTTAGCATTTTTTACTCATCCCATAAAGTGCACAACGCCGCTAAAGAAATTTTTCACTTCAAAAATAATTCAAAAGCACGCTTTCTGAAGCTCAATCAGCACCCTAATCTTTAAATATGGCCTTTACATTCCAGAACCTGCATATCCCGTGTACACATAAATTTAGTATCAAATTTAAGAAATCTCAACAATTCAAAACATTAACTTCAAAAGTGCTCATTAAAATATGTTCAGGGTTCGAGAGTTCATCCATAGACGGACAAACAAAGTAACCGGCCCGCACCAGCACAAGCGCGCGAGTGACAACAAAAAGTTCGCCGGATAACAAATTGATATTAAAATTGTTTATCTCTACAATCCATGCAGCCATCCGTTCAAAGAAGTAAGTTTTCATAGCTTTTCGCTCGCTGTAACACTGACTCGGAAGATATGAGAGAACTTTCGAATTTAATTCCATTAATGTCTTCCTTCATCGCCGGTGGAAGTTTCACAGTGTCGCTGAAGGGTGCAGGGGCGCGCCTTGCCGGGTGTTACATTTTGGCAGTACTACAAGGTTTTATTACTAAGGTTACATACAAACGCACGGCCCGCCCGATGGTATGCAGTTAGTGTACCCTGCGGATAGATATTCCCGGTTAACATAAATACATAATTTAGATAAGAAAAAATTCCGAGCGATGTACAAAAAGTAAAAAAAACCACTCAAATAAGTTAATGTATTAGGGGGTATAACTTTTGTATTTTTCCATCTCCAAACCGACCGAGAGGAGAACCAGATGTGTATAAACTTGCTCAAGATATGGGTACGTCAGATTACTGTATGTATGTATATCTTCACGCCAAGTCCCTTGCGGCGTAGGCAGAGAGAACCGAGCGCCATAAGACGCGGTCCTTACATACTTCACTCGCTTCTGTGACATTCATAGCTCTTCTCATACACGCTCGCCGGTTCCTGGGGCTCCTGACATCACCGTCTAATAAAACATGACCAATTTGGTCATGGTAGGTTAGTTTTGGTCTTCCTAGGCTCCTACACCCTTCCACTTTTGCATTGTATATCTGTTTCGTCATTCTTTCGTCCTGCATTCTTTCTACATGTAGAACCAACGGATCATGCCTTTTCTTATCTTAGATCTTCAGACCAACTCTTTCACTCACGTCTTCATTACGAACGCAGTTAGCTAGCGTTATGACATAAATTTTGCGCAATGCTCTCATCTCATCAGCTTACTAAATTCAAAGAAAGCTGAAATTTGATTTTCACTCTAAAACTTGAGCAAAATCTAACAAAACAACATGAAATGTGTATCACCCTGTCGTCCCACATAAAGGGGGAATGGATTTAAACGTTAATTTATTTGGTTATGTCAGGTTTCTGCAACCCTAGTTGGGTGAAATAATTTACCTATCCTTTTCGAAATATTCCGTCATATTTTCGATGCCTCGTTACTACGAGTATATCTAGATTATACGAGAGACGACATTATCGGAATAAACTTTTATGGTTTAATTTTTTTATACCACTGAGATGGAAATAAACTTTCGGTCGTCTGATGGTAAGCAATAGCCTATCATATTTATTCCTGTATTCGTCCACTGCTGAACACAGGCCTGCCCTCTAGAGTACCATTCGTCTTGATCCTGTGCCGCCTGCATCCATCGACTCCCTACCAACCTCTTGAGGTCCATCTAGTGGGCGGTGGTCACACACTGCGTATACTCGTAGTAGCAGCCAAATCCCTTGCACCGTGCAAGGTGCCTATGCCATGATGAGGAAGAATACTGTTGGAAAAAAAAATTAAAGAATGTCTAGAGGTACGAGGATACCTGATGTAAAGTGACTACCGCAGCATATTTTTTTATACCACTAAGGTAGCAATCAAACATATAGCCTGCCTGATGGTAAACAGTCACCGTAGCTTATGGGCATTTGCAACACCAGGGGTGTCACTCATGCGTTGCCGACCCTGATATGAAAGTGTGCTAATACTCGTAGATTCAGGCGTTATTTTGCGAAAGTCAAATTTACATGCAATTTGATCTAACCTGCTTTGTGTGCTTTCGCACCGCCCAAAGCAGGTTTGATGGTGGAAGCACACAAAGCGGGTAAGATTAAATTGCATGAAAGCTTGCATTATATTAGCACAGTAATTAGTCTGAATAGAACGTGATGGTCCAGTAGATGAGCAACCGCCCTACTGGCCAACTGGTCCCGGTTTCGAAACTTGGCATATACCACTAACTGCGAGTTGTCGTATTTATGTACATATTTGTAATTATCACTCGCTCGTCGGTGAAGGAATCGTGAGGAAAACCGCAGTCCAAGAAATCTATTTCAAAAGACGTGTGCATTGGACGTGTATTTTTTCTCTGCCTACCCACAAAGGCCTGCTGTAAAGATATACGTATATACAATAGACGTGTGACCTTACATAAAAACGTCTGGTTTTCCCCCTGGGCTGTGTCGGTCTGACGGGAAACGGTTCGTGTATAAAATCAGTATCTTCGCTAAATCCTTAGGCTTAAGTAGCGGACCTCGCCGAGCCTAACGGAAAAGAAAACGAGTGAATGCTAAGAAGACGAAGACAGCAAATCGATTGGAGCTTACTGGTAACCTCGCACACTCGCAGGAATGCAGTAATAGTTTGAGCTAGAGGTGCTTGCTTTGATGAGTTGCTTTGATGCGACTTACAGCTCTTAAAGCAGGGATTGGAGTGTGATGGATTATACAGACAGGTATTGTGAAGTTACAGGTCTGGTTATCAGAATTGAAAAAGTTATGATATTGTGAGTCTTGGCTACATATTTTACATTAAATGTTTTTGCTGGAAAATAAAAATCGGTGAAAAAATCTTATAAAAGTCTGCGCTTTCGAGAGCCGGGGAAATATGAAATATATTTCGGGGCCGCAGACACGGAGCTCGCAAATATAATGAAAAGGGGACTGAGTTTGTATAAAAATAATTGGCTTACGGAAAGGGGAGGATAAATGTTGTTAGTTTCGGATGTTTCGACGGTGACGCACGCGGCAGCTCGCGGGGCAACGATTGTGTGATTTCCTTCGACTGTGTTTTTTGTATTACTTCGGATGGTAACTCCGCCCGGCCGGCCCGCCGGATGTCAACCAAGTAACTTTTGCAGTAGAACAAGGACTGATCGATCATTGCCGGCCCCGCTTCGAATGCAGGACATTCCAGTGCGACGAGCTCGGTGGCTCAGTCGTGAAAGACGCGACTTTGACACCGACGCTCGTGGGTTCGATTCCCACTTAAGACAAACATTTGTGTGCATGAACTTGTCTGTTTGTCTTGGTCTGGATGTTTTAAGAGAGGTAGGGCGCGTCAAAGCAGCTCGTCTGGGGAAGTACCTCCACCTCAGAGAAAACCGCAGCCACATAACAACTCCCTAGAGGGTTGTTGTGTTCCTGTGTGTGAGTGAGGTCACCAGTAAGCTCCTAAGGAGTTGGTGTGTAAGCAGCAGAGGAGGCATCGCGCGAGCGATACTCAATATATTACACGCGTTAATAGGCTACGGTAACTGCTTTACATCAGGTGGACCGTAAGCTTGCATGACTCCCGACGTTGTATAAAAAAAAATCTAGTTACCTAGACGCAGGCACATAGTCACTGTAAGGCCCCGAACCTGATATTTGGTTACGGTATTCTATAAGATGGGTTCAGCAGGTCTTTTTTTTTTTTTAACGGGACAGGCCCACCACTCATACCCACCACTGTGTCTCCTGTGTAGCCAGAATTAACAGCGGCGACCACAAAAAAGGCAATGAACAGTGAAGTCCATTGCCGTCCCGGGGGTTAAACTACCGCTGCCTTGGAACTCACAAACGAATTTAATCAGAAGAAATTTGTAGGAGTAGGAAGATTTAGAATTGAGTTCAGCAGGTCTGCTGTACATTATCATCATTGCAGCCCGTATTCGTAGCTGGACATAGGCTCCTCTCTCCACTCACCCTGACCCTGAGCCACTTGCAACCATCAACTCCCTATAAAATTCTTGAGGTTGTCGCTCCATTTGTTGGGGATGACCCGCACTACGTCCACAAGTACGGAGACGCTACTCGAGAAACTTTTTGCCCCAGCGCTTGTCGGTTCTACGAGAAATGTGGCCGGCCCACTGCCACTTCAGTTTGCTTCAGTTTCTATACATTCATTAACTGAATTCGAAGCGGGTACAAGTTAGTACGCGCTTTACTTTTATCAAATTGTAATGGATCGAAGAAAAAGCACAACGGTCATTTTCAAAGTTTTGTCTGTTTGTATATCGTAAGCATAGACTACCTATACCGCGGCTTTACACGCGTTCGTCCACCACAGATAAGGAGAAGTGGAGTTACTTGTCCAACGATTACCACAGACTGCCACAAATGGGTGTAAGGGGTAACTCTTTTTAGTACTCCCTTTTCTTTTACCTAGTAACATAACAGTTTATAATAAACTCCAACACCGCAGCGGCATAATTGCCAGCCGCCGTAGTTCACAGCAGGGGATGGAGGTATTTAAATATATTTGGTTAATTAAGTGTCTGGAGATTCACGGGTTCGGAAAAGAGTGAATCGTGAAAGAGTTCGGAAAAAAGTGAGTGGGTTCGGAAATGAGTGAAAAGAATGTCGATGGTTTTCACCGCGTAGCCAACACGGCAGGGGCTAGTGGTCTCAGACGCGGTGCACAGTATGTTTTCTTATCCTACAGACTGCCTCGTTTTCTCGGTTGATCGTCTAAAATCTTAAATTTAAAAAAATTGAATTTACAAATAAATTAATAGTCATAATTGACACTCAAAGAAAAGATTATATATAACATATTATTCAAAAAAGGTTTAATGTTACAATATCTACACCTACTTATGCATCAACGTAGGCAAGTCAAGTGACAGCTTGTTCACATAAAGCTGGCTAGCTGATAGCGTACCTAAAATAACATAGGTTTGTAAACATTTAAACGTAGATTAGTAAACTAAATCGAAAGGAAACCTGCACGTCGAAGTAATCCTATTTTCAAAGATGTGTGACCTCACCTGAGACAGGTACGATTACCGATGTAGGTAGTGGAGGTCTGCCGGCAGTCGCTCCATGTCAAAATCAATATCTTCGCCAAAACCTTAGGCTTAGGTAGCGGACCCCGCCAATCATAATGGATTGGGAAACGGGATAACGCTTAGAAAAAGTAGTGGCTAGATAAACTAACTAGTTGAAATAACAAGTCTATCAGCGTATGCTTTTTACAATAACAAAGGTTTGTTAAGATAACATGGGCTAGATAAACAAACACAAGGTTTGTAGCAATAACATACACTATTTTGTTAGCGTAGACAATCATTTGCCTATATAATTTATCCAGTCTACCGTTACGTCAACAAAACCATATGCCATAAAATAACCTAAGTTTGTTCATGTAACGCAGATTACATACAATAATATAAGTTTGTTGTAATTACATAGCCTAGTATTAACGTAGATAAAATAACATAATAAACCAGTTGAGAATGCGCAAGCGCAACCTGGCTCGTCATTTAAATAACAATTCATTTTTTTTTTAATGTCGGCCATTTTGACCACGTTTCTTAAGAGATAGGAACGGTGTTCCTGAACATTCCTATTCTACTTTTTATGCTGAATCCGAATCTGAAGTCAAAATTCGAATATTCGAAAAAAGCGATAGACAAACACACAGACAAACGCACAGACAAACATATAGATTTCATATAGGAACCGTGTTCCTGAAAAGGATAGACTTAAAATCATAGGTTGAATGAAATATCATAGGTTACTTATCTCAAATCGCTGGGAGCAAGCGGTTAATAACTGCTAAAAAAATATTAGAGGCCGATCTCAATACTTTCTTACAAAAACAAGGTCATATTGTGTGATCTGAGCAGGCTGGTCCTCAATTCATTACAGGAGCGGACATGTAACGACTGGATCTAATTTATGGACGATTGGCTGAGAAAAAAATACTCAGAAAAACTTGGTATTTACCAGCATGGTCTGTATTTGTTGCACAGCCGGCGCTGGCGAGACCAGGAGTAAGATTAACATGCTTAAATCATTTTTCCTATATATACTGTAACGAATGTAAACTGATTGAGATGTCATAAGATATCTCAAAAAAAAAGATCTTTAACGAGCTCGGTAGCGCAGCGGTTAGTAAATTTCACACCAACGGTCGTGGGTTCGATTCCCACATAGTACAAATATTTGTGTGCATGAACATGTTTGTTTGTCTCGGTCTAGGTATTTGTAAAGCTGTCCGTCTGGGGAAGCACCTCACAGTAAACCGCAACCAAATTACAACTCTCTGGATGTTTATTGTGTTCCTGCGTGTGAGTTAAGTCACCAGTAGGCTCCTGAGATGTTGCTGGGGTAGCGGCAGATGTAGCATCGCACGAGTGGTACTTAACGTATTACAAGCGTTTGAGCATACGACTCACCTGATGTTAAGCGGTTACCGTGGCCTATCTACTGTAATCACTTTACATCAGGTGGGCCGTAGACTTGCATGTCTCCCGACGTAAAAACCAAAATATCATTTTCTGCCACAGATTAAAGTATCGTAGTTAGAAGAATCTGATGGATATACATCTGTATGGTCTGCGAGGGTCTGAAATAACGAAAGACATTATATTAATAAACTAATATATAATAGGAGGTGCCTGGATGACCGAGCTTTGCTCGGCAATTTTAGAAGAAAACGAATTTTCCTAGAATTGAAACTTAGGTGGATATGAGTTTTGGTCTTACATAAAGATTCTACATAAGACTCTTTCCTAGGCTAGGGCTAGAGGGTTACCCTTACTAGGGTTTAGCGAGTTAGAGATGTCGTCAGGAAGAGCATTACTGCGTTGGCAGCTGAGATAGCGACGTGCGGGCGATATTTTATATTGCAAGTGTCTATACGCTACGGTAACCGCTTCACTTGAGGCGGATTTTATTGTTGTTCGCAACTGACGTAACGATGTTCATTTTCATTCTTTTAGCTTCCAATTTATAACAGTGTATTTAAAAATATTTTCTCGTAAATAAAAATATTGTAATTATATATGTCTATTTAAGAACTTCATAATTTTTTATTTAACCCTTCGAAACCCGGGTGGTCGTATACGACCGCGAAATGTATGGGAAAACGTATATAACGGGTTCTGACTGCTCAACTTACGTGGATGAAATGTGTAGGTATTGCAAGTTAATTTAAGAATATTTTGGTTTTCTTCACTTGAAAGCAAGTACATTCAAAATATTTTGATCAAATCCGAGAGTAGCTAGTTGAATAGTAATACCTCTATATAGACCTCTATGCTCGGTCCATTAATCGATCAAAAATGGTTCCTTCCTAAACCTAAAACAATGGGTGGGCGATATGTTAAATGTGGTAAATTAATAAATGTTGGTAACCCCACATGTTATAATCCCACTATTTACAGATGACAATAATAATGGTAATGAATTAGCGTTTATAAATTCGCTATTTAATCGGTTAATACCAAAACAAAAGACGTGTATTTATGTGTTAATATAATCGAGATCGCATATGATTGACTATAAATATGCACTAAAATTAATAATCGAATTAATAAACTGAACATCATTCGATTGTAAGAAACGAGGGACTTACCGGTGATAGGTTATGTTAGGTTGTTTTCGTGCCCTTCGGCTTTTACAATATAATAATACAGCAATTCACCATGACTGCGTGTGTAAGGGACTTTTTGATATAATTCTCTTTATTTCTCTATTAAACTTAGATTTGGTTTCCATAAGTTATGTTCTTTTTTTTTATATACAACGTCAGGGGGCATACAAGCATACGGCCCACCTGATGTAAAGCGGGTATTATTAATTATTATTAACACCTGCGATATATTAATTATCACTCGCGCGATCCTCCTCAGCTGCTTACACGGCAACTGTTTGGGAGCTTACTGGTGACCTCACTTACACGCAGGAACCCAACAACACACTAGAGAGTTGCTATTTGGCTGCGGATTTCTGTGAGGTGGAGGTACTTCCCCAGACGGGCTGCTTAGATACGACCTACCTCTATTAAAACATCCAGACCAAGATAAAGAGACATATTCATGCACACAAATGTTTGCCTTGTGTGGGACGTGCGTGTCAAAGTCGCGTCATTCACGACCGAGCCACCGAGCTCGTCAAGTGTTGGGATCAGCACAGCATTGTCTATCGCGAGCTGTGCCTCTAGCGTGCATGAGACGAGCTATGAATGTCCGCTCGCGCTTTGTCCCACTCCTTCACATGCCGGTCTATAAAACTATGGAATGCGTTACAGGAATCTATCAAGAAATCCTGCAGTCAATTGGTCTTCAAAAATAAAGTACGTTAATGCCTGTTTGAAAGCTTGACAAATCAATAAGTAAGTGTATCATATTTATTTAAATATATGTTGTAATATTGAGGTTTATTACGTATGTATCTATTGTACACACATCAAAAGTGTCTAGGGATCAAGCATTTTTATGCGGATTTCTTGAGATTGAGATGTGGCTTTGTAATAAATTTATGATTTTATAAATTTATATGGATCCTTTTTGGTGCATTTCATAATTTGAAACAGGAACTGTCAATCAAATTCGAGTAAAAGATGAAAATCAGCTGTCAATATTTTCCCTATAAAAACATACAACGCATTGAAGACATTATTAGTGCTACTGTTTCCCTACTACTGTTTAAAACCAACGTTATTATGGAGCGGCGATGTCATTTAAGCAGGGAAGAAATGCTCAGAGCCGTGGGAATGATAGAAGCTGGTTCCCGGCAACGTACTGTGGCTTTAGCTCTGAATACAAGTCAGAGTGTTATCAGTCGACTTTGGACACGTTACCGAAGCACTGGTACCGTGGCTGAGCGCCATGGAGGACGGTATCGCTGCACCACACGGAGACAAGACCGATACATTCAAATCACAACTCGAAGAGCTCCAACAATAACCGCCATGATGTTAGCCGTGACGCTTCATCACTCTTCAGGGAACTTAATTAGCGACCAAACAGTCAGAAACCGCTTGCATGAAGTGAACCTTCATTCCCGAAGACCGCTAAGGGTACCACCTATAGCAATGCACAATCGTAGGATTCGATATCAATGGGCTCTTGAACACAGAAATTGGGTAGAAGAACAATGGCGTTTCGTGTGCTTTTCTGATGAGTCTCGTTTTGGTATGAGACCGGATACAAGACGTATACGACACTGGAGAACCCCTGGACGCCAACAGCGATTAAAATCCTGCCAGGAAGTCCATCCTTATAGTGGTGGAACCATCATGGTATGGGCGGGTATTTGGATCGGCGGAAGAACTGAGTTGATTTGGATCAGAGGCAACCTCAAATTTATGCTGAGACGATTGTATCAGACGTCATCGTTCCTCTACAAGTGCAAATCGGTCCCTTATTTCAGTTAATGCATGATAATGCACGACCGCACACCGCAAGAGTTGTAAGACAGACTCGCCGCAGCTAACATCAATGTCATGCCCTGGCCTGCTCAGTCGCCAGACTTGAACCCGATTGAGCATGCATGGGATATGCTACAGAGAAGAGCTCTGCCGAATATGGAGGGTATCCAGTCGCAAGAAGACCTTTTTTTGTTGTTGCAACGAACATGGGCGGCCATTCCACAGCGTGATGTGGATGAACTCATTTTGAGTATGCCAAACCGATGTTCTTGTGTTGTTAGTGTTCGCGGTAGAAACACGGATTATTAATTGTTTAAGTTACCCAATAAAATTTTAAAGAAAACTGTTATTTCAGTCTTTTTTTCGAACTTTAATGTTAGTGGTTCAAATGTCAAAAATCCCTTTATTATGAAAATGGCAAATTTCTTTATTAATGCAAAGGTGGCTTGGTTTATCGTTACTGTAGACAAACGAAAACACTTTATTTGATGAATCCTTAAAGAAAATTTTAATTAATATCAATCAGGAGAAAAGTTATTGCAAAAATATATGTTGATCCCTAGACACTTTTGATGTGTGTATTATGTGTAGGTATGTATAATATTCCTTTATTATTTTATATAATAATAAATGGTCTAAAAGAGAGTGTCGGCGTTAAAATAAGAAGAGGCATGCTATATTTGTTCGGACATGTAGAAAGAATGCAAGATGAAAGACGAAACAGATATACATTGCAAAAGTGGAAGGATGTAGGAGCCGAGGATGACCAAGACTAACCTACCATGACCAAATTAGACTAACCTACCATAACCAAATTGGTCGTGTTTTATCAGAAGATCAAGGATGTCAGGAGCCTTGGGAACCGGTGAGCGTGCAGGAAAAGAGCTATGAATGTGAAAGAAGCGAGTGAAGTGTGTAAGGTCCGCGTCTTATGGCGCTCGGTTCTCTCTGCCTACCCCGCAAAGGACCTGCGTGAAGATATACATATTCATACATAAATCCGCGATTGAGATTCTCTGCTTTCCCAAAGGTCGACTGGTAGAGAATGCAATTAACATTAACTCCGCCTATTGTACCTAAAATGATGTGGTCAATAAAGTTTATAAATAAAAAAAAATAAAAAAAACGATAAAGTGAGTAAGGTGTGTAAGGAGCGAGTCATGTTGCGCTCGATTCTCTCGCCGACCCGGTCCTCTCTATGGTTTGAATGTGTGAATATATAGTTCTTTAAAAATTTCACTCTTTAAAAATTCAACGTTATTTTATCGGAACTAAAAATGGCAGTGCGTTGTAATCCCTGTAGTTGTGAGTGGGTTTAGAATATTAAGCTTTTAAAATAATGAAAACATTTTTCATGAACATTAAGCGGTGGCAAAAAGTGTCGAGAGTTTAATTTAGTCGGTTTACTCTCACCTTATTGGCTTAGATTTACTCGCGAGCGAGCATTCATTTAGATCTGAGAGAGTATTAAAAGATAATGGTGTTCGCTTCAAGAGATTTATGATTTTTTCATTCATTTATTACTTGTATTTTGATTATGTTTGTTTGATTTGCTTAAAACTTGAATAAGTACATAATTTAATTTACTAAATATATTTTCTTGTATGTATGTACAATTTATCTTAGGTTTTCATCAACCACATACGAGATATAGAATAAACAGCCCAGCAGCCGGCATGCAACCCTGTTTGACACCAATTTTGACATCAAACCAGGGTGAGATGCTGAGCAATCCTTGTAAGTACGGAGTAAGTACACAGCACGGATCCGTGTACTGTCAATCCCATATCTCAGCAACATGTCCCACAGTTCCTTAAGCACAACCCCATCAAATGTTTTCCCAATATTATTAATAGGTTAATAGATAATTAATAATTAGCTAAGTTACTTGTATTTAAAAGGAAAATACAGTCATATCACGTCCAGCTTATGCTCATTGGACAACAAACTTATGTAGATTATAGATGGAAAAGGTTACATCGATTTTTAGCAACTTTGTAAAATATCTGTCAAAAATAAATGATTTGATAATCAGATAACTGTTTTTTTCTGAAAAATGGAACGTTTTTCTGGAATATGTAAATTAACTATCTTTTAGCACACTTTATCTACTAGGGGAGCTGGGCCTGCGGCGCATTGGCAGAGCTGCTTTTGCACAATAAGTAAATAACAGCAAGCTGCGTAAGCAGAGCTGCTAACCCTGTGTCGGCTACAACTCGTCGCGCAACACAGCACCCGTGCAACGTTGAATACGAGTGCATGATAGCCGCCAGTGGCGCATGGCGGCCCGCCACTCAAGCCACAACACTCGCTTTGTTGTAGCGGCACACATCTGTTGCCCCTAGACGGCGATAGTGATCGTGTTGTTGTTTTTCAGTGCTCGCCATACGCGCTCCAATTGACTTTGTATTGGAACGGTTTTTGGGGCGATAACATCACTTATCGATATCCTTTATTGAAATAATCGAAATTTAATCTATTTTAGGGGAATCTACAATACTTAAGGTAAGGCTACATTTACGTCGAACAATCAACTCTCTAGCTTCTAAACTGTAGGAGTGTAACTACGTGTAATAGTCGAAAACCGCCAAACTGCAAAAAAGAGAATTTTCTCGGTTATATAGTTTCGCTGGCTAACGCAGCTCTGCAATTAACACAGACAATATTTAAAAAATAAATAAAAACTATCTGGCGTTTAAAAATTCGAACAGAAATTTCTCGAAAGTATGACAGGTTACCAGTACACACAATCACAGTATCCACAAGGTAACGTATTATTTGTGACTACAAAAACTCAACGAAAAGTAGATAAAACACGTGAGTGCAGGAGCCACGTCAGCGGCTCGGTGACAAAGGATGAGATAATAGTGGCACTTAGTGTCAGTCCACAAGTTCAAAGCTCCGGCAAAAACTTTCGCTCGTTACGAACGTCACAAAAGGAAGCTTCTGGAATTCGGCGTATTATCATTCCCATTGTGTTTGGAATCCGCGGCGGGGAGACTGATTCGGGACACGCAAGTGGAATCACTAAAAGTAGCATTTGGTTTTTACTCGTTTTAGTAAAAATAGGGATTTAAATTTTGATGTGTATGTTTGCAGGTTGACGTGCATGTATGAGTTGTTCTCAAACAAGGCCCGTCAAGTGGGCGTTGGATTCCATAAGTAAGGGTTCCGTATATTATTTATACTGCACAAATATTTTTATACAATGTCGGGAGGCATACAAGCATTCGGCCCACATGATGTAAAGTGCAATTGCATTTAAATTCTTGTAATACAAGGAAGTATTACTTGATAAGTATCATTAATATACTCCGATTCATTGCTCTATTGCGGATTCGCGAAGGTCGTGTTTTCAAGCCGCTACAAACCCACTGGCTTAACGACTGTTATCTATCGACAACGTTATCGAGCGACGAATCACTGTACTCTCCGCGCACCGAAAGCTGGAGACAGATAAATCATCTACAGACGGGCGGCGGTCGACGTTGCTTTACCTGTGCTTTCGATTACAATGACACGTCCAATGATGCCATCAAGCGTTTTAAAAATACTGATATAAATTAACGTGCCTAAAGATGACACGTGCTATGGTGACATGTATATTATCACTATATATGAGATAGTTGAACATTTGGAATGAAGAATGAGAAAAGAGGAAAGAAGCGTGTCGAGCTAAAGTGAGTGTAGATGTCGACAGGACGACCCGGGGGGCACGCATGTTCATTAAGTAGGTGATGAGCTGATAAAGGGCCAAATCAAAACCAACACAAAACCGACGAACATGTCAAAGTCAAAGTCAAAATCTTTTTATTCCGTAAAAATGGCTACATTTGTTTGGAATCGTCACAATTTTTTTCCCTACCGTGCAGTTCATGACTAGGTGAGCACTGATAAAAATACTGCCAAAAAACTCAGGCATCCCCCTTTTGGTATCCAAACAAATTTACATAATTTATTAATTACATTACAATTGGATCGACTCAATCCCAGGCATTTTTATCATTAATATAGTCAGATACTTTATAATATGCCCTGCTACACAATTTGGCTTTAATAGTAGTTTTAAATTTGTTTATTGACAATTCTCTTATATTGCTGGGAAGTTTGTTATAGAACCGTATACATTGCCCCATAAAAGAATTACTTATTTTGTGGAGACGGCTTGCATGTAACACAAGATTATGCTTATATCTAGTATTTATATTATGAGTATCACTCTTTTTACAAAATGAGTCTATGTTTTTATGGACATACAAAAGATTTTCATAGATATATTGCGATGCGACTGTTAAAATATTTATTTCTTTGAATTTTTCTTTAAGGCTCTCCCGGGGACCAAGTTTGTAGATAGCTCTTATGGCTCTCTTTTGCAATAAAAAGATGGTGTTAATGTCCGCGGAGTTACCCCAAAGAAGAATTCCATATGACATAATACTATGAAAGTAGCTGAAATAAACTATTCTAGCCGTATCAATATCAGTGAGCCGTCTAATAGTTTTCACTGCATAGGCTGCAGAACTTAGTTTTCCTGATAATTTTTCAATTTGTGGGCCCCATGTATAAGAAGTGATGAATGTAGAAGAAGCTAGAGAGTACGTGGTGTAGACAGAGACTATATTCAAATACACATATATTTATATAGCTGTGTTCCGGTTAGAAGGGAGGGAGATATGGCATAGAAATTACTGGATACTGTGAGGAAACAGCCTTAGGTCACAAGATTGGCAGCGCGCGAGTAACATCCCCGTGGTGTTGCGAGCGCCAATAGGCTGCGGTGACCGCTTACCATCTGATGTGGGCCGCATGCTTGTTTGCCAATCTAGTTGTATATAAAAAAAAACATTATTGTTTAATAAATAAATATTGCCGGACAAATTACACAGCGCCACCTAGCCCCAAAGTAAGCGAAGCTTGTGTTATGGGTACTAGACAACTTATAAACATACGTAAATACATTTTTTTTGTAAATACATACTTATCATACATAGAAAATACCCAGACCAATACAAACAGACATGTTCATGCACACAAATATTTGTACTGTGTGGGAATCGAACCCACGAGCGTTGGTGTCAAAGTAGCGTAACAGCGCGTTTCACCACTGCGCCATCGAGCTCGTCAAATTATTAAAAGTCTAAATAATAATACTCGCTGCAATATAACACCCGCCACCTGTAGAGTCAGGGCATGGTTCTACATGAAATCTGATAACCTGTAATTACTGAAAGCGGGACCTTGTAATTCTTGGTAACCCAATTTACATCAAATATTTTTGATGGGGATGTTTTTCCGGGAGGTCCAAGGCCCGCCTGATGTAACGAGTTTACCATAGCCTATCAACGCTTGGAATAAAGGAAGTATCGTTCGCGAGTCGACACTCATGCTGCCAACATAACAATATCTAACAAGTCTACTGGCTTTTCTCACTCTCAGGAAGAAATATAGACGAGCTCGGTGGCGCAGTGGTGAAACGCGTTGTTACACTACTTTGACACCAACGCGCGTGAGTTCGATTCCCATACAGTACAAACATTTGTGTGCATGAACATGTCTGTTTGTTTTGGTCAGGGTATTTTCTATGTATGATAAGTATGTATTTACAAAAAAAAATGTATTTACGTATGTTTATCAGTTGTCTAGTACCCATAAAACAAGCTTCGCTTACTTTGGGGCTAGATGGCGCTGTGTAATTTGTCCGACAATATTTATTTATTATTTATAAATACACTCCAATAAGTTGTTAAATGACTGTTTTTCTCTTTTATACTGTTAGCATCAGGGATGCAACATGTGACTAATGCTTCTGATATTAGAAGGAAGATGTACCTGAAGTTATATGAAAAAAATAAGTTAAGTAAACAAATCACCGTAAGACCCGTACCTGCAACAGTAACGTAAACAGCTGTAAAAGTTTAAAATTATACATACGAGTAACTTAACTATGATCTTCCTCAGTCAAGCTGCACTCTCCTTTATGTACTCTGTTGCTGGCATCGTGGTGCACCATGTGTAATTGAGAACCATTCACAGATCTTTTATCCGAAGTTTAAGTAAATAAGCCAACGATTGGTACAAACTAACCGGCATCCGTGAGTTAATGAGGCAGGGCGGTGCTGATTGCGATCCTCTGCGGAGTCCGCCCCGCGCCGCCGCTCGTTACGGCGTGTTTGCTGGGAATTGACAACTATCACTGATGAATCACGAATGAAGAGGTGATTAGCGCGATTTATATTTCTGAGATAGCAAATAAAAACCTAATAGAGTCACATTGTAGTTCAAACAACTCTCTCTCTGTCTCGTTCTCTTTCTTCCTAGTGTTCTTCAGTTTCCTAATCCCTTAATTTCAGCGGGGTCCGCTACCAAAGTGTAAAGATTTGGCGAATACACTGATTTTGACACGTAGCGACTGTCTTTCGACCTCAATAACCCAGAAGGAAAACCAGATCTTTCTTACAGGCAATTGAATCTTACAGGCTTACAGGCAGATTGATTGAACTACTTTGTGTGCTTCCGCCACCGATATACGGTATTCGGTTAGAGATTCGGTCGTGGAAGCACACAAAGTAGTTTCGATCAAATTACCTGTAAATTTGGCTTCCGCAAAATAACACCTGAGTCTACTAACTAAGACCTTTTTTAGGATAGGTCATTTGTCTTCTGAAGTATAAGTTCTTGAACGTGTGGATTTCCTCACGATGTTTTCCTTCATCGCCGAGCGAGTCATTAATATGTACATAAATCAGAAAACACGAATTAAGTAGTACATGCCAGGATTCGAACTGAGGGCCTATTGCTCAACACGCCTCATCCACTGGGCTATCACTGCTCTCTCTCGTTCATCCGCAAATTTGGACACAATGGTCGCGAACCGTGTGGTTGTAGAGGAGTTTTCTACAGAGAACTCTTTAAGTTGTAGAGCTTCCTGCTGTGATTTTCTCTCGGAATTGTAGCATGAAATATAGTTGCAATTATTTCAAAACAAGAAAACGGAAATCTTATATGACCGCTTTGTAGTTCGCGTAGGATACTTTGAAGAGCTCAACAGAGTTGCTTGTCAGTCTTTATTAGATAAACAAGTTAAGCAGTACGACAGTAGCTTGTATATGAATGAGTTTACTCATTTGGAGTTTCTCGGAGAGGACATTAAGTCGTCAATCTTGGTAGTTTCAGACAGATAATGGTCGTTAAACTAAGTTAAAAGTGGCGCGTGTAACCAGTACGAGCGGGATAGTGCCTCTATCTCATAGCAGCCAAATAAAAACTCCATAAAAGGTTGTTGTATATCTGCTGGTGAATGAAATTAGCAATACTCTGCTAAAGGGCGGCTACTTCAGTAACGGGGATGGCAAAGAGTGTCTGAATAATTGATTAATAGTAATACCGATATATTTTTTTTTTTTGCAAGAGAGTATCGATGTTGAATTAAGAAGAGGCGTGCTTCGGCCATGTAGAAAGCATGCAGGAAGAAAGGATTACAAAACAGATATACAACGCAGAAGTACAAGAATGTTGAAGAAGAAGGTTCACCGTGACCAAGTTGTTCGTGTTTTATCAGAAGGTAACATCAAGAGTCCCAGAAACCGGTGAGCGTGCATGAACAGAGTTATAAATGTTAAAGAAGCTAGTGAGGTGAGTGACCTGTGTAAAGACCGACTCATGTGGCATGTGGTGTTGACGAGCTCGGTGGCGCAGTTGGGAATGACACTACTTCGACATCGACGCTCGTGGGTTCGATCCCCACACAAGGCAAACATTTGTGTGCATTAACATGTCTGTTTGTCTTGGTCTGGATGTTTTAAGAGACGTAGAGCGCATCAAAGCAGACCGTCTAGGAAAGTACCTCCACCATACAGAAAACCGCAGTCATATAACAACTCGCTAGAGGGTTGTTGTGTTCCCGCGTGAGTGAGGTCACCAGTAAGCTCCCAAGGAGTTGCTATGTAAGCAGCAGAGGAGGCATCGCGCGAGTGAGAATTAACATATCGCAAGCGTTATTAGGCTACGGTATCCGCATTACATTAGGTGGGCCGTATGCCTGTATGCCTCCCGAAGACTAGGTATATATACGACACTGCACCATCGGCTACCACTATCAATGCATCCTTTGAGGCTGATGTTCAGTCCTACCCCCGAATCACCCTTTCAGTACGTACAGTGGCCTTCCCGACATCCGACACGAAATTAATTCTCACACGTTGGAACTACAAAGGCCGTAAGCAAAGCTAATTATTACAAAATTAGTAAGTTGACAAGAATTAAATTAAAGGAAAATAATAAGAATTGAGAATTTTAAAGACTGAAACCCACAGGTTTCTCTGTGTTGGCCGTCTCAGACATATGTTCCTGGTTATAGTTATGAAACAGCAAGAACCTTACCAATAAGCTGAATACTTCACATATAGCGGAGGAACGGAGCTATTTTCGTGTTTGAAAATGTTACCTTCGAGGTCAAGTCTCTCGCCTGAAGGTTTGACAAGTTAATTATAGATATGTGTGGGTGAGAAACTGCTTTGTGCGTAAACCTGAAAGGTCTAATTACATTCATAAAGGAGTCCGACGTATTATGTAAATTGATATAACCACAGCATACGTAATATTTACTACCTTGACCGCCGAGCTGGGCTCAGCGTTTTTTCAAGGAAGATATCTATGTAGCTTAATTCATCTTTCACCAATGTTATTTTATTTTAATTTGCCTTTTACACGACCAATCCTAAAAGAATTGATATGTTTTTAGGATGAACGTACGTTGCGTGTCATTGTAAACGATCACACAGGTTAAGCAATGGCGACCGTACCTTGTCTATGGGTGGGTTTATCTATCTCTAGCTTTTTAGCTTTTAATCCAGATGGCACATTAAGACGTCGGTCTCGGCAGTTGTCGATAGATGACAGTCGTTAAGCTAAGTCCGTGGTCTTCGGGCGGCTTGAAACACTGGCCTCTGTCTATCTTCAGTTGAGCAGCATGGTGGTGTATGCTCTAAATCCCTTCGATTGAAGGGAAACCCGTATCTCTGCAGTGGGATAACTTATGGTTGGTGTAATAGTAGATGAGTAGATATTTCTTGTTCATACGAATAATAGTTATTTCTTACTATGCTTACACATTACTCCGTTTCGTGACTCGAATGAATGTAACGTTGTAAATGATAGGGGATAGATCTTAGACTTAGTTATTACTAACATATTTATTTATACTTAGGACATAAAAAGCGAACTTGACATACCGAACATATAGAAAAATCTAGCGTAGGACGACCAAGAGTATGGTAGATGGACGATCTGGTGAAAGTCACAGGTAGCTGATAAATGCAAGCCGCACAAGATTGATCTTTGTAAAAGTCAAAAGGCGAGGCCAATGTTCAGTGGATGTCCTTCGGTTGTGACAATAATGAAGACATATTGTGGCTCCCTCGGCTTTATACAAACAGTGCTACGGACATTTTCGATTATTATAAAGAGTCTTCCTTGCAACACAAACGACTTGAAGCTCTTTTTATCTATGTGCATATTTCCCAAGTCTTGTGTTTGTTTGTCAAATTGTTGTGTTCTTCCTATATTTTCCCTTGCACTTTCAGAGCTTTTTTGTATTTATAAAACTAGTAATCGTATAAGGCTAGTACCTGTAATGTCTATATTTCTCGACATAAGCAAGGCATTTGATTTTGTTGATCACAATAAGGTTTTAGAAACTCTTCACTACTATGGCATCAGAGGCAGAGCACACGATTGGATTAAAAGTTAGCCATCGCAACAGTCATTTGCTATACTTTGTACAAAGTGTGTGGGAAAAGGATGGACCAGTCAGCAATCGCAGCACTGCAAAGGAACGGTGAAGCAGCAATATAATATTTTTGGCTGGAAGGAGGAGTAATATGTAGCTGAAATATGCGTCTACTTGATATCAGCGCATAAAGATGTGATATCGACCACGATAGCCTATTTGGAAGATATCTAGTTAAGTGATTAGTTATAATAGATTACGTCTGTCTTTAATTAACCCATTAGTATATAACCTTGTTACTTTTGATATAACAGAACTTATTTAAAAAATCGGTCACAGTGAAAAGTCAAATGAAGTCGCCTGTAAAGTTAAAAAGTAAAAATACCTAGAGGTCCAATTCTTGAAGTTGAGATACAGGTGTAATCAAGGGAGTATTCTGGGGCCCTTGTTGATTCTGGTATATATCAACGATCTCCCGAAAAGTACGGAACATAAAAGTATATTATTTACGGACGATACAACATTAATAGTGAAAGGAGAAAATATAGTTACGTACGAAGCTCCATTTAATAAAGCGTTTAAGATGTAATGGTCTGCATGAATGCAAATAACTGGCAGGTTAATATGAGGAAAACTAATTTCATTAAATTTTCGTCATACAACTCAAGTCAAATACCAATAAAATTAAAGAATAACAATAATAAAGTCCAAAAGGCTAATACTTATAATTTTTACGGTAGTACAATTGATGAGAAGTTAAATTGGAAAGTCCATATTGAACACGTGTGCAGCAAACTAAATCGCTTTGTTTGTGTCTTAAAATGGCTTAGCCAGATTATCTGAATGGAAGCCTATATTACGCTTACCATGGTTATGTGTTATTCGTACTTAGCTATGGTCTAATTATATGGGGAAATTCTATTGATATGGATAGAGGTTTCAAGGTACAAAAAACATATTAATGCCATTTGCAATGCAGTTGCAAACTAATTTTTAAAAAGCTTAATATTCTCTCATTGCCGTGTTTATTTATTTGTGTATTTATGGAGTCACATCTAGAATTTTAGCGCAAAAAAGATGAGGTCAACCAGAGACAAACACGAGCTATAATCATGAACAGATTGTATCAATCTACATGCAAGACGGAGCTATTTATAAAAGAAATGTACACAATTTGTGAATATATTTAATCTCCTTCCCAACGATATCAAATTCTTGGAAAGCAAAATATTTAATGCAATTTGATCTAACCTGCTTTGTGTGCGTCACCAATTAGTTCATGCGGCCTACCGCCGGCCGGCACCCACCCACTACTATATAAAAAATCGGCCAAGTGCGAGTCGGACGCGCGCACGAAGGGTTCCGTACCATTATCTATAAAAATCGGCCAAGTGCGAATCGGACTCGCGCACGAAGGGTTCCGTACCATTATCTATAAAAACAGCAAAAAAAAAAATCACGTTTGTTGTATAGGAGCCCCCCTTAAATATTTGTTTTATTTTAATTTAATTATTTATTCTTAAAGTGAATATATAACTAAATATTCTGTGAATATTTCAAGCGTTTACCTGTTGCCGTTATCAATATCAAGCAAAAATGAGCAAAAAATTCACGTTTGTTGTATGGGAGCCGCCTTAAATATTTATTTTGTTCTATTTTTTAGTATTTGTTGTTATAGCGGCAATAGAAATACATCATCTGTGAAAATTTCAACTGTCTAACTATCACGGTTCATGAGATACAGCCTGGTGACAGACGGACGGACGGACAGCGGAGTCTTACCGTTTTACCCTTTGGGTACGGAACCCTAAAAACGAGCGCCGGAGAAAACAAATTCACAATATGTTTTTATAAAGAGGTAGGTATTATGGTTATGCGATTCAAAGTACAATGAAAGATAAGTCGACGTACGATTAGTATTAATCTTATTGCATTCAACGAGAAATTCTTGTATTTATATTTCAAGTATCTCGGAAACAGGATCAACTATTTGGATCATATTTTGTATTTATATAAGGAATTTCTTTTTAAATTTGCTGCGTTTCCTGATAAGATATATATATTCATAATTCAAGAAATATAAAAATCGCTGAACGAAACACTGTCGTCCGTGGACTTGTCGACGTAAAGGAAATAGTCTTAACGGATTTATACGAGTATGTTATATACGTATAATTCGGCTAAGACAAAACAGTTCAAAAATTTTTTTTCCATTGTTTGCCAGCCAATTTCCTTTTTCCTTTTCTAATACTATATTTAAATACATAAACATCCAAATATTTAAATATATTTTTCAATGGCAATTTTAAATAAATATGAATCTGCTACACAATTGGCAATGCTCCCTTTTTTCCTTAAACTCTTTCTTTGTGAAGGAAAAACATAATATACAAAAAAGCACGGCCGTAAGCTACAAAAGTAATTTATGTAGACTCGAGAAGGATTCTTTTGCAATCCATCGCAGGATTCTTTGTTCCTACGGCTCTTAAAGAATGCATTTGCATTCGTTTTAGTTAATTTATTAGCTCCACTGTAAGAAATGGAAACCTACTACCGGTTTTTCAATAATTAAAAAAGTACGAAAAAGCTTCGATGAACTCGGAGATGGAGTGAAAAGCAATGCTACTTTAACGCCAACATGGGTTCGGTTCCCACACAGAACAAACATTCATGCAAACGTTTGTTCAACCTGTCTGTTTTTTTGGTCTGGGTGTTTTCAATTGAGGTGGTGCGCATCAAAGTAGTCTGACTGGGGAAGTACTTCTACTTCATTCAAAACCGCAGTCAAATAAATCCCTAGAGTGTTGTTGTGTTCCTGTGAGTGAGTGAGATTACCAATAAGCTCCTTAGAAGTATCTATGTTATCTGGGGAAGCAATGCACAAAAGATACTTCCTGTATCGCAAGCTTTCATACTTTTTACTTAATCAGCTTAATCGTGCTGGTGTGAAAGGTGAAACAAATGCTTTAATTTCCTCCTACCTTTTATTTAATTATTAACGTAGTAGGTATACCAACAGTATAAATACATTGCTTAGGACATTGTATGAATATAACATAATAAATAAATAAATAAATATCCCTTCGATCGATCGAAATCCCTTGCCAAGTAGGCAGAGAGAACGTGACTAGATCCTTACACACCTCACTCGTTTCTTTAATATCCATTACTCTTCTCATGCACCATCGCCGGTTTCTAAGGCTCCACATCACCTTCTGATAGAACATGACCAATTTGGTCATGTTAGGTAAGTCGTGGCCTTTCCCGGCTCCTATATCCTTCCATTTTTTGCATTGTATATCTGCATCGTCATTCTTGTATCCTGCATTCTTTCTACATGTCCGAACCAAAGGAGCATGCCTCTTCTTAAATTAACACTCTTTCAGATCAACTCTGTTTCTAATCGATACGCCACAAATTTTCTGCAACACTCGCATTTCAACCGCGTTTATCCTACTTTCCTACTTTCTGTGCCAGCTCTCGCTTCCATAAGTAAGCGTTGAGACTAGCACTGAATTGTGTATAGCGAGCTAAGCTTTTACTGCTAAGAAGTTTTCCCAACGCTCCATTCACACTATTCCCAGCACTCACTCGTCTTTCCACATACGCGGTGTACCTTCCATCTTGCTAAAAGCGCATCCAAGGTATACAATCTCATCTACTTGTTGCAACACTTCATCGTCAAACGTAATCCTTACAATGACAGAACCATTTCTTCTCTTTCTTTTTTTTCAAGTACCATTATCTTTAATTTCTTCGCATTCAATAGCAAGCCGTTCTCCATACAATCGTCTTTCATTATAGTGGCCAGTGCTTGCAGTACGAATAGTGTGTCAGCTAATATCACGGCAACGTCTGCACATAGCAGTCAGTTCACAACTAGGTCAGCTATGCGCAATCCTACATTCGTTGGCCTTATTATAGACAACTATCGAGATACAGTCTAGCAGATAGCATGCAACCCTGCTTGACACAAACTTTAATATCAAACCATGTTTGCGGATAGATGCTATCACCTATCCGTAAACATGCTGAGTAACCCTTGTAGGCGGATTACACAGCACGGAGTAGCGAACCGTCAATCCCATATCTGGGCAATATGTCCCACAGTTTCTTTGGCAAAATCCTACCAAAGGCTTTCTCAATGTTCACAAAACCGTAGAAAACCTTCTGGTTTCAGGCCAGATACTTCTCCACAATATTGCGAAGCGAGAAAACTTGACCCGTACATCGCCTTCCATTACGGAATCCTCCCTGTGCCTCCCACAGCATTCCATCGGATTTCACTCTCATTTTCCTTTCAATTACCTTTTCATATACCTTTTGCTGCTAAGTTGATGAAACTCATGGCCATATAACTGGCTTAGTACATGCGTAATGCGTTGCCTTTATACAAGGGCACAATGACTGCGCATCTCCAGCCCAGTCGGGGCCCTTCTAGTCCTCCAGCATAGATTGCTTAAGTACCAGAAAGTGGACCAGACGTTAATGCCACCTAGTTTGATCATCTCAACTGTGATTATATCAATTCCCGCTGTTTTTCTATTTTTAAGCTTCGTATCGACTATTCGATCTCATCCATAATTATACCATCGTCGGATGCCGTCAACATAAGTAAACATCAAACTCACTATCAGTGCCAGCGTCCGAGGCATAGTCATATATTTATTCATAATATTCACTCCGCCGTTCTAACTCTTCCTTATTGTTAGTAAGAATGTGAACAAGCTTTAGACTTTATCTTGTCTATTTTGGAAACCGACGAACGAAAAGACGAAAAGAGGTTGGTATTCGCCTCGAAGTATTTCGTTAGCCTTTCACCGTCATTTAATTATTTTGCCTTTCACGCTTCTCTTTCACTACAGCCTTCGTTTTATTCTTGCATAGACGGTACATTTCTTTCTTCTTCTCTCTCATACTTTCATTTAAGGATAAAGATGATACATAATCCAGCCACGTTTTCCTCTTCCTTGTTACGGAGGATTCAACCTCCGCATCCCACCAGGCATCGCCTTTCAATATTTTATGCCTCTTTGCGCATCAACATGCTTTTTTTGCACTATCTACCATACTTTCTTTCAAAACTTTCCAATAATCTTTCACATCTGAGTCGGAAAGGCTTGCATTTACAATCTTTACTTATGCATACATATACGTTCTCCTTATACGTTCATCTTGCAATTTTTTGCTCCTTATCCTTTCATGATCTCCAAAAGAGATACGCACTCGCCAGTGCCTCCACTTCCTGAAAGTCCACAAGCCGGCTCACCACCAGGTAGTGGTCCGTCTCAAGAGTGAGACCTCTAAAGTCTCTTATACCTATTACAGCATTTCGAAGTCGTCTATCTATTACAATCAAATCAATCACACTTTTTTGAGCATTCAGTCTCCATGTATACGTGTGAATATCGTAAAGTATTCGACACGAGGAGGTTTCATTCCATACATAAATTTAGAATTAACTTGCCTGCTTCGTTCACTCTCTTATCTCCATACGGACCAAGAACAGCTTCATAGCCATCTCGTTTGGTCGGAACCCATCCATTCAAATCTCCACACATAATCACTCTTTTATTACCTTCAGCTAAATTCAAAACATCCCTCACAGACTACCAAAATTTCTCTAATTCTTGGGCACACGCCGAGTTTAAATCAATGTCAAATCAAAATAAGAGTGTCTTCTGAAACCAGAAATACTTGCCACCAGAATAACACCTACACCAGCAATGGCATAACCGTTCCGGTCTACCCCAGACCAACAGTGCCATCATCCCATCGGGCATATCATCGGTGTCGCTCCCTTTGCACTTAGTCTTTGTCACATACAAAGCATCTAAAGGTCTCTCATTCAGTACGTCCATCAGCTCGTTCACCATAACATTCAATCCACCTGTCACTTTCCACGTGCCTATGTAGCACTCGGCTCTCCTCCTCTGCCGGAAATATCGCTACGTGGAGGGTAGCACTAAGTTTGCCTAAGTAGTTAAGGAAGAAGGAATGTCATTTTATTATTAGAACACGACCTCAGCTTTCGATAGACTACGTTAAAAGTTTGTTATTAAGGAAGTGCCTACATTATGAATACTTTTAACGTTGAATATAATACAGGTAAATTAAGTGATAATACTTACACGACCCGCGATGTGTGTAATTAGCTCATTACATGAAGGTAAATCACCCGCGAGCTAACTTGAAACAAAGTTAATATAACGGATGAGTGCAGGCGTGTTCGGTGTGGGGGGGGGGGGGGGGGGGGAGTGTACACTTAAACTAACGTAATGAAACTTTACTTGAACAGTCAATTTAAATAACAGCAGCTTTGAACTTCGTCCGTCCTGGAATTGGGAACTGTAGCTTGCTGCAGTGCCAATTTTAAGGGAAATATTAATATTTCGTTGTGTATATGGGTATTGGTGTTTTTACGGTTCCGTACCAAAAACTATTCGATGTCTGTCTGTACTACTATTTGCCGAGGACGATATAACTATATAAATATAAATCAACTTCAGAAATATTAATTATGGACTTAGTTTTGCAGCGCCCGGCACCGTCTGCGTTCTCCTCAAGGAACCTAGCGTGAAAATATACGTACATACAAAATTTTATTTCTAGAATGTTATGCTTTATAATAAACAAAAAAGCCATCAAGTGCGAGAACTCACCGAGGGTTACGTAAACAAATATTTTTACAAATTATTATCACAAAAACATATTTAATTTTATGACGTAACTACAAATTTACGGTTTTCGAATTTTTTACTTTACTTGTGTTAACAAATTTCATGATTCTACGTCAACGGGAAGTACCCTACGTTAAGATGTAATGGCTCGAACTACATAGTGTCATTTGCTAAGAGTGTATGTGGAGGAATGTATGTGAATAGAGAAGACGAATGAGTTCAGGCGTTTCTTTGCGAAAGTCAAATTTACATGCAATATTATGTGATTTGAGAGCAACACGTATGATATTTTTCTTTTATATGTTATGTTATTTACCTGAAAAAAATCACTGACAAAATAGTTCACATATTTAGAAAAAATAACATACTTGTTGCTCTCAAATCCCATAATTCACTCAAATCACTTTGTAACACTAAAGATAAAATCCCGCCCAATTAAAAATCCGGCGTCTATAAGCTGTTCTGCGATGAATGTGAACAAGTTTATATCGGGCAAACTGGTCGTAATTTTATAACACGATTTCACGAACCAGTATCGGCGTATAAAAACAATCGCCCAGAAAGGTCACACTTCGTCGAGCATCTCATAGACAAAGGACATAACTTATCCCCCACTAATACATATCAAATTTTGCACACCATATACATAGGTTTAAAACTAAATATTAGGGAACAATTAGAAATTATGAAACATAAATATTCTAAAATTACTCTCATGAACAAACAGATTGACGTAAACCATTCCCCACTATTAAATATCTTTTCGCTCACACCATCCACCCCCACCCTTAATTCAATATAAGGGACGGCACTGCGATGGATTTGTCACTTGTAGCATGTTATTCTTACGATTAACGTCTACAACGTGAGGCGTGAGAGTCTTGTCGTTGAACTGAATCGGGTTTTGGATCTCATTAGTAAATGGGGTTCCAATAACCTGGTTGAGTTTAATGCCGAGAAAACTCAGGTTTGCGCGTTTACAACAAAAATGTCCCCCTTCCTTCCCACTCCCAGTCTTCAGGGTGCTTCCCTCAGTATGCGTGATAGCCTGAATATGCTGGATATGGGTATTCGTTGCGACCTTAACCAGCGTTATTACATCGAGAGCCTCATCTCAACAGCCTCAAGAAAGCTCGGAGTCCTGAACAGGGTGCGCCGGTTCTTCACGCCGGACCAACTTTGTCTGCTTTATAAGACACAAGTTCGGGCCTGCGTGGAGTATTGCTCGCATCTCTGGGACGGCTCCGCACAGTATCTTCTTGAGGCTCTCGATAGATTGCAACGACGGGCTATCCGCATAATTGACGACGAAGAGGTCACCAAAAACCTAGAACCTCTTCAACTCCGTAGGGACATAGGCTCTCTAAGCGTATTTTACCGCCTTTACCATGGCGAGTGCTCTGAAGAACTGTTTTCCCTTATCCCACCCTCACCCTTCCGTCATAGAACCACACGTGCGGGCTTGCGATGTCATAGTTCCACTGTTGAGAATATCTCTTCGCGTACCAAAAAGTTCGGCAACTCCTATCTTTGTCGTACCATTAAAAAGTGGAACGCCTTGCCTGCACATGTGTTCCCTCCTTCCTACAATATGGGATCCTTCAAACGAAGCGTGAAGAAGCATTTTGCGGGTCAGCATGGCAGCGTCAACTGACAGGATACGGGATGTAATATATTGTCAGTTGCAGTTGCGATTTGGGCTCCTCTTTCGCTTACCATCAGGCAAAGAGGGGCCACTATGCTGAACTACTATATATAAAAAAAAAGCCTGATGATGCGTCGTGGAGAGGCGAAACACGTTCGCAGCGACAAACAGGCCAGTCGTGGCAGCGACGGTGGTGGTGGGGGCATGCGGATTCTGTTTCAGATGACGGACGACCGCAGCAGCCGAGGCTGATACTACCGGAGCAGCAATGGCAGCGTCGGCACTTACTAACAGTAGTGCGTAGGTGCCGGCCGGCGCTAGGCCGTATGAACTAATTGGTGGCGGAAGCACACAAAGCAGGTTAGATCAAATTGCAAGACGAATGAGTTATATGTATGTTATTGTAAACGAGTGATGTATGACGAGTATGTATGTTAGTTGACATATCATTAGTCAAAGTCAGCAGCCAAAACCTAGAAAACTTCTGGTCTACAGAGAATTTTACACAGGTAAAATTCTTTCTTAAAAAGGGGGACATGTAACGGTTTATGCGTTACAAGCTGCATAAAAACCCCAGTTCCCTAAATTAAAAATTTCAGTTTATTTAACAATTATTTGAAATAATGGAAATAATTGATAAATAAATATAAACGTAAAAAAGTGGCCCAATATAGAGCCATGGGATACCCCAATATTAACATAGCTGCCTTTAGATTTGACCCCATTTATATCAACAGTCTATATTCTGTTATTCAAGTTAGTTGCAATTTAATTTTGGGCTTTACCTTTAACTCCATAATGACCCAGCTTGAGCAATAATGTCTGATAGTCGACACAATCGAAAGCTTTGTAGAGATCACAGAAGACCCCTATAGAATCCTGGGATCTCTCCCATGCGCTAAGAACATACTACCTACCTACCAATATTACTACTGCATCTGTAGTGGATTTATCTGTTGTAAGACCGTATTTTGAATTATGAATATATGAAATTTTATTGGTCTTAAATAGAGCTATTGATCAAGCATTATCCTTTCAAATACTTTACTCAATACTGGCAAAATGATATGGGTCTGTAATTGCCTAGTTCACTTTTTTCACCAGATTTGAATAATGGAATTAATAAACTAAATTTCATCAAGTCTGCGAACACACCCATATCTATACATTGATTAAAAATTAGTGCCAAGTGTGAAGCTATTGACTCAATAATAAGGGTACTCAAACGTCCCGGGAACGCGCGTTCCCAGACCCAAAAATCAGACTTAAAATTATTATTATTTGTGTTAATACATACATGATTCTTATTTAACTGATGGACCATTTTGAATGGTACAGAGCGCATACAGGTTCTATTTATAAACAAAAAGTACTTACACCGTCTCAAGTGGCCCCACTAATTTTAAGTGCTGACAGACGAGTCATATTTATTTTTATGTTTCGAAAGAGGTCGGCCATGATTATTTAGATTATTTTTAGGTTACTATTTATTTCTGACATTCTCGTGTACGAAAATAATCGTATTTATCGTTGACATGTACAGAAATATTATAATTTTTGAAAAAAAAAAATATTATTTTTCTGTAAGTGGGGTTTTTGGCGGGAACAAAAAGTCGGTAATATCGAGTTTGTAATTTTTTTGCACTTATGTTCAATTATAGTAATTGAAATCAAATTAATCTAATTTTTTTTATTGATATAGCTGTAGTAATATGTAAGGTCGAAGACAAGTGTTTTTCGAAAAAACGCGCCCTGGACGTTTCAGTAGACTTTTATGGACATTCCCCAATGATCATCTGAGTTTTTAATGTTTAATCGTTTAAAAGTTTTAATTATTTCTATAGACTGAATATGTGTACATTGAAAAAGCTCCACCCTTGGTTTTACATTCTCCTTTAATAACTCAGCAGTAACATGTGGAGATGATTTGAGGGAGCTAGTGGTAATGTAAGGGATAGTAGATGAAGTAGTCATCTAATAATTTTGCTACTTGTTTAATATCTGATACAGTTTGATCATTATGTTTAATAGAATACTCATTATCTTTGGGATTATTTTCTTATATAACAATATCTCTTGTTATCACGCTGTTCTTGGTCCGTATGGAGATAAGAGAGTGAACGAAGCAGGTAAGTTAATACTAGATTTATGTATGGAATGAAACCTCGTGTCGAATACTTTATTTCATCGTAAGGATATTCACACGTATACATGGAGAAAGAATGACCAAAAAAGTGTGTTTGATTTGATTTTAATAGATAAACGTCTCCGAAATATTATAATGGATACAAGAGCCTTTAGAGGCCCCACTCTTGAGACGGACCACTACCTGGTGGTAAGCCGGTTTGTGGGACTTTTTAGGAAGTGGAGGCACTGACGAGTGCGTATCCCTTTCGGAGATCATGAAAGGATAATAAGCGAAAAATTGCAAGATGAAAGTGTAAGGAGAATGTATGTAATGTATGCAAATGCAAGCCTCTCCGACTCAGATGTGGATGATTGTTGGAAAGTTTTGAAAGAAAGAATGGTGGATAGTGCAAAAGAAGCTTGTGGATGTGCAAAGAGACGTAAAACAGCGAAAGGAGATGCCTGGTGGGATGCGGAGGTTGAATCCTCCGTAGCAAGAAAGAGGAAAGCGTGGCTGGATTACGTATCATCTTTGCCCATAAATGAAAATATGAGAGAAAAGAAGAAAGAAATGTACCGTCTATGCAAGAATGAAATTAAGGCTTTAGTGAAAGAGAAGCGTGAAAGACAAATTATAAATGAGGAAGAGAGTAAAGAAGTCTCTGAGTGGTTCGCCGGCATCCAGAATGGATAAGATAAAGTCTGAAGCTGGTGTCATTCTTGCGAACACTCAGGAAGTGTTAGAACGGTGGAGTGAATATTTTGAAGAAATGTATGAGTATGCCTCGGATGCTGACAATGAGAGTGAGTTGGATGCTTACTCCACGTTGATGGCGTCCGACGAAGGCATAACTATGGATGAGATCGAATGGTCGATACGAAGCTTGAAAAATGGAAAATCAGCGGGAATTGATCTGATCACAGCTGAGATGATCAAATTAGGTAGCACTTACGTCCGGGATGCCTTCTGGTACTTATGCAACCTATGCTGGAGAACTGGAAGGGTCCCAATGGACTGGAGACGCGCAGTCATCGTGCGCTTGTATAAAGGCAAGGGGTCACGTATGGACTGCACCAGCTATAGGGCCATCAGTTTGATCAGCTTAGCAGCAAAAGTATATGGAAAGGTGATTGAAAGGAGAATGAGGGTGAAATCCGATGAAACGCTGTGGGACGCACAAGGAGATTTCCGAAATGGAAGAGCATGTACGGATCAAGTTTTCTCGCTCCGCAATATCGTAGAGAAGCATCTGGCTATAGACCAGAAAGTTTTTTTGCGGTTTTGTGGATCTTGAGAAAGCCTTTTATAGGGTTGTGCGAAAGGAACTGTGGGATATATTGTCGACATATGGGATTGTCGGTTCACTGCTTCGTGCTGTGCAGTTCATTTACAAGGATTGCTCAGCATGTGTACGGATAGTTGGTTGCATGTCACCCTGGTTTGATGTCAAAATTGGCGTCAAACAGGGTTGCATGCTATCTGCTAGGCTGTTTATCCTGTGTCTCGATAGTTGTCTGCAGAGAATAAGGTCCAAGAATGTGGGATTGCGCATGGGTGACCTAGTGGTGAACTGTCTGCTGTATGCAGACGATGCCGTGCTATTAGCAGATACACCATCTGAACTGCAAACACTGGTCACAACGATGAAAGACGAATGTATGGAGAAAGGCTTACTACTGAATTCGAAGAAAACAAAAATAATGGTATTTGAAAGAGAAGAATCCAGAACTAATATAAGGATTACGATTGATGATGAAGTGTTCGAACAAGTAGATGAGTTTGTATATCTTGCATGCGCTTTCAGCAGGGATGGAAGGTACACCGCAGATGTGGAAAGACGAGTGAGTGCTGGGAATAGTGTGAATGGAGCGTTGGGAAAACTTCTTGGCAGTAAAATCCTGAGCCAGAAGGCACAACTCGCTATACACAATGCAGTGTTGGTCCCAACGCTAACTTATAGAAGCGAAAGCTGGGTATGGCAGAAAGAGCATGAAAGTAGAATAAACTCGGTCGAAATGCGAGCGCTGCGCAAAATTTGTGGCGTAAGGCTTGTAGACCGTATTCGCAATGATGATGTTAGAAAAAGAGTTGGTCTGAAAGAGAGCGTCGGTGTTAAAATAAGAAGAGGCATGCTCCGATGGTTCGGACATGTAGAAAGAATGCAAGATGAAAGAATGACGAAGCAGATACACAATGCAAAAGTGGAAGGATGTAGGAGCCGGGGAAGGCCAAGACTTGCCTACCATGACCAAATTGGTCGTGTTCTATCAGAAGGTGATATAAGGAGCCCTAGAAACCGGCGAGCGTGCATGAGAAGAGCAATGAATGTTAAAGAAGCGAGTGAGATATATAAGGATCGAGTCACGTGGCGCTCGGTTCTTTCTGCCTACCCCGCAAGGGATTTGGCGTGAAGTTATAGATAGAACAATATCTCATACTGCCTTTATTTTCATTTGCCGTATGCTTAATTTTATTTTTAATATATACATAAATTTTGCGACTTCGCAAATATTTTTGAATATTTTAGAATAACTTTTAATATATTTAACAAATTCTGGATCAAACTATTAGGTTTTTCTCCATATTATTGAAACATTTTGTTTTACTCATTAATTTACCTGTAGTTGCCCAATCATTAAACTTAAGTTTATTTGTTATATTAATGTTTTTATTTTTGAATATTTTATGGTATTTACTGGATATAATATGAAACAATTTTGTGTATAACAAGTCAGGATTGCCTACAGAGTAATCCAAAGAAGGCAACCTCTCTCTCTCAATACACTGTTATACTTAATAAGTTTGTTTGTGTTTGTGTGGTCTATACAATACATGATATAAGAGACTGGTAAGACTAACTCTAAGTAACTCTTCAATTTTACTATGAAGTGTAGTTTAATTATTGAAGAATTGCTTTCTTGAAGCCATAAGTTCACCAAATTCATATGAAACTATTCAAATGCGTCGAGAATTTCGACGAAAATAGTAGTTTTAACATTGCGAATTTCACCAAATCTATGTCGCTACGTGAGTTGCCAACCCTTCGAGAATAAAAATTACAATTCAAAAAAATTTCAGAGGAGAAAATATAGCGCGTGAAGTAAAGCGGCAAAATTATTATTATTTATTAACAAACTACATATATATTATATCCTCGATAGGCGTTTATATGTTTTATTATAGTGTAAAAACACGTAAAATATGTGACACTCACACAATCTCATTTATTATGCATTACTTTTCAGTTACGATTATTGACGTATATACAACTATGACAATTTTTAATGTACGTATGGAAAACGGGAAAGACATATAATTGACTACTAGTTCGTTTAAAGTACGGAACCCTGAAAAGCTGTAGTATGAAGAAAAATCACAGCAAGATCTGTTTTCTTACATTTAAAATATGAGCATCTTTGTCTCATGAAAAAGTCGGTGATATTACTCTCCCCCCCCCCCCACCTGTTTCCACCCCCGAGGGGGAAGGTGGTACCGGGCTTTCAACTTTTAATGATTCTCTGAGGAATTAAAATCTCAACGGTAGCCAGAGAGCGGGTGTTTGGTGACCTTTGAGAATCCCCAGCTTTGTGGACCTTGAAGTATTAACGGTAATTTGTTTCAATTTTATTTTAAAGTGCGCTTTCTTGATTCAAATTAAACTGGAAATAAATTATATTCATTAAAAAAATGTTGAGAGTTAACGTTGATTAAAGTTACATTAACAATTGAGACGGGTTTTTGTGATGCTGAGTGGATAGCGGGAGTGGACCACGGAGAACATAGAGTTGTTTGCCACTTCAGTGGTACTAAGTTTAGAAGTATGAGGAACCAATTGCTACAGAATCTGATGTCATTTGTACAAGAGTGACACCCCAGGTGTTGCAAATGCCCATGGGCTACGGTAACTGCTTACCATCAGGCAGGCTATACTCTTGTTTGCCACTTTAGTGGTATAAAAAAATATTCAGTATTTATCCAGATGTAATTCTTGAATGGTAAAATATATCACTAAATAGGTATTTAGTGATAAAAATATAATTTTACAAATACAAATGTAGCACTCCCTCGGCAAGAAAGCTCGGCAGGAATAGTATCGCAGAAGATTGTTCTACAAGAATTTATTTGCTTTTTTGAAATCATAAAATTGCTTAGAAACTTAAAAAATTATTTGGCCTTAGATAGCGATAAGATACTTTGTATCTGGGTTTCATTGCCCACTGTCGCGTCAACTACTGTTGTCTATCTGCGCCTGCGACATTCTGTGACGCGGCGAGCGAATGTAAATAAACTTTTCATTTGTCTACCGCGCGAAGTGTGCCTACGTTATGAATGTTATTTCGAGTATGCTCCGCCAACGAGTATCTTTGTATTAAGTGCTGTTGTTCTCATAATAAGTGAATTTTGAAATTCTTCTATGAGAATAAATTGATAAATATAAGCGTGCATGAGGAAAGTTTTGAATGTAGAAAAAGCGAGCGAGGAATATAAGCCGCGAGTTATATGGAGCCCGGTTTCTTTCTCTGCCTACCCCGGAAGGGTTTCGACGTGGAAGTTATAAAATTTCTTAAATTTCTTTACAAACAAACATAGTCACGCGAAAGTTTGAGTACAGATGAAAAAAAAAATGTAGTTATGACTCACTTGCACAAGTCAAAATATATAATCCTTCAAGATTTAGTCAAGCGATCTAAGAAACGTGCAGATTCATCAGAGCTTTTTATTTTACCAGACTTTGTACAAAAGTCGTCTGCGTGGGTATTTGATAGATAGATTCTTTATTTGTATCTCCAGTACACACATAACAATTTGTTACAACTATGCTTATAAATGTAAGCAATACAAAGAAACATGTTCACCGTAGAGGGGGAAAAATCATAGGTGTGCCGCAGTAACACAAAATGGCTGTAACTCAGCTACTTGTTTTATCCTGTTGAACAAAACGCTGATTATTCTGCTACAGCCGCAGACCAACCGCGAAAAATAGGGAGTAAATGAGCACTTGAATTAAATAAATCATCAAAGTCGTAATGTGCCCACTGTAGTAGATAATACATACTTACGGTAATATATTGAATAGGTACATCGTCGAATGTGGAGTGTTACAATCGAGGCAAATTATAATGTAATTGTAAATGAAATAATAATAATAATAAACTATATACTCAGTGTCCATAAAAACTCGAGGATATTTTGTGGTCGAAATCGTCGAAACGAAATCATATAAAATATATGTCATCTGATCTGACATAGAAAGCAGGCTACGAAACAAACAGATCCAGCCTGTAAATATCAGGTATTCCTAAATTTTGTTTAATCAATAAAAACTTTTTGTACTCATTTTTGAATGTAAATTTGGACTTCAATGGTGGTAGAATATTATTCCAACACTTAGTGGCTTGGTACCGAAAACTACCCTCGAATGGCACCGTTTTATGAGGGTGTCCTGCTGAAAGGTATCGTTAATAGATTCAGGCGTTATTTTGCGAAAGTCAAATTTACATGCAATAGCTACGAGTAAGTTCAAGTCACCGTTCCGAAGCTCAGTTGATTCGGTGATCGCTCACTTGTGCTCGAGACAACGCGTAGAGTGGACGCGTTCGTCGCTGTTATTGTATCGGACCTATTTATTATTCTATTGCCAGAAAAGAATAAAAGTTATTTCGCTGTTAATCGATTTTCCTTTTATTTTATCTAAATTAGTTTTGAATTACCCAAGAGGGTTGGAGCGATAGGAAACTGTTATTATATGAATCTCTCACGCAAAATTTCTGCACATTTGTGTCGAAATGCCGTGTGTGTGTTTAGAGTTGATAATTTTGGCACATGGACTGTCTTAAATTACATAAATGATTACCTATCTATTATAATGTAGAAGTAAGATTTCTCTTTAACGAGTTATAGGATACAACCGCTAATTCCTCCAGCCACTGCGCCCGTTACCCTTTTAGTGGTAGTTGACCCTCGAAATAACATAACGGGCGTCTTACATTGGTTTAGTTTATTAATGTATAGATAAGTTGTAAATAGATATATGGGTTCCGTATCCAGAAAAAAAAGAAAATTATCTGTCCAACTGTATCAGAAATCCGACAGTGTCATGGCATATTCAGGAAAAGACTTCTATTTTTTATACTACGTCGGGAAGAATACAAGCATACAACCCACCTGATGTAAAGCGGGTACCGTCACCTATTAATGGCTTACAGTATCGAAGGCTTTTTTAATATATTAAGTATCATTCGCGCGATGCCTCCTCTGCTGCTTACACAGCAACTCCTTGGGAGCTTACTGGTGACCTCACTCACACGCAGGAACCCAACAACCCTCTAGGGAGTTGTTATTTGGCTGCGGTTTTCTGTGAGGTGGAGGTACTTTCCCAGATTGGCTGGTTTGATGCACCCTACCTCCCCTAAAACATCCAGACCAAGACAAACAGACATGTTTGTCTCGTGTGGGGAACGAACACCCACGAGCGTTCGTGTCAAAGTCGCGTCATTCAAGTCTGAGCCACCGAGATCGCCAAAAATGATGGAACAAATGCTGTGAAATACGGCTTTGGCTCTAAAGATAACAAGTTAATTACATTTATTCAATATTACACTACGCTGATTTACGGTTCACCAGTTTACCGTAAGTGCTCGAAGACGTACCTACGTGCGTAGACGTCGCTACAGCTTCGTAGCCCATCGCTACGAGTGGTTACGTAACTTATAATACACTGATGGTGCTACGACCACGCAGCGGCTACGCTTTCGTAGCCTGTTGGCGAAAAGCGTTTTTAAGAGAACTGTAACCTGTAACCCAGTACAATAATATACTGGGATGTGATGATCTGATCAAAACCGGGAACCAAATTGTTCAAAAGACTGTTCTTTATTCACTAATTTATTTGCCGTTACATATAGAACCTAATAACAGCGTGATAATGAAAATAATCACTACTAGAAGATACCTATTTCAAAAGTAAATTATTTTAAAAAAGTGTATTGAATCGTAAAAGGTTTAATGCATTGCAGTAAAGGACTCTTTTACAAAATTAAGCCGTTCCACTACTCGGTTCACTGGAATTTATTTAAAAACACCCGTAGATACGGGAGAATCCATTCAAACGAACCCATTTACCCGATCAATTTTTTTCGGCCAATGTAAACCTTATTTAAAGGCAATAAGCATTCATATTGAGTAAGGTTGCTGAGGAGTAATTGTAGTAAAATGCTTACCTTGGAAATAGGAAAATAAAAGAGGTAGCAGTTAGGGCAAAGTGTGTGCAATTTATGTTGCATAGCGCCTCTATGTTGACGTAAGGTTTATACTTCGATTTGAAAACGGTTAGTAGGGAAACAATTCGTGGGTAAAAAATTACCCACTTTACAAATTAATTCTATGTGAATACTGCATAGCTTTTTTTACCCGACTGTAGCGAAGCCAAAAAAGGAGGCTTATGTGTTTGAACTGTACGTATGGATCTGTTATGATGAATAATATATCATTAGTCGTCTTTATGCGCGAGTGTTAATAGATTCAAAAGAGTAGAGGAGGAGGAGATTTTAAGAGAGATAGGGCGCATCAAAGCAGCCCATCTGGAGACGTACCTCCACCTCCACCAGAAAGCCGCAGCCAAATAACAACTCCCTAGAGGGTTGTTGTGTTCCTGTGTGTGAGTGAGGTCACCAGTATGCTCCCAAGGAGTTGCTGTATAAGCAGCAGAGGAGGCATCGCGCGAGTGATATTTAATGTATCGCGAGCGCTAATAGGCTACGGTACCCGCTTTACATCGGGTGGGCCGTATGCTTGTATGCCTCAAATAAAAAAAAAATATCGCCTGTCATGGCAAACAAGTATACCGCCTGATGGCAAGCAGATAGACACTTGAAAAATACCTTTTGACACCCCCTTTTTTTTTTTATTGTCGTGGGGAAAAATGCGTTACGCACACCACCGGAGCCTGGGTGGCCTCCGGTGGTAGTGTGGGACTCCCCGTCCGGCTGTCCGACGGTATACCCACTAAACGACCCCGCGAAATGCCATCAGCCGCGTTGGTGTGGTGCCTCGGATCTGTCAGCAACAGGGCACCACTGCGACCTTTTGACACCCCTGCCACACGTGAGTTGTCATCTCTGTAAAACATTTTCATGTAGTTCATTCCACAATTAAAGGACTTATTGTAGAAAACATGTCTAGAATAGCACAGTACGCGACCACGTGCTCTACATGTGTTCATCTAGGGCGGTCCCTACCGATATCTCTATTCACTCTAGCCCGATACACCTCTTTCGTAACTCTTTTGTCATTCATTCTTTCCAAAAAAAACCAAACCATCTCAGCATACCCTTTTCAATCTTCGTCACTACATAATATTTCATTCCGCATAGTTCTCGTATCGGGCTATTTCTTCACCTATTTCTTAAACTTAGCAAATCCATATCTGAATACAAAATTTAACCCAAATCTTTATACTTGAGATACATGAAATATATTAGTACAGAAGAATTGCTCATTTAGAGTAACAAGCCTGTCTAAAGACAAATTTAGGGATATCTCAGACTTAAAACTAGCCAAGCTAATAGGCTACAAGAAGGCGGAACGGATGCATATCACTCTCTTTATGATTACTTAACCTACATAATTATATATCATAAGTATCCATACACATGCTTGAAAAACATAATGTTCTGAAATATAGCATGTCAAACGCGGGCTTTTGTTTTTAGGGTTCCGTACCCAAAGGGTAAAACGGAACCCTATTACTGAGGCTCCGCTATCCGTCCGTCCGTCTGTCACCAGGCTGTATCTCATGAACCGTGATAGATAGTTGAAATTTTTACAGATGATGTATTTCTGTCGCCGCTATAACAAGAAATACTAAAAAATAGAATATAATAAATATTTAAGGGGGCTCCCATACAACAAACGTGATTTTTTTGCTCATTTTTGCTCGATATTCATAACCGCAACATGTAGACGCTTGAAATATTCTCAGAATATTTAGTTATATATTCACTTTAATAATAAATAATTAAATTAAAATAAAACAAATATTTAAGGGGGGCTCCCATACAAAAAACGTGTTTTCTTTTGCCGTTTTTATAGATAATGGTACGGAACCCTTCGTGCGCGAGTCCAACTCGCACTTGGCCGATTTTTTATTTTATTTCTTTAAACAACAAACAAATTCAAATTAACTCTCTCAAACCTCTAGTTAGTGATTATTTGGCTGCGGTTTTCTGGCAGGTGGAGATACTTTCCCAGACGGGTCACTTTGATATGCCCTACCTCTCTTAATAATCTTCTATGTATCTAAGTAGCAATTTTCAGGAGTACTGTTAAAATGGATATATATTTGTAGAAAAATGCTACGTTCGAAGACATCTGTCGAGTGAGAAAGTCTGCAGTGCATGCCTTTTTCCAACAGAATAAATTTTAGGTAGAGTCTGGGTGCGCCGATCGGGTTGCAGTAACTTTGCATAAGGCGGTGCACACACATAGCACTTTCAGTTACCTGGACTATCATGTTATGTTCTTGATAGCCAATTGCATCAGTGAAAAGGCTCAGTTTATGGTTGCTCTAATTTTAAACAAATTTCGAAAGCCATATTTGTGTGTCAAATTGAATGTGAGTGAGGATGCGAGAGGGAAGAAGGTACTAGGAAGGAGGTAGAAGGTAGGAGGTAGAAGTGGAGTGAATTTGTACAACGCGTTGTAGTTGCTAGTCAAGTTAATTACTTACGACAACCTATACAATCAATTTATTTCTGTGTCTCTTGCTCTTCTTCCGAGCTTTATCCCGTTTTCTAATATATTAGAATTGACGGGGTCCGCTACCTAAGCCTAAGGATTTGTCAAAGATATTGATTCTTACGCAGAGAGATTACCGTCAAACCTCCACAACCCTGAGGGAAAAATCTAACTTTTCTCAGGTCAGGTCATCAAAATATAATTTCTCGAACGTGCGGGTTGATGTTTTCCTTCACCGTCGAGCAACTGATAATAACAAATATGTGCATAAATTCGGAAACATAAATTTAGTAGTTTATTAAGTAATATTACGTTACGTTAATATTACTTTTTGTATAGCATGATCTGACAACATATGTACATATGATTTCAGATCATGCTATACAAAAACATGCAAATCTCATCTTTACTGCTGTGACATAAGGTGCTTAGTCTGCCGTTGTATGTATATCAATTTATTTTTTATTTTGTTTTTTATCCTTCGTGGGATAGACAAGCAAACGGGTCACCCGATATAAAGTAGTTGCCACATCTTATAAATGTTTGTAATACAGCGAGTATCGCCCGCGCATTGTCAGACCAAGACAAACAGATAAGTTCATGATAAGGATAAAAATCATTTATTTTCCATTATTTTGTTTTCTTGTCCTGCGTGTGATCTGTATGTATTTGTTACCGGTTCAATAAAGAGTATTCTATTCTATTCTATTTTGCTATTTGTCTTACTTTCTTAGGTACTTAGTTAGATACATTATACTTTTTTTTAAATCAAATAATATTATTCTTATAAATTTTTCATAACGTTAATCTCCCTTTTTAAAGCTTCCAGCGTTTCAACACTGACTAATGGCGAAAAAGAAATGCCAAAAGAAACTTGTCAATATAGGTCTTTTTTCAAATCATCAATATATATTACAGTAAATGTATGTGAGTGAACATATAGTGATATCAAGTGGTACAATTATAAAGATATAATAATACATATGCTCAATTATTTCCGAACATCTCTGTCAGTCAGATGTTAATCGATTTTGTAATAAACCCTTCTTGCACAGAGTTTTTTTGACGTTTTGAATATTGTCAAGGAAGGACAGAACTGTTTCATGTAATTTATTATAGAATTGACTCAATTTACAACAAAAATTAAACTAGACTTAGCAAGCCGATGTACCGGCCTTCGCGTCATTGATTCATATGTTTTCACAAAATTTTGAAAACGACTATATTTTTACGAGCTTACAGTATGTTCTCATAAATATACTGAGGGGTAACGTGAGGATATTTATTTATTTGAACTTTCAGTACATTTTGAAAATGAATTTATATTTTTACGACCATACATTATGTTCTCATAAATATATTGAGAGGTAACCGTGAGGATATTTATTTCTTCTAAGTGATTTCCTGGCGCCCATGTTATCAATATAGCGGATGGCTCACTTTTATAATATAAAAATAGTTTCAGTATCAGCCGCTTTTCCCACCAACACTAACATGGCATAATGCTGTGAAAGTAGCTGAAATAGACTAAGCGAGCAGTAGCCATATCCGTCAATCGTATAATTCTCCTAACGGGATATGCGGCGGGGCTAAGCTTAATGGCCAGTTTATTTATGTAGGAACCTACTGTAATTTTGAGTCTATTGTAATTCCAAGAAATTCTAGGACATTATTGTCAATGAGCACTTCTGTATTGGTAGAAGTCATTATTTGGTAGACTAAATTTTATACATTTATTTATAGTTGAGTTTAATAAAACATTATTAAATGTGAACCACTTTAAAATGGCAGATATAACACACGTTCGTCATGTGTGGGAATCGATCTCACGACTTGGTATAAAAGTACCATTGCTAATCTCTCCACCACCGGGCTTGACATTATTTATTTTATTTTATTAACATTATATTAACGTCGCGAGGCATTCAAGCATAGGACCCGCCGGATGTAAAGCAGTTAGCGTAGCCTATGAACGCTTATAATACCTAATGTATATATTATTCGCGCAATGCCACCTCTGCTACTAACACAGCTACTCCTTAGGAGCTTACTGGAGACTTCACTGATACCCAAGAACATCCACTAGGAAGTTGTAATTTGGCTGCGGTTTTCTGTGAGATGGAGGTACATCCCCAGACGCTGCTTTGATACCCTACCTCACTTAAATTCGTTTACATATATTCCCTTGTTTCAGTTCACCTTTGTTTTAATGTCCAAGTGTTCATTTACTAGAAGTGTTCCAAGGCCGACGTCTCAGTTAGAGTTAATGTGGCAGTAATAAGGCTGGCTGCACACCGCGCGTCGCGCCGTTATCTGCGCGCGGGAGACACGTCCGCGTTTAATACCTGAATACATTACCGTCGCGGCGCACCTGAACAAACTACAAGGCAAGGTTACTTTTTTATACTACGTCGGGAGGCATGCAAGCATATAGCCCACCTGATTTGAAGTGGTTATTGCTCGCGCGTTGCCACCTCCGCTGCAAACACAGCAACTATAAGAAGGGTAGGGCGTATCAGCGCAGACACACAGAACACCTCAGATAACCGCAGCCAAATAAGAAATCCCTGGAGGGTTGTTGTATTTCTGTGAGTAAGTGAGGTCACCATTATGCTCCTGAGGAGTAACTGTTTTAACAGCTGAGATAGCTTTGCGTGAGTGATACTTCATGTATTGCAAGCGTTCGTTGACTACGGTACCGCTTTACATCAGGTGGGCCGTATCCATGTACGCCCCCCGACGTTGTATTAAAAAAAAAACTAAGTTTAACTTATGTCTGTAATTTAAGTATAAGTGCTTAATATTACGTTAAGTTTCGTTTCTAATTTTAATTTTAACAATAAAACAGTCTGGAAATGGCTTCTTTGGGGAACTCTACAACTGTAATTAAATATTATCTTGTAATGGGAAGATTACATTCTAATTTTTTTTCTTATAAATTTTAGTTGATGCCTTTGTATAGTGTAAATAAGTATATATTTATCTCATGAATCAAGTCTTATTGTCGGTTATGTTTGATATAACTTGTATATTAGGACAGGCCTATTGCTTAGCGTGGGGCCAATAGTTTGTAAACCATATAATGTACTTAAAGCTAATACATTTCATTTTTTTATATACAACTAGATTGGCAAACAAGCATGCGGCCCGTATTAGATGGTAAGCGGTCACCGCAGCCTATCGACACTTGCAGCACCACGGGGATGTTACTCGCGCGTCAATCTTTTGACCTAAGGCTGTGAAGGCTGAGACAGAGGTACCAACGTAGATGACTTTTGTACAAAGCCTCCCTCTGGTCATTATTTCAAGAGGATCTCTAAAACTATAAATCTTTAAATGAAGTGTTGGTGCTTCAGCTTTTCTTGTCGATCGGAGATTTTACCAAACGCTCGAGTCTCAACCACGTTTTTACATTCATGATTACTTTTATGCACCGTGTATAGAGCTGTACCTTTTGGCTCTAGTTTTTACTGTCGAGCAGTTTCCCAACGCTCCATTTACTCGGCTCTTCCAAGCTTTCTTTAATGCGGACATCAATTTCAATATAACTTGACAGAACATAATTTAAACTGGCCAAAGCAGTTAAGCTATATTAAAATAATTATATTTTAATTGTGACTAAATTTAAAAGTAAAGTAAATGTTCATAATAATATACAAATTAAAAAAACAAAATCCCAATTTAAAAGACCTAAAAAAAGTAAATAAATCCATAAATTTGCAGAGTTATGTAGTAAACATGGGAGTTTAAAATTTTAGGCTAAACATATATAAAAAGTAAAGTACAGTACAGTAAATAGCCATTATGCGTCTAAGATCCATACCGTAGCTAAGAAAAGAGCTGATGACCTTGAAACGGCTGAACCAATTTCGATAAAACATGTCTAAGAACCGCCGCTAGAAAACCTGCTTTCAAATAAAAAAACCGCATCCAAATTGGTTCATCTGTTTAAGAGCTACGGTCCACGAGCCACAGACATTCACACATATAGCGTTCAAATTTATAACACCCCTCTTTTTACGTCGGGGGTTAAAAAAAGGCAAAGAATACCGGACGAACATGGAAATTGCTCTTTTTTGAAGTTGGTTAGAACGTCAACCCCCGCGCCGCCCGCCCCCGCCGCTGGCCGGGTGAACTCCACGAGGGCGGAAACAAAACAAATAAAACGACATCGCGCCGTTGTCGACTGCTTTATGGCGTGTGCACAGATAAAAAATTAATTTGACTTTTGTGGCGACGACAACGAGTGCGGCCGCACTTGTACAGCTAACAGCAGATCACGCTTAACACTCCAAGTACAATTTATGATAAGATAAATAGATAAAAATCATTTATTTGCTATTAGGCCCTTACCGGCTTACCACTTAGACTCGTCTTTCATTTTTTTAATTAAATAATACTGTATCTTAATAATTTTCCATAGTTTTTTTAGTTTTAGTATTTCTTTTTTGACGTGATAACGTCTTATAAATCGATGAACCACGCACGAAAAAGTGTCACGTTCCGCCGGAGCAAGCGAGAGCGCGGAACAAGTGATAGAGAGGCACGATCGGATAAGCGTTCGTTGTCAACTGTTGAAGGATTCATAAGACGTTATCATAGATTTTTAACCAGCACTTCGATAATGACCATTGGCGAAGAATTGAAACTCTTATCACGAACGGCATAAGAACGGTACAAAGGTTAAAGTGTAAACCTTGAGCTGCACTTAGCTGTACTGGCTGTGAGTCGTTGTCGATTCAAGAATATATAGAGGCGGGTCCTAGTCTACGGTATATTCTTTTGGTGATCGAGGTGCCAACGAAACAGTGCATAACATTTCGCACTTTGACGAAAATGATTCTTTTTGGCGATAATATATTTCCTAGCTGGTATCGATGCGGTTCTAGCTTAGCTTAACGATTTGGCGAAGATACTGAATTTGATATTGAGCAACTGCCGCCAGATCCCCACAACTGATAGGGAAATCCAGATAAAATCATTTGTCGGGTCAGGTCACACGTCTTTAGAGATATAAATTCTTAGATATGTGGATTTCATTGCGTTGTTTTTTAGGGTTCCGTACCCAAGGGGTAAAACGGAACCCTATTACTGAGGCTCCGCTGTCCATCCGTCCGTCTGTCACCAGGCTGTATCTCATTAACCGTGACAGTTAGACAGTTGAAATTTTCACGGATGATGTATTTCTATTGCCGCTATAACAACAAATACTAAAAAATTTAATAACATAAATATTTAAGGGGGCTCCCATACAACAAACGTGATTTTTTTGCATTTTTTATAGATAATGGTACGGAACCCTTAGTGCGCGAGTCCCACTCGCACTTGGCCGATTTTTCTTTATCGCCAAGAAAGTAACAATTACAAATAATGTATATAAATCGTACCAGGATACGAAAAATGTCTTTTATTTCGGTTTAATAGAGTTGTTTGTATACTAGGCCATCGCTGCTCTGAAGTAATGATGTTTTTTTAATTCTTTTTTATATATAACATCGCGAGGCATACAAGCATACAGCCCACCTGATGGAATATGGCCACCGTAGCTTATTAACGCTTGTAATATATTAAGTATCCTCGATGGGTCCTCTGCTGCTTACACAGTAATTCCTTAGGAGCTTACTGGTGACCCCACTCACAGGCAGCAATACAACAATTCTCTAGGTAGTCGTTATTTGGCTGCGGTTTTCTGTGAGGTGGAGGCATTTCCCCAGATGGGCTGCTTTGATGCGTCCTACCTTTCTTAAAACATCCAGACCAAGACAGACGGACATGTTCACGTACACAAATATTTGTCTTGTGTGGGAATCGAACCCACGAGCGTCGGTGTGAAAGTCGCGTCATTCACGACTGAGCCACCGAGCTCGTCAAATCGTAGTAGATGATGATCTAATTGTACATTGGCATTGGTTTTCTCTGCTTACTCCACAAGGGACTAGGCATGAAGTTATTAATAGATAGTATATTCAACGTACACACAATATTATCTTATATATCTGACGAGCTCGGTGGCTCAGTCGTGAATGATGCGACTTTGACACCAACGCTCAGCGGTTCGATTCCCACCACACAAGGCAAACATTTATGTGCATGGACATGTCTGATTATCTTGGTCTGCATGTTTTAAGAGAGGTAGGGCGCATCAAAGCAACCCATCTGAGGAAGTACCTCCAACTTACAGAAAACCGCAGCAAAATAACAACTCTCTAGAGGGTTGTTGTGTCCCTGCGTGTGAGTGAGGTCACCAGTAAGCTCCCAAGGAGTTGCTGTGCAAGCAGCAGAGGAGCCATCGCGAGTGATACTTAATATATCGCAAGCGTTAATAGGCTACGGTACTCGCTTTACATCAGGTGGCCGGATGTTTGTATGCTTCCTGACGTAGTATAAAAAAATCACAGATATCATGTTCAGGGTCTTACACAACAATCGCAACCGTCATCAATATGTAATTCCAGCGCACACGTTGCAATCAATCGACGTGTTAACTTATGGAATAAACTCACCGCCGAGGTTCTCCCTGAACACTACAACATAGAATTCCTCGATAAGAGTTATATGTATGTACATCTTCATGCCGAGTCCCTTGTTATTATTTGTAATAGGTTTAATGTTGTGTCTGTTCTAACCGAACACGCAGATTTAGCATCTTCGACCGTAACCTGTCCATGAATGGTTTATCAGTCTCGTGCTTCGGAGGGCACGTTAAGCCGTCGGTCCCGGCTGTTGTCGATAGATGACAGTCGTTAAGCTAAGTCAGTGGGTCTCGGACGGCTTTAAAAACACTGGACCCTGCATATCCGCAATTGAGCAGCGTGGTGAAGTGCGCTATAAAGCCCTTCGTTTGAAGGGCTTTATAGCGCACTTCACCACCGTATCTCTGCAGTGGGACAAGTAAAGGTTGTTGTAGTAGTAGGATCATCCTTCAACGGAAGGGCTCTAGAGAGTTCAGCTACTCGATCAACTGCGGATTGGCGGGTGCCAGTGTTTTCAAACCACAGACTTAGTTTTAGGACTGTCGTCCATATAGAACGGTCGGGTTCGACAGCTTTACGTGTCTTCCGAAGCACGTATGAGCTTGAGATAGATAAAGCCATACATAGATAGGCTGAGAGTTCCTCAATATGAATATCCTTACAGGCTATTCTAATCTTCTTTCTACCGTTATCCTATTTCCTAACCTATTAAGATTAACAGAATCCGCTACCAAAACCTAAGGATTTGGTAGTAATTTTTACTCGGAGAGGATTTATGGCGGCTTATCTTATATACTCACCACTATCTAGAAGCTTTCAGTGCAGCCCACGTCTCACTCACGTCTCACCTGTATTACTGAATTTCATTGGAATCACCTTCAATTCATTTCAAGTTACTAGACATCGTAACTTATAAATAACTTTGATGGAAAAATACCAATACGTCTTGATCCATTTAATCCGCGGAGCTCCCCAGGCCGGCGACAAACAAACAAATAAACCAAACTGTTCGGGAAGTTTTTAAAGGAGCCAGCGCGATAAGACCGTGTTTGGGAGCAAGCTTGCAGCTATAGCTCATTACTGTGATAGACCGAACTGGATTTGTTTTGACAGAAGCGTGTGTAATAGTTTCTAATTCTAAGGGTATTTGGAAACTTTTTCTATTAGAACGTACGACAAGCCCGCTGGTGAGTGATTACCATTAAGGCTAAGATTTCAATTAAAGATAAAGATAAAAATTCTTTATTTGCCATTGGGCCCTCGCGGGCACTTTAATACGTCTTATATTTTTTGAAATATAATCTTATTGTATCTTATTGTATCTTATTCAATTCTACTTTTTCCTTTTCTTAATCTACTAGCATTTCGAAAATGACCATTGGCGAAGAAGAAATGCCGAAAAAAACTTGATATAGGTCTCTTTTAAAATTGTCAATTAGATATTACAAAAAATTTTTACATAAGCATATTGGTACAATAATGATATCAAATGGTAAAATTAAAGATTATTAAGGACAAGGTAGTCTGTGCTGAATTATTTCCAGACATCCTTGTCAGTTACATATTCATCAATTCTATAATAAGCCCTTTTACCGAGAGTACTTTTAATGTGCTTTTTAGGGTTCCGTACCCACAGGATAAACCGTCTGTCACCAGGCTGTATCTCATGAACCGTGAAAGTTAGACATTAGAAATTTTCACACAGGATGTATTTCAGTTGCCGCTATAACAACAAATACTAAAAAATAGAATAAAATAAATATTTAAGGGGGCTCTCATACAACTAACGTGATTTTTTTGCTCGTTTTTGCTCGATATTGATAACGGCAACAGGTAGACCCTTGAAATATTCACAGAATATTTAGTTATATATTCACTTTAAAAATAAATAATTAAATTAAAATAAAACAAATATTTAAGAGGGGCTCCCATACAACAAACATGATTTTTGGCGTTTTTATAGATAATGGTACGGAACCCTTAGTGCGCGAGTCCGACTCGCACTTGGCCGACTTTTTATATATCTATCTCCATCTTCACGCCCCGTTCCTTGCGGAGTACGCAGAGGGAACCGAGCACTACATAACCCGATCCTCAGATGATTTCTTAAAATGCCACCAGTGAAGTTTTAACAGCGCGTAAGTCGCATATTGGCGGTTTTAATTAAGATTAACGTCATCGGATTAAATGCAGGAACACAACTACCCTTCAGGGAGTTGTTATTTGTCTGCGGTTTTCTGTGAGGGGCAGATATTTCTCCGGACGGGGTACTTTGATGCACCCTACCCCTCTTAAAAATACTTTGAAGAGAGCCATGCTTGGGGTTCTGATTTCTTCATAGGCTTATTTATTTTAAATTTAAACTTTATTTTAAATTCTTTTTACTAAAATATACGTTTCCAACGTGGATTACAACAATTGTGTGCAGTTATTTTGCTCTCCTTGATATTTGATTTGATTGATTGACTTCTATTACAACTTCACTGACGATGTATAGCTTTTTTAATTCACGCTGCAAGGGCTCCCAACACAACCTACTAATAGATAACAATGACCAATGTAGACAACACAGACAACACACGACCAATTCGGTCCACGAGGTGAGTCTTGGGCTTCCTCGGCTCCTACATTCTTCTACTTTCACTTTATATTTCGCCAGTAATTTATTAGGCGTGAGGGTATTTGGATCTACCGCATTGAGCCCCCTTCGAGGAGACTAATATAATGTAGTACATCTGCCACAACGCTCCAGGGGAAGTCAATGAAACAATATAGCCGTGGCCACGTCTCGGCAGGCATCAGGACTATTACGAAATATGTCGGAAATTAACGGGCTATTGACATGAGATGTGGAGCGATTTATTGGTACAGGGCTATTACAGAAGTGGGACGAACGTGTGCCGTAACTATCATATCTTATCGTTACTTGTGACAGGTGGCTCATCACTTATTGAATGGACCCCCGAAATACAAGCAAGTGTTTGCCGGCGGCAATACCAGCGTGAATGACTCTGGGATGTCGAGAAGTGCGCTGAATTAATCTCGACTTTAATAATTAAATTTTTTTTACAGTCGTTTTGTTGCCATTTCCATGAAACTCCCAGGGGTGTCCCTGACACACAAACACGCCCGAGAGATACGTTATATGATGGAATTTCAAATAATAGGGAGAGTGTTCGAGCGGACGACGTCTGCCAAATGCGTGGAAGTAAATCATAATCCTGTCCAAGATACAAATGAATACATGAACACAGAGGCAACGTCCCGCGTTTGTTGTTGTTGAGTTTGCTCATAAAATGTATGTCCGCGATAATAAACAAACATTAAGTCGCTGATCCCTCAGGTTCAGTTTCAAATTTAATTAACGGGCGTCGCCGGGGAGCGAGACGAACATGTCCGCTCCAAAAATGGATGAGATTTGAACACTTTTCCCTGAACGATATATATAGAAGTTGATATGGATGTGCTGAAATGGCATTTATTCTGGATATTTTATCGATATGAAATACAGTCGAGTGACTAAATATGAAACGAGAGACATATAGTAGAAAGTAGCTCAATGTATTTGGTGCCAAAACCAGTCCAAGTGCAAGGGGCACAGTCTGTTGCTACGTTGAACGGTAGCTAAAGAAGGAAAAAATAAACAGCGATCTTCATAAAAAAATTATGCGAACTGTCCGAGGGTTTACGCTCATGGGTTGCTTGCTTCTTGTACAGCAGATGCATAAAGGTCTCTGTAGATGGCAGGTGCTCGGATACCGATTTTGTCAATTGATGGCTTTCATTGTTATGTGGAAGATAGCACCGGTGATGCATACATGCCGTATATTACTATTTGTTATCCAACATGTCAGATCCATCTTCTAGTATGCACTGGGTGCTTTGATAAAGAATACATTAGATCCATTACTTACAGGTTTCGTGTATCACTTCTCTTCAAGATGATAGAGCGTGTGCTCAACGTGTGATTCTCAAATTATTATTGTCTATTGTGTAAGCGTCAATTTTGATTAAACTAAATAGTGTGGTCATAACCACACGACTGTAGTAAAAGTTCTTTAGCTCCATAGTGTGATACAGACAATATCTATATCTAAGACACAGTGCAGGCCATTGTGTCTTAGATATACGAAACTTAACTCGCTATGAGAGAAAGAGAGAAAGAAAATGTGTGCTCGCACGTCTCTCCCTTGCCCCTACAGTAATATACGAAACGTAGCTCTCTCTCTTTCTATCTTCACTAACTTATATCACCCTCTCAACTTTCGTTCGCCTCGCCTGATCACACTTTTCGTAACGCTCTCGTCACGCATTCACCAGCTTACTCCGCAAGTCAAGCGTTCGTAAAGAAGTTTTTCAAACTCTCATAATATTACCACAGCAAATGATATAACAACAAAATCGGTTTCTCTATCCAACATACCTGTCCACCAGTCATGTAGATAGACTTGTACACAACAGAGTAATGGGAATTAAAGAGCCGGTATTTGAGCGATTACTGATTATGGTGTCATCATGACTTGACAATTGTGTACTGTTCAAATAAGTCAGATAACAGTGGTCAGGTTGACGCAGGGACTCCTCAGTTCCGGTGTGAGTGTGACCTTAAATAGCAAACAATTTGTGTTCAGATCTTCTACTAAAGTACAAAGTGGTTTTAGAATTTCGTGCTCAAGATTATGAAATGTTACCTTTGAAATCTCTGTACCCGTACGATATTAAATTTGACATTATTAAATAACATGCTGAACCACCATATTATTTCATATTAACTTCAAATGACATTATTTGAAGTTGCCATAGTGACTTAAGAGTAAAAATGATTATTTATGTTTTCAGGAACACCGTTCCTATATGAATTCTATATGTTTGTCTCTGCGTTTGGCCATGAATTTGTCTGTGCGTTTGTCTGTCGCTTTTTTTAATATTCGAATTTTGACTTCAGATTCAGCATAAAAAAGTAGAATAGAAATGTTCAGGAACACCGTTCCTATCTCTTAAGGAACATGGCCAAAATACGACTATTTTACAAATAAAAAAAAATGAATTGTTATATAACTGACGAGCCAGGTGTTCCTCTGGCAATGTAAGCTTGCGCATTCTCAAATGGTTTATTAATAAATAACATATAACGCTAAATCCCCTGTGCAGTGAAAGCCGAGCCCCACATGACTCGATCCTTACACATCTCACTCGCTTCTTTAACATTTTTAGTATTTCTCATGCACGGTCTCCGGTTTCTAGGGTTCCTAACATGACCGTCTGATTAACTTGGTCATAGGAGGTAAATTTTGACGTTCCTCGACTCCTACAACCTTCTATTTTCGCGTTTTAAATCTGTTGCATAATATTTGTGGCGTAACGCTTCTGGATCGTGTTCGCAACGTTGATGTTAGTAATAGAGTTGGTTGATTGAAAGAGAGTGTCTGCTCCGTTGGTTCGGATATGTAAGAAGAATGCAGGAATTACCTAATTTACATTACGTGAGTCTGGACCTAAATCTCTGAATGCTCGCAATAATATATAGCCCTGGTGTTATAGCAACACCTTTATAGGCGCTTACCGGTAACCTAATGCACTGGTAACAACGACGTTCTTCTTCTTGGTGAAGGTGAGGTACAATTACTTACCTGGTAGGGCAGGTTCGATGCATTTCTGTCTTAATTTTGCCAGAGCCACGTTTGTTAATAAGCAAAATACATAAAAGCATGTACTATACATTCTCGTAGTAGAGACACTTCTGCGTAAATATAATATTCTTTGATGCCTCAAATTCTTTCTTCCTCGCGTCACGTCTCGCGCGACATAAAAACACGAAAACGCGCCGAATGCTAAGCGGCTGGCGACGTCGCCTCAAATAAATAACAAATATATCTGCATCGTGAGTAACGCCATACGTGCGCGGTCCGCCGCAAGCCGCCCCACACTCTTGTAAAATCGTTTGATATTTTAGGTATCTGCGATGCTCGAAGCGAACTTTTACTACCTATATATGGTAGCGAAAATTTTGTTGTTTCAAGCGAACGTAGCGAATATTGTTTGATATTACTTTCACTGTACCGAGGAGTCTTAGCAAACTTCATTCAATAACTGTAACAACAAGGGTGGAGAAAACTTTTACTGTATTTTAATTTCCTTAAACATACTTTGTTTATTTTTATTTGCAAGTGTGTTGTTTTAGGACAGAACGAAATAACTTTCATTTTTCGGTCCATAAAAACATAAAAAAACCGTGGTATTAGGGACGCAGACACAGTGGAGTACGTGGATGCTTTATGCCGGAGATTCATTGCTCTCTATTATATTCTCATGAACTCTGTCAAAGCAACCACTTACTTGAATTGATCAATCTACTGTATAATAATGATATATTATTTTTTTACCAGCGATATGTACTCACCCACCTAACAGCTTCTTTTTTTATTTCATTTATTTATTAACATTAATAAGATTGTTACATCAACAAAGTGAACACTAACACTTTCAATTCAAAATTATACATTTTTATAATAGATACATTATAAAGTGCCACCTCAAATATAAATGTAAACAATGTGTTAGAAATGCACAGCAGTAATGAATAAAATTAATAATAACGACAACTTATGGTAGCCAAGATAAACATTGCAATTCTATGGGATATAATATAGTTGATAAAATAGACATAAAAATAAATTTCAATATTTGAAAAGATAAATGGAACTACATGATTGAATCTCAACTTGAGAATTAATTTATTTACGTATAAATTATAAACTTAAGATTTATTTTAAAATTACAAGTGCCGCATGAGAAAACATCGCTGTCACGTTGCTCCCTCGCACCGCGCTGGCCGACTGCTTCCACCTTAACATCATGAACAACATTGTAATTTTTAGATATTCTATTTAGAGGAGAGTACTGGCCTAGGTTTGTTCTGGCAACATTTGTTATATAGGGATTATACCTTTTACACTGTCTAGGCCGACTTCTCGGGGCGCTTATGATTAATTCTGATAAAAGACAAGGAGCAACAGACACACCATTCAACAAATTGAAAATAAAACTAGAAACTAAAAAAAATATTTTTTTTCTACATAATGGCAATAAAAAAGCATCTACGTGCTGTAGTTCTAAAGTTACAAGCCATAATGTTATTACTTATTTCGTGACCGCGTGCTGTTAGAACTACAAAGGCTGTTAATGCTGTTGAAGCCAGAATTCACCGAAACACCATTAGGAAACAAAAAACCTTATCGCGAGAAATGAAGATTCACGCTAGGACTCTGCCGAGTATAATAAAATAAGATCCTAAGCTCGGTCGAAAGTCAAAAAGCTTCATTTTTGTGTAAAAGGAATGAAGACTTCAGCCAAAGTGTATCTAGAGACTGTCTTGGATTGTGTTGAAAACCTCTCGGTAATACACTTTTTAAAAATGTACCCTGGACTTTCCAGCAGGGCTGGCTGGGAAGGCTGTGAAGGCCTGGTCACAAGGCACGAACTACTCAAGCCTGGCTCGAAACCAATGGAACATTAAAAGAACTTTATAAGAGCTGAAGACTAGACATCGTCTAGCCCAGACCTGAACCCCTTAGACTACAAATTGTGGTCAGTTTTAGAGAAAATGGTCTGCTCGAAACGAAACGCCAACATTGTGTCGCACCCTTCGAAACCCGGGTGGTCGTATACGACCGCGAAATATATGGGAAAACGTATATAACGGGTTCTGACTGCTCAAGAAAGCAAGTTGACTAAATTTCCCATGGAATCAGTGAGTAAATCAATAGATTCGTGGCCATACAGAAAGGTCTGTACTAAAGCCAAAAATTTCGAATAGAATCTTCTTTTCTTTTTTGCCGTGACTTCCATAAATATGTACATGTAATTTTTATTAAGATTACATTACTTTGTAACAGAACCTATGTATATATATGCCGGACTAGGTATATATATGTAAATAACAATATAAATTATTACGTGATTCGTGCTCATAGCAACTGGGACTAGGAGCTAGAGACTGATAGAGGGGTGGAACTCAAGGTAACCGCGTGTAAGTGTTGAAGTGAAAACTAGCTTAGGCGCGTTCTTAGACTTTTGGTAAGGAGATATCTTATACATTCACGTCACCATACGCCATATTAACAATTAATTTTCGCTATGAGTTTTAAGTTTTCGCTCGTGTCGGGAGTTTCTATAACATCCACATAAAAATAATGACGAGTCAAATAAAATAATTCCCCGAATGCTGCGGAAAAACATTTATTCTATATTAAGACCGGAATTTTGCAGAAGCAACAAAAAATATTTCGACGGAAAATTCCTTGTCGCCCATTGGGTCGGCGGGCCACGCTTTGAGTTCACGGGTGGACGGCTTCGTAATACAGGCGATGGTCTTCTTTGCCTTATAAGGGCTCCGATGAATTATGTAATATCAGGGGATAGATAAAAAACATGCAATATACAAAGCCAAGGGGAAACAAACAGCCATATAACTTAGTAACTCAGTGCGGGCAAAGAGTAAATGAATATTGTGGGTCAGACGGTCACCTTCATTCGAGCAAGCTTTTATTTTAGATGTATGTGTAGATAACGTGTTATTTCTTTGCAGAAATGCCGAAACTAGCCGTCTGCTAAGATATTTCATCTATAACTGTAATGTGAACGTCACTATATAGAAAAATGATACGACTAAGGTCTAGATTAGTTTCCGTTAGGAAAAATGTTATAATATAAATCTAAAGTCACAGGTATTAATCTCGTTTATTTGAAAGAAATGCATGGAGATAGGGATTCAACGCGTAGAGGCTTCATGAGAAGATTGATGCTACGTTACTACACCTGCCGTGATTCACTTCGGGAGATGTCAATGAATATGCTCAGAGCGGATTTCAATAAGTATTGGGACTATTGAAGAACTAAGAAAAAATGTCTGCCTAGGTAATATCGGATCGACTTAGCGGTGTCCAGAGGTTGTATTGCGCTTGCTCAGAAGTTGTTCGCAGCGTTGCTAATGAAGGCGAGTCAGAGATTGGGGCCTTCTTCAGTTTCCACTTTGACCGACGAAAGTACGCTGGAGCCGAAGGCACAGATCGAGTTTCTGGGTCACCTAGTACCAGTAGTATCGTTATTCACTACACGGCTCGCTATACATGCAAACACCACACGAGCAAAGTCGCGGGAAACAGATGAACGTAAATAAATTGCTTGTATCAAATCACTATCGCCAAATTATAAAGCGTTATGCCTGTTCCGTCGTCCTGACATCGAATATTACAAGCAGAAGGTCGCTCCGTCAAAATTCTGAGAACATTCGGGCTCGATGCGGTGATAATATAAAATGTACGCGAAGTGATCCTTCAGAGTTTGTTAACAAATTTTACGGGCTTTTCTCAAGAATGTATTTATACGTAACAACAAATAAGTTCTCGAATGATCTAGGTACTAACACGTGCCGCTTAATTCTCACATTTTATTGTAATGATTTGAAAATGATGATAGTACTTACTCAAGAAACTGTGGTGTGGTGTACAATTACACAACACATTACTTCTGTTTGAAACTATGACGACAAACAACTTGGAGGGGAATTGTATTTTTGAACACAAACTTAACACATACATCTTTTGTGCGACATCCATGAGTCATGAATGATAATTATAGTATATATATATATTATTTATTTATTTATTATTTATATTAACCAAAAAAGATATCTAAAATTTCGCGATTAATTAGTTGTGTCACTCTTGTCGCAAATGATCGATTGTATGAGACAGCTTTATTCACATCCCTTAACTTTTATATTGTCATTAAAGCCCGTGGGAGTTTAATCTCCTCGAATCTGGGACGCGAACGAAACTATCTGCCAAAAAACAACTAAGCAACAAAGGGGCGATACAAAAGGAACAATGGCGCTTTTGTTTTGCAAACAATCCAATTAGAGTCGCGAAAAGACGCCTCGGGATCACAATTAAAAAAGACTCTTTGATGGAATGAATCGGGCTTTGATGGCCGAGGATTTGGAGTTAAACAACGTTGATACCGGCAATGACAGTATTAGACTTACTCTACTATATTTGTTTGTACCTTCACGTTAAGTCTTTTAGGCAGACGGAGGACTCATGAATCTGTGATTACATGCTTACTACATTCTTTATCACTCTCGTTGCTCCTTAGGGTTCTTCAAAATATCTCCGGAAAAAACACGCACTGGTCATGTTTTATCGATAGATTTATTAATGCGTCTGTACAGAAACATTTAAAAAAGTTTAAGAGCTCACTAAAACAACTGTATTTAACAAACAATGAGTTAGATTTAAAGCTATAGTTAATTGAGTAGTTCTTCGTGAACGAAGTTTGAAGGGGGCCATACACTGAAATTATATTATATATTACATATATTGGTATTTTATTAAATCAATAACTCTTCCATTGTAAGTTAACCAGAAGTTAACCATGAAGTTGTTGCAATGAACCAATTTGGAATAGCAGACAGGTCACCATATACATTGTCAATCATGATAAACGTCAAAGAGTTGTAAATAGCAATATTTCTTCAATATTTCATCGGTAAATAGCAATATTTCTGAATGTTGCATCATGATTGAAAAAAAAAACATTGTGTATATGCTAAATACATAAATGAACCCAGAATTGATCCTTGGGCTCAACGCTTAACTGGTATTATTTATTAGATTTATTTTAAGTACGTTAGTTTATATTTCAACTAATTTATGATTTAAATATTGTAATGGATTAAAAACGAATCTTTAAAGATTTGTAGAAGTACTGCTTCATTTTGTTAAGCATGCAGCAGTTGGACCTTCGTCTCTACGGATAAACGATAATGTTAAAATAAAGTTGAACCGCGCCATCTAGCGGAAAATTTTAAAACCAAGCTCAAATAATTAAACCAGTATAACGCTAATGGACGCCTGCTCGATGCTGCTTTTTGATTCAACGTTGCAAATTGAATATCAATTACTAATTTCCTGCCTTTTTAAATTTTAATTCGATCACTCCCGAGTGTATTTGGAAAAGTAATATTTAGTTATAATGGATACTTCCTGCAAATTTTACGGAATAAATCCCGTTTAACATTCGTAGTGCGATTGAGACTCTTATTATGTACGTCTTAAGATCGATATAAAGGTTAAAGTGTTTAAACATATAGCTGTGCAGTAGTTTAGGTGAACAGTAATATCCAATACGCTCTAATGAAACATCTCGCATCTAATGAAGATATGAGTGGTTTCTTGCTAATACTCGAAACCGTAATCATAAGGAATGGTGCACACTGAGCCACGGCCTGGGTGTCATCACCGCGGTTTTTGTTTTTGTGATGAGTACCAAACTATTTGTACTGCTATGTACCTTTAAGTTAATAGATTGTATAACAATTTTGAGCAGCTCGGTGGCGCAGTAGTCAGTAACGCCACTTTGACACCAACGCTCGTGGGTTCGATTCCCACACAGGACAAATATTTGTGTGCATAAACATGTCTGTTTGTCTTGGTCTGGCTGTTTTTGAAAGAGGTAGGCGTATCAATGCAGCCCGTCTGGAAAAGTACCTCCACCTCACAAAAAACCACAGCCAACTCGTGCTCTTGCTCCGTGTTCCTGCGGGTGAGTGAGGTATCCGGTATAATAAGGAACAGCGGTGTTAGCAGCAAATATAGCATTGCGCGAGTGATACTTAATCTAATGCAAGTGTTCAAAGGATACGGTCACCGATTTCTATCAGTTCAGCCATATGCTTGTCTGTCTCCCAACGTTGCGTAAAAAAACTCCTTGCCGAGGTTTCCACAAGGAACTGCAACATGAGATTCTACAAATAAAGCGTGTAGAGGATTTTACATAGCCAGCAACCCACGTGTTGTATCTTGTGTTGTGCTTGTGTCCATAGGCTACGATATGTATTTCCCACCAAGAAGACCCTATGCTTAATTTTCACCTTGCTGCTATAAAAAAGGAAATATAGAGGCGATGTGCCTTATCAGTTAATTTGGAAGGGACGGCGTTTACCAAAAACATGGAAGTAGACCTGAGCAGGCTGGTCTTTCCAATGATTTTGTATCACCTGAACGTTACTGACAATTTGTGTGTCAGCAACGTCCAGGTGGGTGGCAGGGCATGTTTGTCCTTTGTGAGAATCGAACCCACGATCGTTGATGTCGTTTAACCACTGTACCACCGAGCTCGTTAAAAATAAATGTCAAATAAATCGACTGCAGCAATTAACATTGTCGGAGCTGCATTTTGACGATTTTTATTTTAATGCAAAAATATCAATTAAAATATCAATATCTATGCGCTCGCAAAGTTTCATATCTTAAACTAGACTCCATATCTATTTTTCATACTGAAAAAAGTAGGAACGTTTTCGTAGATATTGATATTTTAAGACTTGTAGTGCATTAAAATAAAAATCGTCAAAGTGCAGTTCCGACAATGTTAATTGCTGCAGTCGAAATATACTACAGTATATTTTGATTTGTGATATTAACAGCACCAAACGCTTGTAATCTCTACGTAAAAATTCCTCTAAACATTTTTAATAGATAGCTTTTAAGTCAACTAAAGTTCGAAAGGGATTTTTTTAATTCAGTGAATATTCTGTAACAGCTGTAAAATTTGCGTCAATGTTTTCTCACTTCCCGACCGCGTCATCCATGAAATCTGAACATCTCGTTCAGACATTTCAAAGTTGTAGTGAACACCTCGACTCATGAGCATAACAGGGGTTTAAGTATGATGAAATTACTGTTTTATAGTAATAGATACTTTGAATTGACGTTAAACCTTCCTGGCGTGAGACTTTCGATTGAAATTTTTTTCACATGAGTAACCTATGAGGTTTTTCTTTTAAAAAATGTCCAATATGTGATTTTCGAATTTCAATTGTTTTTTTTTATTCAGCTTAAACAGGAAAAATGGTAGCTTCGAAAATCGACTCGTGAATCGATCTTCACCATTTTCGCAGTGGTAGGGGCACAGTATCTGCATTGCCGGATGTTGTGGACAATATCCTCACGGCCCAAGATAATGGAACGGGCACGATTCTATCCCTACTGGACTTTTCTCGTGCCATTGATAGTATTAATATTCAACTACATCTGGCGTTTGTTTTGTTCCCTAATATTTAGTTTTAAACCTTTCTCTATGGTGTGTAAAATTTGATATGTGTTATATAGGGGATAAATTATGTCCATTGTCTACGAGATGCTCGGCGAAGTGTGACCTTTCTGGGCGATTGTTTTTTATCCCCCACTAATACATATCAAATTTTCCACACCATAGACAAAGGTTTAAAACTAAATATTAGGGAACAATTAGAAATTAATAAACATAAAAATTCTAAAAGTACTCTTATCAACAAACAGACTGACGTAAACAATTCCCCACTAACTTGTAACTTGTAGCAAGTTATTCTTACGATTAACGTCTACAACGACTGATGATGCCTCGTGGAGAGGTGAAACACGTGTCGCAGCGACGGCCAGACCAGTCGTGGCAGCGACGGTGGTGGTGGGGGCATGCGGACGAGGCAGAAACTACCGGAGCAGCCATGGCAACGTCGGCATGTTGCATTTACTAACAGTAGTAGGTGGGTGTCGGCCGGCGCTAGGCCGCATGAACTAATTGGTGGCGGAAGCACACAAAGCAGGTTAGATCAAATGACGTTGGCTGTAATGGATCCATTCCTCCTGACAATATTATAACTCTCAAGCCAGCGGTCGAAGCCGCGGCAACAAATAGTATCACATTCGAAAATGATCTGTGATGTTTACTTTAAAGCATTATAAAGTCAAACAAACAGTAATTATTGCAAAGTTTAAACATAAATGTTTGTTTCTGAAGCTAAGTTGGAGGATACCCCACATCGAGTCGAAGCTAAAATAATACATACCCGAGTCCCCGCAGGCTCTAGTTCCAGACGGCTTTCCGATCCGCGGAATTAGCCACCGATTGCACACAAAACGGAAACTCTACTATGTGAAATGGAAACTCTACAATATATATACTAAGAGGCAGGGCATACAAATGGCTATCTTTTTTTTTACCACTAAGGTGAAATCAAGCATACGGTCTGCCGGATGGTAAACAGTTACCGTAGCCTATGGAAATTTGCAACACCACTCATGCGTTGCTGACCCTCTAAAACCCACTTTACGCATTTCTTGAAGAATTCCATGATGTAGTCCCTTGGAAAACCCTCGGCTGGGAGCTCATTCCACAGCTTGAGAGTTCTCGGAAGAAAACTTCGCACAGTACGCGACCATTGCGGTTCCAGCGTGTGAGGATGAACTCCCAGCCGTCGTCAGCATCATTTCGAACAATTCTTCAGAACACAACCCGTTGTATTATTAACTTCTAACTCACAGTCGGAAGCGACTGATCGTACCGACGACGGCTAAACCTTTCTGGCCCACTGTAAGAGCAGCCAATTGCTGTAGAATTTGCCACCTGTCCAGCGCTGGTGGCAGATAGGTGTCGACTAGGTCGGCACTTCTGGTTGGTTGATGAACTATTCATTATGATAAACGAGATAAACACTGAACTGTTAAATTAAAATTAAGGTTACATATAATTTTGTTACACAACACCGGGTGCGGTTATCGTAGCCTATGAACGCTTGCAATACATTAAGTGTCCTACCTCTGCTGCTAACACAGCAACTCGAATGCATATGACCCAGCTGCCATAAAGTAGTTACTATCTATCTATCTAAATATTAAATGTAAAATGCGTTGGTGTTAAAGTTAATAACGATTTAACTGCTAGTAAATATAAAGATAAGATAGCCCGTTTTACATTTTCTTAATAAAATCTTATTGCATCTTATTTATATATCAAAGTTTAATTTTCTAATCTAGTGGATTCATCTATTTTTATACGTCGGGAAGCATACAAGCATATGGCCCGGTTACCGTAGCTTATGAACACTTGTAAAACCCTCGGCTTAGGTATGACTTGCGCGATGCCACCTCTGCTGCTAGCACAGCAACTTCTCAGGAGCTTACTGGTGATCTCGCTCACACGCAGGAATACAACGTGCGGCTGAATGCGGCAATCTCGTCTCATCTGCTAAGGTTGGAATTATATTTATGAGTGAACGCCCTCACTGAGCGAGAATCATGTTATCTGTTCGTTCGGAACCAACCGCGCGAATAAATCGGGAATTCGTCAAATAAACAAAGCGGCTGTACAATTTAAATACAAGCGGCGGGCAGTAAGCAGACCGCAGATCCCAAACTTCTCTATCGAAGTAATTACTCTTTCCATCGCAGAGCCCAGCCGCCGCCATATCCCACTCTGCATTCCTCGTTAATTAATTTTCTATCAGACAGCTCAACCGTTCGTCTTCAACTTTTGCACGTGTTTGGAATAATTATACATTGTTCGACGAGATAGATTTGTAAGATATAGATTGAATGTTTATAATATTTGTGCTTTCTATACTAATCGTGGAGTTTTGACGAGCTCGGTGGCGCAGTGGCGAAATGCGCTGTTAACGTTACTTGGACAACAATGCTCGTGGGTTCAATTCCCACACAGGACAAACATTTGTGTGCATGAGCATGTCTGCTTGTCTTGGTCTCAGTATTTTAAAGGTAGGGCGCATCAAAGCAGCCCGTCTGGGGAAGTATCTCCATCGCTACGTACATATACAACCACTCCTTCAGATCCAATCATTCTAGATGAGACATTACATTCATGTACATGTGCTGTCATGTCTAATAACTACTCAATCGTCCAGTGCCCGTTTTCTTTTACATTTTTTTTTTAATATTAGAAAAATTTTAAAATTAGAGAATTTTGTGCGCCATTTACATTACTACAGCTATATCTAAATAAAACCCGGGAAGGGTATACAATGTTGAAGGCAAACTCGGCTTGAGAAATGACTCCGGAACAAGGATAGTATAAAAAGTCAAAAGTCAAAATCTTTTTATTCCGTAAAAATGGCTACATTTGTTTGGAATCGTCACAATTTTTTTTCCTACCGTGCAGTTCATGATTAGGTGAGCACTGATAAAAATACTGCCAAAAAACGCAGGCATCCCTCTTTTGGTATCCAAAGAAATATACATAATTTATTAATTACATTATAATTGGGTCGACTCAATCCCAGGCATTTTTATCATTAATATAGTCAGATAGTTTATAATATGCCCAGCTACACAATTTGGCTTTAATAGTAGTTTTAAATTTGTTTATTGACAATTCTCTTATATTGCTGGGAAGTTTGTTATAGAACCGTATACATTGCCCCATAAAAGAATTACTTATTTTGTGGAGACGGCTTGCATGTAACACAAGATTATGCTTATATCTAGTATTTATGTTATGAGTATCACTCTTTTTACAAAATGAGTATGAATTTGATCATTTGAGAAAGTGGACAGAAGATCAGGATAATATACAGCAGTATGTTGAGCGTACAAATTTTTAAAATGTGGTAAACAAAGTTAATTCGTATGTTTTACTCAGTGCGGGGTTCATAGGAAGAGAAAATTTCGAAACTATAACAGTTATCAGGAAACAACGACAACGAGAAAAAATCGTCGTCAGAGTCCTGGTGTAATGATGGCATTGACCTAAATCACAAATATGTATGGAATAAAAAGTATAATAAACCTAAGCTCTGCCTACCCCAAAGGGCGACAGGCGTAACTATATATAAATCTAATAAATACCATATATAGGTATATATAAAAAAAAATACTTCTTGGCGGTAAAAGCTTGAGCCAGAAAGCACAGCTCGCTATACACAAGGCAGTACTGGTCACAACGCTTACATATGGAAGCGGGAGCTGAGTATGGCAGAGAGAGCATGAAAGTACAATCAACGCGGCCGAAATGCGAGCGTTGCGCAAAATTAGTGGCGTACCACTTGTAGACAATGATAATGTTAGAAACAGAGTTGGTCTGAAAAAGAGCGTCACTATTAAAATAAGAAGAGGCATGCTCCGTTGGCTCGGACATGTAGAAAGAATGACGGAACAGATATACAATGCAAAAGTGGAAGGATATAATCCATAGGAGTAATTGATATAAAGTAGAAATATTTGTGAACATTGCACAAAATTTGTGCGTAATGCTCGCCGACTGGCGTTCGAAGAAAGAGAGAGTGAAGATAAGAAAAGGTGTGCTCCTTGTTTCGAACATGAGACTGCAGGATGAAAGAATGACGAAACAGATATACAATGGAAGTGAAATGACATGAACAATGAAAGTACAATGAAAGTGGAAGGATGTAGCGGCCGGGGAAGACCAAATCTCAACTTCCATAACCAAATTGGTCGTGTTTCATTTTTATTCAGAAGGTGATGTCAGGAGTCCTAGGAACCGGCAAGCGTACCTGAAAAGAGCTATAAATGTTAATGAAGCGAATGTGGTATGTAAGGTCAGCATCTTATGGCGCTTGATTCTCTCTGCCTACCCCGCAAGGGACCTGGCGTGATGATATACATACATATTTACAAATATATAAATTTATGTACATAAAAACCATTGTTTGGTTAAAGTTTGTCTTGTTTTTACAAAATTATTTTAATTTAGGCGAATAAAATTATTTTTAGAAAATTAGGTGAAGCAACAAATTTTAGCAAATAAATGTGTGACAAAAAGCCAATGACCAGTGCGCCGCTGTCGATTAGCTGATCTGTAGTTACTGGGTATTGACGTTTATCAACGAATTAATTTGCCAACAGATTTAGTATATGAAACTTATGCATTATCTCTGTATTTTCTGTTAGGTAGGTTTTGTTAGACGACGCATATAACTGGGGGTAAGCACACTTCACATTAGTTAAATGCTAACGCGCACTGTTGATGTATACATTCCCCCCTAGGAGAATAAATCACTTTTCTTCATACAAATATTGTTTTTGTAATAAAAAGAATTCCCCACGTCGTGACACGACTGAACTAAAAGAATTCCACTTACCGCCGGCGCCCGCTCCGCTCCCGAACAAACAAATTCCCGAAACGACCCGTTTAGTCGTGCCGGTCAAATAGTTCGGTACTTAACTGTCCCTGCGACGGAACTGCGGTCACCGCCCACCAGATTAAACTTCTTAAAATAACTAAACATTACGTATGTATTATTAAAACCTGTCAAACCAGAAAAAGATGATTTTAGGGTTACGCGACTTGTTTTTCTTCTTTTCTCTACTTCCGGGCGTTATCCCATTTCCTAATTCATTACAGATATACAATGCGAAAGTGGAAGGATGTAGGAGCCGAAGAAGACTAAGACTATAAAGTGTTTTATCAGAAGGCGATGCAGGAGCCCCTGGGACCAGCGAGCGTGCATGAAAAGAGCTACGAATTAAAGAAGCGAGTGAAGTGTGTAAGGACCGAGTCTTATGGCACTCGGTTGTCTCTGCCTACGCCGCAAGGGACCCGGTGTGAAGATACACACATACCACGTGACAAGGAACGAGCGACAGACAGAGAAATCAAGGAGGCAGGCCGTGGCGCCGCGGTGCGGCATCACTGTGAAACTTGCCACTCCTTCGCGCGACCATACTCGAACCCGACCCCCGAACCCCGGCCGGGGCCATCCGCTCCAGTAGTAATTTTTATTAGTCAGTTCAATGGTAATCATTATAATTTACTCGACATCTGTGGCTAATCGTAAGCTGTAGTAATCACAGTGTTTTAATGTGAAGGTGCGCGTGATTGTGGATTTGATGTAAGTGTGTGTAACGTATAGGATTGTTTTGCGTATCGGATTTTATTGGTGTGGGCAGTTGTAGGTACATATTGCCGCTAAGTGCTAAAAAGAAGCATGCCGGCATCATTTTGAACAATTGTTCAGAACACAACCTGCTGTACAATCGGTAGAACACACAACGGGGGGCAAAATCTCGCCTTAAACTTACGGGCTCAATAGCGTTAGTAAGCTTACGATCGCCGACAATTCTTACAGCTCGTCTCTGAACCGAATCACAAGGTCCTAGCTGGTATACAGGTCCGCTCGCCTAAAGGTTACTACAGTACTCTATGTGCGGTCTGACTTGAGATTTGTCTTTGTTCCGCTCTGAAGCACTACTTTGCTTTGTTGATTGCACCGAGTTTCTTGGACGCCTTTTTAGGCACCGGGTGGACATTGGCAGTCTTCCATGAAGTCCAAACTTGCCCAGTGGAGTAGAAAAGCACGAAAAGACGTTAGTACCGAACACAACTCAGTAGCATACAGCTTTAGCACCACTGCCTGTATACCGTCTGGCCCACTCGACTTATGAATGTCGAGAGAGAATAATACCCGCCGGACATCTATCTATCCACTGGTAATGGAGATTTCCGGCATTGAACTACCGCACCACGGGATGGTAGGTGGCACAGCTCCCCCATCATTCATATTTGAGTTAGAGGCAAAGAGTTTATCGAGGAAATCGGCTTTCTCTATGGCGCTATGGGCCATCCGGTTTTCGCAGTGGTGGCATGGGCGATTGACAAAAATTTCCCTCGGCGGCTTTAGCGAGCGACCAGAAAGCACGGCTCTCAGAGGGAAGGCTCGCAAACCGCTCGCCAACTCTGCTGACGAAATCATACTTTGCTCTAGCAAATCACCCTTTTACTGAACCTCGAGGCAGCATTCAGTTTGCGCTTCAAAACAGTGACATCAGGATCCCATTAGCATGAGCCGTGGTCCAAGCCTTCTAAGCAGCCTGCTTAAGAAGATTGGCTACTCTATAATGCCGATTAAACCACGGAATATAGCATTCCATGCCGTCCAATATCACCGCAGCCACTGCAGTTGCACAAGAATTAATGTCATTTGATTCGAAGCATATTGGCCTTCACGGTTACCATGCGTAGAACTCACGCAATTCATCCCAGTCTGCCGACCTATAGTGCCCGAGTTGGGTCGCGTCTGATGCAGTATATGGGTTCGGATAAGACAGTGATCCGACGAGTCAAGCGGCGCATCCACTGAGATGTTATAAACATCCAGACGTGTACCAGTAAGTACTTGCTTCACATCGGGCACCTTGTATTTGTTTGCTATTCTAAGTAGTTAAAAATATTTAAGAAAGGTTGAGGGCATCAAGTTACCTCGGCTAGAGACCTCCACCTCATAGAAAATCATAAATAACAATACTCTGGACGGTTGTTGTATTGCTGCGAGTGAATGAGACTACTAAGAAGCTCCTGACGAGTTTGTGTGTTAGCAGCAGGGATGAGAACACCTGAGCGATACTCCTTCATGCTACAAGTCTCATAGTCTACAGCGACCACAGTAAATCAAGAGGAATATGTTAGTTTGCCTCCCGATGTAGTTAAAAATGTATGTAGGTTAATACCGATTAGTTACGAAAACAATATGGTTGCTAAATGGTTGTTAAATTCATTATGAGATTTATCCGCTCACCGAATTAGATCCCAAACAAACAAACACCGCCGAAACGATCCGTTTACGAATGCCGTCGGATGTGAGGCGGCCGGCCGCGGTCCATTTGACCGAACTGCGCTAATTTCGGGTTAATTGAAATCTAAAGCGTGATAAACTCCGCTGAGGATATTGCCTTTCGTTTTACGACCTTTTTATTGGTAGTGGGCTCCTTAATGCTTACTGGACAATTTTGTTGTGTCCTGAATACCAATATAAGAATTAACTGCACCCCGCGACCCCCTTCTTCTTCTTTGTATACCACTAAGGTAGCAAACAAGCGTACGACGAATATTTGCGTTGCCGATCATGTAAGAATCTCTTCACGCATTTCTTGTCCCCTTGGGACCCCTTGGGAAAACCTTGGCAGTTTGAACACTTCTGTGGAACCGCACAGTACGCGATCATTGCGGCTCCAGTATGTGAGGGTGAACTAACAGCCGTCAGCGAGCTTTGCGTTTGTTAAACGAGGCAGTTGGCATAATGCCCAACAACTCCTCAGAGCACAACCTATTGTAGAATCGGTCTTCCTATTTTCTTAGCGTTATTCCGTTTCCTAACCCATTAGCATCGGCAGGGTCCACTACCTAAGCCTAAGGATTTGGCGAACATACTGATTTTTTATATGCAGCGACTGCCTTCAGAGCTCCATAACCCAGAGGGAAAAACCAGACCTTTCTTAGGTCAGGTCACACGTCTTTCGAAATATGCCTTTTCAGACGTGCGGATTTCCTCGCGATGGTTTCTTTCACCGCCGAGCAACTAGTAATATCAAATGTACATGTTTGTTATTATTGCTTCTATTTTTTTGTATCCACTGAGCTACTACTGCTCTGGACCCCGCGACTTCATCATCATCATCATCCTCTCGACCTGTATTCGTCCGCTGCTGAACATAGGCCTCCCATCTAGTGTGGAGGTTTTTGCAATAGTTGCCACGCTTGGCAGACGGGTTAGCAAACGCAGAAAGTTAGTCCCTTAGTCGCCTTTTACGACACCCACGGGTTGAGATGGGGTGGCCTATTTTTACGCCGAAGCCACGCGGCCAACCCGGCCCTGCGACGTCATCTGCGCGAATTCCAGTATCGTGTGGGAACCCCTTTATCAAATTTTCTCGACTTCCAAAGGTCGTATCGCGAAGTTGAATAGCTTATAACCTTCCTCAAGAATTACACTAATATAAATTCAAATATAAAAATAATTTTAAAATCCAACTGATACTTCCAAAGATTACCGCCTTCTTAAGCGAGCGAGGTGTGAGGACAGCAGCTTATGGCGCTCGATTCTTCTGCCTACCCCGCAAGGGACCAGGCGTGAAGATATACATATATACAAACTTTATAAATATATTCTAATAAGAAATTCAATGCACATTTCTTTATACAACTAAGGTTGCCGGTATGACGTAAAATGATTATCGTAGCCTATTAACCTTTGCAATACGAAACGTTGCCTCCCCTGCTACTAATGCAATAACGCCTTTGGAGCTTTCATTCTTTATAGCAGTTTAATATACAGAATATTTGTACATAATTAGTGTACGCGTGGTGAGCTTATCTCTACCAGAGACCTCTTCCAGCCAACCTCATGGACGGTTAAAGAAATCATCAATGGACTGGTGACAAAGTAACAGCTACAGGTGAAAAAGCAATGTTAAGAATCCGCATTGATAACAATATTAAACTTAATATTTACAAATTTGTATCATAAACATCGAATATTACAAATCTTCATCAATAAATAAATACATACATATACGCACATACACAGACACATACATCTACGAATAAATAAATACATACATTATATAAATATACATTTATAATACTATTTGAGAACTGTAGAGTTCTTTCAATGTTTTTTTTAAAGTTGAACTTACTGTTAACCTCACTCGCTCACTATTATTTCGCTGCAGTTTTCTATAATGCACTTTTTCAGTAGGTACGGTACCTTGAAAATACTCAGGCCAAGACAAACAGACATATTCGTGCTCATAAATATTTGTCTTGTGTAGGAATCGAATTCAGGAGTCTTGATGTTTAAGTAACGATTGGTAACCACTCGACCACCGGGCTCATCAAGTTAGTCATTTTATGCAAAGGCGGCAAACAATCGTACTCTCTAAGTGTAATGTTTTGGTAAATATAACAGTATCGAATGATATCCTGGTGATGCAGATGACCAGAGCTGAAGGTGACCATTAAGGAGTTCGTAGATTACATCGACTCAGCGCCGACTCCTCTCCAAATCAACTCACAGCATGAAATTGAAATGTGAGCTTTGTATCGAAGCCAAACCAGCGACGATAGATTTTTTTTTAAATAACGTCGAGAGTCATGCAAGCTTGGCTCGCCCGATTACCATAACTGGCTGATAACACAACAACTTCCCGCTTACTGGTAACCTCACTCACTCGCAGGAATACAACAACGTTTTCTGGAAATAAAGAGTCATAAATATCAAAGAAGCGAGTGATGATCGTGTCACATAGCGCTCGATTCTCTCTGCTACTCCTCTAGGGTCTTGACTTTAATATATATCTAAGAAGTTAAATAATCTCGGTGCGTTTTATGAAATCCCATTACTAAATTTTAATCATTAATGTTCGCATTTATAATTTTTCCGTGAAGATATTACCGTGGACGACGCTTCTACCTAATATTTCCGTCGACGGTAACGTTATGCCGTGCACGTCTACGGCACCTCCACATATGCCGTGGCCAAAGAATATATACAATGACTGTCATATCGCTACAATGAAGCTTGAATTACTGTTATTTTCGATATATTAAACACCTACGATATCTCGGATAAACGAGATAAGCGGGAGGTGCAGCGTACAAACAATAATAATATGCTTTATTGCTACTATATTACTTCCAAGAATTGACAAGACGGTCACTGTTAGGTGATCCCAGAAAACGCGTGGCCTAACACAACTAAAGAAATCAGCTTTCAGAAAAATAAGCAAAAGCTATCAAATAAATCTATAGTAACGGCCAAAGTCACTTCAGCGCCGGCCCCGGTATAAACACTCCCGTCTAATAACATTAACATGTACCGAAAGCCAGCGGGCGACAGACGGCGCGAGCGTTTTATCGCCCGTTCGCGATCTCTACGGCCGCTATCTGTATCTGTTACGAGTGATATGGCGACGTAAATAAGAAAGGAACCGCCTCCTAAGAACACTTAATAATAAATTCCTCTGTGCGGGTTGGTGCAAGTTATTGACGGGTAGCGGAAGTCTAAATTACGACGAGGATCTGTATTGGATAGGAAAAACTAGCTAGAGTTATAGAAGTAGAGAGCATCGACGAAGCCCGACTGGCGAGTACCTTCACCTCAGAGAAAATCATCGTCAAATGACAGCTTCCTTTGATTTTTGTGATTCTGCGAGTGAGTGATAGGAGTGACAACGTGCGAGCGACATATCAAGTTTGGATCAAGTTTAGCCATTTATGTGGAAAAAGATTAAGGCAAGGTATGAATAAAGATGTCGAAAAATAAATCGTTTTTACTGGCACAGTTTCGTAATGAAACTTAGCTATACCGCGCAAAGACGGTACCTCGGCACGCGAGACCTGTTTTATGTATGTATGTGTATGTCACACTAAATCATCGCCAAGTATGAATCAATTTTAAAATGAAACTGTTCTGATGGGAAGCTCCTAATGCCTGTTTAATCTCACATGAAATCGCCAAAATAAGGACTTCCTTAAAATCGATTTTTGGAATTTTTAAACATTTGTTATTATATAAAATAGACCGCTAATCTCTTTTACCTTGCACTCGAAGACCCAGCGTCGAATTCCGGATTTGGTCGCATGCCAACCGGCTCGTGTGAAGCGACTTTGTCTCGGAAACTCGATTTGTGTCGGGTATAATGACCGAAACGAATTGTTATAGTTTTTTGTTGGCGGCTGCCGACCGACGCTGAGATATTGCCCGCCCGCCGCCCGCCCACCGCCCGCCCGACGCCCGCACGTCGCCCGCACGTCGCCCGACCTCACAGCATCGTCGTTTGCTTATGCACCGATATGTCTCGTACTAGTTCCACAATATTTGATACTACACTTTTAGTTAAATACAATTTTGGCAACTTACTTTATTTCCTACTGGGATATCCAGTATTTTAACACTGGAGTTGTTTAGAGGGCTATCTTAATACTAGTTTTACTAGTAGTTCTGTTTGTGTGAAATTTTACGACCCGTATAGTAGTCTACCCTTTTTATCTGTCGGTCATTTGATTACGATGGAATCAGGAAGCTATTCACGATTAGGTAAATATGCAGTTAGTTTTTTCTAATTCTTCTTCCTACCATTTTCTCCTCTCCTAATCCATTAGGAGTGACGGGTCCGCTACTTAAAGTAACTACTACTTAAAACAACTATAAATATCTAGCGAAAATAGTGTTTTTGAAATGGAGCGATAGTTGTGACAGTTCCACAACTCAGAGGGAAAACCAGACCTTGTTTAGGTTAGGTCATACGTCTTTCGAAATATAATTTCTGGGACACACTGCCGAGCAAGTGATAATCTATATTAATAAAAATGGAGTATCTGACTAATTGACTGACTCATCAAGAAGTTCCTTTTGTAATGCATATGAGAGATAAGAAAGGATCTTTTGAAATTCAACATCTAAGGTGGTTGACAGATATTTTTATTAAGTTAGTGACTTGAAACGTATGTTTTTGAAATAGGCTTTAGTTGAAAAATGTACGTGCGTTTAGGGATAGAGAAAAAAACAATAAAAATAAAGTAAGCAATGAACCCAAAAATCCCGTCGGAGGCTAACATTCTCTGTAACTAATTGAAATTACGTCTGATACGTGGATGAGTGTCGTCTGTAATTGGTATAAAATGCATCACGGCTTAAAAAGAGTAAAACAAATTGATGCTTCCCTTTTATCACCAAATATAAAAGTTATTTATATATATGTTACACACTCGTATTTGGGTTACAGATATTTATATGTATACCAACATTCAACATGAGACTTTTTAAAAAAATGTACGTATTGTATCACACGTATCGTTACACAAAGGAATCAAATTAAAAAGTGTACATTTAGAATGGCTCAATTATATATTTTGTTCAAATGGCTCTTCTCGATGCATTATTTCTGACAGAAACGATCGCGTCGCTTCCCGGCCAGTATATAAGGCGCGCGCGAAGGCGGAGCTGTTTTGCGTCGCCCAGGGGATGCGGGGGACGCGATCGTTTCTGTCAGAACTTAGTCAGCAGGAGTCTGACATAACTCGTTTGGCCGTCTGAAAGGATACTCATGAGAGATCACTACCTCTCTCCCATCGGGTACCAGATCGCCTCTCACGAAAGAATGACTAACGCACACCCGGCTGTGGGTTAGTCCTCCTTCGGTGGGTCTACATTTTCATGGGCGAAAATCAAAAAAATTAAAGCGCCTGTTCATTATAAATGTCTCGGTAATACGCGTGGTTAATGTATGCGCTGCGATCATTTGCGACAAAAATATTATACTTAAATTAAAATTCAATTTGATTGTTTTTTTAAGCATACCTTGGTTGTATTAGATAGCTATTTATCGCAATGACTGTTGAATCATTAAAAGTTTGGAGACTAGTTAATGAAGTCTAACTAGACTAGTTAAATAGTTAATGAAAACCAAGCAGATCGTGACATATCTTCATTACTACATAAATAAGAATATTTAGTTCTTTTACTAACTATTTAATGCTTACTGTAAAAATAAGTAGTAAAATAAAAATAAGTAAAACTGCCGAAATTCCAAAATCTACACGAGCGAAACCGCGGGCAAAAGCTAGTTACAAATATATACGAAAATACGATAACACGAATTTCCCTCAGACTCGAACCGGAGACCTGTACCTGACCTACTAGGCCGGGCCTTTATCCACTGAGCTATTAGTATTCTCAATTAGTATCACAGAGTATTGAGTAATAACATAAAGATATCGTCATCATAGTATATATACTTAGTCTGACCATAAATACTATTACAATTAAAAATAAACAAAATATTACATTTGAATTTGGAATCTGTCATTTTTATATGATTGTTCATAAGGTATTTATGGCAAGACTAGGTATATATGTGGGAAGAATATTATTTTTTATTTTTTTAAAGGAGGAACTGCTTTTGTTTTTAGGGAGTGGCAACATTGAGGTTGGGCTGTAAGTTGTGCGCTACGGAAGATGTGTGCTACGAATTTATGTTTATTTCTTTATTTAAGATTTTCTGGTTTATTTTTGCCATGCAGTATTTTTCTCCATCCCACAACTTTTGGGGGCTCGTCCGGGATGGAGAGATAGACAGATTTAGTGTACCAAATAACATTCGGATTGGAATACGGACATTGATGTGAAAAACAAATTGGTACGAAAAACATTAAAATAGACTTTACAGTTGTGTTTTATCCATTCAGTGCACATAAATTATAAAAACGAATATAAGAAGTAAGTGATTTTAATGGACAGAAGTGAAAATAAAATAAATAATTTGACATTTCATAAAATGACATGGAGCTATAAAAATAATGGATGTTCTGTGCACACTTAGTACGACGACCATGGAGTAATGAACGAAATTGAGCACACTTGGAAATGATTGACTGATTACTACCAATGATTACTGAAGATTCCTTTTATTATTTAAATGCTTAAAGATATTTAAGATTGAAGACTTTTAAGACTAATTAAAGACTAAAAAGACTAGTTATGTCAAAGACTCGGCATATAAAGAAGAAAGAAGACACAATGGTTGAAGAAAAGACTGATGAACTGCCTCAAGACTTACAAGGTCCATCAAATGACTTCGACAGACCAAAAGTGTCGTTCCACGATGTTGAAAAATCCATGACGCCTTTCACCGGAGATGACACCTACCCAATTGGAACATGGTTATCAGAGTTTGAAGATACATCAGAGATTATGAGATGGACTGACATTGAAGAGTTGATATATGCTAAAAGGTTATTACAAGGGACTGCTAAGCTATTTTTACGTTCTTTAGGTAGCGTGAAGAGTTGGTCTAATTTAAGGAAAGAATTATTAGAGGAATTTGGACCACGCCTAAATAGTGCCGCCATACATAAGAAACTTAGCTCACGCAAGATCAAAAATGACGAAACGCATCAGCAGTATTTTCTGCATATGAAAGAATTGGCGTTACATGGTAACATAGAAGACTCCGCACTGATAGAATACATCATAGATGGTATTCGAGACATTGAATCTAACAAAGTCATATTATATGGCGCATCAAATATTACAGAATTTAGAAAGAAAATGGATATCTACAGCGACTTTAAGAAGAAGATGTCAAACAGATCATCTAATCCTACTCCGAGTCATCACACAAACCGTAAAATGACCAACGTCAAGAGGTGTTTCAATTGTGGTGACCTGGATCATCAAGCGCCATTATGTTCAAAAGGTATAAAATGTTTTAAATGTAACGAGTTCGGGCACAAGGCACCTGAATGTGTGAATAAACCAAAGAAGACTCTAAATGTTAATAATAAGATCAATGACGATAAAATGGATAAGACTCCATATAAGCAGATTAAGATTAACGAAATTGAAGTAACCGCATTAATCGATACAGGAAGCGACGTAAACTTAATTAAAATGACTGAAGCTGAAAATATTCTGAAAGGAGAATTAAGTTTTGACAGTAACGCAAGAGTGTGTTTAACAGGAATTGCTGAAAAGGAAATATACACACAAGGAACTTTTGTTGCTAATCTACAAATTGATGATTGTTATGCTGACGTTACCTTCCATATTGTCCAGGATAATGATATACCCGTTAAAGTGATACTTGGGAATCCTATATTGAAGGAATTTGAAATAAAATTTACAGCAAATGGCATTATCATAGAAAAGATTTTGCATTTAACACTTCTAACTGATGATAAGAAAACTACCTACGAAGAAGGTGATATTAAACATCCAGGGTACACAAGAGAAATCGAAAGAATGCTGGAAGAGTATAAGCCTAGTGAAGTAAAGAAAAGAAGTAACGTAGAAATGAAAATAATACTTAAAGACGAAGAACCGATTCATCAAAATCCACGACGTTTGTCACCTTTAGAAATGAATATAGTGAATGAACAATTAAAAGAATGGACAGATCAGAAAATTATACAGCCAAGTAAATCCGATTTTGCAAGCCCCATTGTTTTAGCAAAAAAGAAAGACGGAAACTATAGATTATGTGTAGACTACAGAAAGCTAAATAAGAAGATAATTAAAGATCGTTTTCCGTTACCATTAATCGAAGACCAGATTGACAAACTAAAGGAAGCGAAGGTATTTACGGCTCTTGATTTGAAAAATGGATTTTTACATGTGAATGTACACCATGATAGCAGAAAGTATACATCATTTGTAACTCCGCAAGGACAGTATGAGTTTATGAAAATGCCGTTTGGTCTCTGTACGGCACCATCGGTATTTCAAAGATTTATTAATAACATCTTTCAAGATCTTATTTCAGATGGGACAGTTCTCTCTTACTTCGTCGATAAAGGAAGAAGAAGGATTAAAAAAATTAGAGAAAGTTTTTACAAGAGCTAAAGAATACGGACTACAATTTAATTGGAAAAAATGTCATTTTATGATGGAAGAAATAGAGTATTTGGGCTATATTATTAAAGACAACGAAGTAAGACCTTCGAAGGGTAAAATCACTGCAGTATCAAAATTTAAGACGCCACATAACTTAAAATCTTTACAATCATTCCTTGGCCTTACGGGATATTTTAGAAAGTTTATTCGAAATTACTCTATAATAGCAAAGCCGTTAACAGATCTTCTAAAGAAGGACGTTGAATTCAGTTTTGATGAAACATGTCAGATAGCATTTACTAAATTAAAGGCAATATTGTGTAGCTCACCTGTTCTTAAAATTTACCACCCAGATCGTGTGACAGAATTGCACACAGATGCAAGCGCAGACGGTTACGGAGCTGTTTTGTTACAAAAAAGTCCAAAAGATGATCAGATGCATCCGGTGTATTATATGAGTAAAAAGACGTCTCCTGCAGAAAGGAACTATCACAGCTATTACCTGGAAATTTTAGCCATCGCAGAAGCTGTTAAGAAATTCAGAGTTTACCTACTTGGTATACCCTTTAAAATAGTTACGGACTGCTCTGCTTTGACTATGACATTGCAGAAAAAGGACTTACCACCACGCGTTGCTCGCTGGGCTCTGCTTCTAGAAGAATATGAATATGAAATAGAGCATAGACCAGGAACAAGACTGAAACACGCAGATGCTTTAAGTCGATATCCCACCTGCATGGTACTTACCGAGACCACCGCAAGACTCCGAAAAGCACAAGATGAAGACACACACATAAAACTATTAAAGAGTATTTTAAATAAGGAACCGTATGAAGACTATGTTATTGAGAATGGGATACTTTGTAAAGAAAAGGATGGTGACAGATTAATCGTAATTCCAAAGAAGATGCAGTACGAGATTATAAGGAAGAACCACGAGAAAGGACATTTTGGAATAACTAAAACGGAAGAACTTATTAATAGAGAATTTTACATCGAAAACCTGAAAGAGAAGATAAGGAAAATCATAGACAATTGCATTGAATGCATTCTCATATCCAATAAGAGAGGGAAGAAAGAAGGATTCTTACACCCCATAGATAAGGGAGACGTTCCACTGATGACATATCATATCGATCATCTTGGTCCGTTGGCATCGACGAATAAAAACCACAAGTACATTTTGACAGTCGTAGATGGATTTACTAAATTTACATGGATTTATCCTACTAAGACTTTGTCCACTGATGAGACACTAAGTAAGTTAAGACTTCAACAACAGACTTTTGGCTCTCCACAAAGAATTATTACAGATCGAAATGCTGCGTTTACTTCTACCGATTTCCAAGATTACTGTAAAGAGGAGAATATTACTCACTACACTATCAGTACTGGTCAACCGCGAGGAAACGGTCAAGTTGAACGGATCCATCAAATTATTATTAGTGTATTAAGCAAACTTAGTGCTGATGACCCTACCAAGTGGTATCGACAAGTTTCCGGTGTTCAACATTGTCTAAATGGTATATATCAAAGAAGCATAGGAATGACGCCGTTTGAATTAATGTTCGGCATTAAAATGCGAAACCAAGATTGTGAACTCATAAAGTTAATAGAAGAGGAAAATATTCAATGTTTTAGTCAAAAAAGAGACGAATTAAGAGTAAAAGCTAAAGAATCAATACAAAGAATACAAGAAAAAAATACTAGATACTACAATAGAAAAAGAAAGGAGGCTGTACGATATGATGTCGGCGACTTAGTTGCTATTAAGAAGACCCAGTTTACTCAAGGTAGTAAATTGTATCCTAAATTTCTGGGACCTTATGAGATCGTGATGAGAAAACCTAACGAGAGATACGTTTTAAAGAAAATTGGGAATAACGATGGTCCCACTAATACAACAAGCTCTGCTGACCTTATGAAGCCCTGGGTAAATAACGATGACGGTAATTCATCTGGGACAGATGAATGAACAGGACGGCCGTGTGGGAAGAATATTATTTTTTATTTTTTTAAAGGAGGAACTGCTTTTGTTTTTAGGGAGTGGCAACATTGAGGTTGGGCTGTAAGTTGTGCGCTACGGAAGATGTGTGCTACGAATTTATGTTTATTTCTTTATTAAAGATTTTCTGGTTTATTTTTGCCATGCAGTATTTTTCTCCATCCCACATATATGTATATATGTATGAAGCGAATGTAGTATGTAAGGACCGCATCTTAATCTTAATCATAATCATAATCATAATCATTTATTTGCTAATACAGTTACATAAAGGTCTTGTTTTAACATACAGTGCCGTGTATTAAGCCTGATAGCAGGCATGCAAATCATAAATAACACGTCATTACAAAAAAAATAGTATTAATAAAATTTAAGGTTATATTACAAATATCATTTACATTATTATTATATGCATTAATAGAATTTATTTATTTTGTGATTTACAATGGTCAATGTATTCTTTAGTGGAATAGAAACAGTGTTCCAATAACCACTTAGTCAATATAGGCTTAAGGGCTTTACCTTCCAGTAGCTTCATGTCATTGGGAAGCAGATTAAATAGGTATATGCACATATTGTATACATTTCTTTTATAAATATCTTTCTGGCATGTGGGTTGATATAATTTGCTCATGATAATAGCTCGAGTTTGTCTTTGGTTTACGTCCCTTCTTTTGCGCCAAAATTCTGGATGGGATGCCACAAATGCACAGATATCTCTTAAGTATAAACATGGCAATAGAAGGATGTTGAGTCTTTTAAACAGTGGTTTACAACTGTCATCCACCCAGGCATTGCATATGGCACGAATACATTTTTTTTGTACTTTGAAGGCTCTATCCATCTCAACCGAATTTCCCCATATGATTAGGCCATAGCTAAGCACTGATGCCACGTAACCATGATAAGCGGTAATTGAGGCTTCAATTGAAATAATTTGCCTGAGTCGTTTCAAGGCAAAAACAAAATGGTTTAACTTATTACATACTTGATCGACGTGGGCCTTCCAATTTAAATGTTCATCAACTGCAATACCGAGAAATTTTACAGTAGTAACCCTTTCGACTTTGTTGTTGTTATATTTTACATTCGATGTTGTCTGGTTTGAGTTGTATGACGAGAATTGAATGAAATTAGGTTTACTTATGTTAACTTGTAAATCATTTGCATTCATCCAAACCATTACATCATGAAGTGCTTTATTAATATTAGCTTCGTATGTATCAATATTATCGCATGTCACTACTAATGTTGTATCATCTGCAAATAATATACTTTTATGTTCGATACTATTCGGGAGGTCGTTTATATAAACTAGGAATAACAATGGTCCCAGAATGCTTCCCTGAGGGAAGCCTTATGACACTTAGTTCTCTCTACCAACCCCGCAAGGAACCTGGCGTGAATATTTACATACATACATCATCATCATAAAATTTCAGCCGAATGACATCCACTGCTGAACATAGGCCTCCCTCTTAAACTTAATTATACGTCGTGAAGCATACAAGCATACGGCACACCTGATGTAAAGCAGTCACCGTGGCCTATTAATGCTTGTAATATATTACGTATCACTCGCGCGATGTCGTCTCTGCTGATTACACAGCAACTCCTTAGAAGCTTACTCTGGTGACCTCACTCACACGCTGGAACACAATAACCCTAGAGGGGAATTGTTATATAGTTTCAGTTTTCTGTGAGGTGGAGGTACTTCCCCAGACGGACTGCTTTGATGCGCCCTACCTCTCTGAAAACATCCAGACCAAGACAAATAGACATGTTCATGCACACAAATGTTTGTCTTGCGTGGGAATCGAACGCACGAGCGTTAGCGTCAAAGTCGCGTCATTCACGACTGAGCCACCGAGCTCATCAAAATATTGTTTTGCCTACGAATGCTTGCAATACAATAATTATCACTCACGCGATACCACCTCTGCTGCTAACATAGCAACTCCTTAGGTGCTTACTGGTACCCTCACTCACTCACAGAAACGCAACAACAGGGAGTTATTTCACTGCGGTTTTCTGTGATGTAAAGGTCGACTGCTATGGTGTTCCCTACCTCTATTGATTAGACTTCCATAGCGACCGGGCATAGTACTGCTTACATTCATCGGCTTCCGGCGATCTCCACCAGATCGTCCGTCTACCATGTAGGAGCGGTCTGCGCTGCGATTATCGATTCATTGTCGCCATTGCCCTAGCGGCCATCAGGTCTACGAGCTATTTGTTTACGGTGGATCTAAGTATGTTATGTTATTCTTTTGGTGTCGGACATATCTGCATACTTTTGTATTGCATATATATTGTTAAGATAAATTGTATAATTGTATAAGGTTCTTTTGCTTTGTCATTATGCGCCACCTACCTTTATTTTCGTCAATTCTCCTTTTAGTTAAGGTTGCCTGGAAGAAATTGCATTAGCGATAAGGCCGCCTATTGTACTTTCCTATATAGACTATGTATATTTGTATATTTTATTGGTGCAATAAAGAGTTTTGTATTGTATTGTATGTGATGATCTTCTAGATAATGAAGCAACCGCGTATTAAGGATACTTGCGAGGATCTTGCAAAGCACCGAGGTTACGGCTATACTGGTCACTGAGACTGGGACTGGGATACTGGTATCTGGGACCAAGGCCGAGGATCTCTCAGACAACGTCGACATTGAGAGGAAACGTAGGGCGCTTTATGTCCGCTGTAATATGCTGGCTCGGTAATTCTCTCACTGCACTGACTATGTCAAAGTAACGCTATTTAAAACATATTGCTAGACGTTTTACACTTGCGGTCTCTGGGCTAACTACACGGAAAGTATATACAGCACCTTACTTGTTCAGTATAATAACGCGTTCAGGGCGTTGATGGGGCTACCGAGGCGCAGCAGCGCGTCCCGCATGTTGACGGAGGTGCGAGTTGATTACTTCCACGCTATTACGAGTATAAGGAGGCGTTGCGCCTCGCTCATGAGTCGTGTGCTCAACGGTGTCCTGAGCGTATGGGCTGACAGGTGGGACTCTCCATTACTGCGGCACTGGATACACCTGCATGCTGCTGGATAGCCAGTACGGGAGTATTACACCATTATTGTCAGTTTATTTTAGTTATTACATGATTTTTATTTTTATTTAATCCACTAACATACTAACTAACTAACATAGTACCATTGTAACTAACAATTATGGATATGAATCTGAAATAAATTAATATTATATTATATTTGTATTATTATATAAGACGATAGTTATTAGGGCCCGAACGATCTCCCTTTTTAGGGACCGGCTGCACATTGGCCACTCTCCAAGAAGCCGGCACAAGGCCAGTAAAGTAAGACAGTCTAAAAAGGCGCGTCACTACTGGAGTCAACTCCGCTGCACACTGTCTAAGGACCAGAACGGAAATACCATCCGGCCTACTAGCCTTATGCACATCGAGTGACCGGAGTATTTTGCGAACATGACGTTGCTGAATTTCAACATCAGACATAGAGGATGCTCTAAGCAAGGTTCCAGCCCAGGTGGCTGAGTACTACGGTCGTCAAGTTGTGAGGTACAAGTGAACTTATTGGCCAGCAGATCAGCCTTCTCCTGCGGTGAGTTGGCGAGCGCACCATCTGGCTTTTTAGTGGTGGTAGTGACGAGCGACAAAAGTTTGACTCCACGGATTTGACTAATTGATAGTACGAACGGCTACCCGTGGGGCATGCCATCAGCTGATCCCTTATCCGTGTTTTTCCCCTTGCTTCCGCTCCTTTGAAGGCCTTTTGTAGGACCTGGTCGAGATGTTGTAGGCAGACTTTAGGGGTTTCTCGTTTGGATCTCCAGCGGCACGGGCGATTTCCATGCTCGATATGCTGCATTTTTAACAGCCACAGCCTCACTACAGTCCCGATTGAACCAAGGCCTGCGTCTACCACCGCTGGCAATCACTGAAGTAGGAATGTAGTATTCCATCCGCAATTTTATTTCCTCCACAATGGTGTCAGCGCAAGCCGAGGGGTCGTCAACTACGAAGCATCGTTCCATTCAGGGGACAGAAATAATCTCGCAGTCCGTCCCAGTCTGCCGAGGAGTAGTGCCAGGCCCGCCGCTGACTCTTAAACATGGGTGGCGGGGATGGGCGGGGCACTTTAGACGTCCCCAGGCAGTGGCCAGAATTACCCAGAGGAGCCCCAACCGAGACCGTAAACTCAGTGGGATGAGTTGTCAGAAACAGGTCCAGCAATGATGGTGACTCCAGCTTCCCAACGCGAGGATCTTCAGATGTTGGTCGAGGCTCTTGGCTATTAAGCCATTGATCGACACAACAATCGGAACGATGATTGTCGTATCGATATCCCACATGTCGGTAATCTATATTATTATTTAGTTACACATCATGAACTTACACACACAAGTTCTCTATGTACTGCGCATTCGTCGGCAGTTCTCAAAATAGATAATATTAAAAAATGCGATGACTATAATAAGCCGTCAAGTACGAGTCCGACTCGCGCACCGAGGGTTCCGTAAAAAAACACTGCTCGAAGAGATTACAGATCTGAGTATTTGATATTAATTTCAGCTTGATAGGTCTACCCGTTCATTAGGAAAAGGTTTTGACAGACAGACAGACAGACGGACGACAAAATGATTCTGCAAGGGTTCCGTTATTTCTTTTGTGGTACGAAACCCTAAAAAGGTGAAATGTTCAGTGTAGTGATAATAATGATAATGCTCATATTAATAACTGACACAGTTTATAACTATACATTTCCGGATGTGTGCTCTCCCAAAAGGTCGACTAGTAACGAATAGTTTCAGCTAACAGTCTGCCTTTGTTTTATATATGTACTTAGTAGGTAGAGTAAAACGACTTCACTTAACGGGAGCTGGTTTATTACTGCCATACACAATATGTAGCATCACTCAAGTAGTAGGTAGATGCAATAATAAGTGGCGCGCCACCCGCACTATATACATATCATTTCCTCTCGTCTTAATTAGGGAACCTGATAACAAAAATACCATATTTAATCCTATTTATTTTTCGACGACCTTGGTCGTAAACAATATTTTCTGTGAGGTGCGAAAGTGAGCGAAGAAGCAGTAGGGAACTCCATATTCAGTGTTGAAGCCTCTAGAGGATTATCCTTCTGATTTACTAGCGCTAAATCGCACACAGCCTGATCGGACTCGCACTCCGCGTGTATGCTTAATCGCTCTCTCTCCTCCTCTTCCACATTCTCTTCCACCTCATCAAACTCCTCCTCTTCATTAGTAACCAGCCCAGCGTCCTGGTTGTCATTTATTGCCACTGATGTAAGGTGAGGAGAACGTGGAGTAACACCCTGGTTTCCCGATTGAGAAGTAACATTCGTGACTTCACCATCGGCCTTTTTATTACCATTAAAAACATTTTTATTACTGTTCGTATACCGCAACAGCTGATCTACGTGACGTGTACATTCTTCATTTTGTTTTTCTAAATGTACTCTATACATACGGCTCCCCATTGCTTTTGTGACTGTGCCCTTATTCCAAAATGGTTTCCTATTTAAATAACAGCGGACCCACACCGCCTGTCCGACATTGAATGACCGAACTGGTGTTGGTTCTGTATCAGACTTTTGTCCCGGAACGCGATGGTTGTCCGGTTTCGTCCGCGGCGGTATTACTAAGTCCAGTCGACCTCGTAGATCCCGACCTAACATTAATTTGGCTGGTGTCACTCCCGTTTTACAATGAACAGTATTGCGGTACTCAAACAAATATTCCTGTAACTTATCATCTATATTATGTGTACATGTGTTACATTTCATTATTGACATAATCATTTTTTTACAAGTTTTCACAGAATTTTCAGCTTGACCGTTACTACAGGGATGGTATATTGGTGACGTCAAATATACAATACCGTTTATTCTACAAAAATTTAAAAACAAATCCGACTTTATTTTCGGATCGTTATCCGACACTATAGTTTTTGGCAACCCAAATCTCGAAAATAAGCCTTTTAGTACCAATATCAAATGCCCACTAGTAATGCCGCTGGTCATGTTTACACACTCGAGCCATTTACTGTACGCATCGACTACCACTAAATATGTTTTCTGTGCAATAAACATGTAATCAATGTGTATCCGTTCCCAACTGGACGTAGGTCGTGGCCAGGGCGCGGGCGGGGAGCGAGGGGGTGACGAGCGTAAAGTACAACAAATGTTGCATGTGCCTACAACCTGTTCTATGTCTTTATCAATACCGGGCCACCACATCCGAGAGCGGGCCGCGCTCTTTGTTTTTACTATTCCCATATGTGTTTTATGCAATTCTTTAAGTAATGATTCGCGATGCACTGACGGAATAATTACTCTATGACCTCGTAATAAACACCCGTTTTCGACTTCGAGTTCGTTCTTACAATGAAAGTATGGCAAAATATATTTGCAATTAATTTTACGAGGCCAACCATTCTGTACATATTTTAACACTGTTGCCAACGTATAGTCCTTTAATATCGCCGCTTGTATGTGTTTATATGTCACCGGTAAGCTATTTAGCTGTAATACATTCAACGATGACCTCTCACAATAATGCAAAGGCGCGTGTTCCGTACGGCCACCTGCCAACGGCGCGCGAGAAAAATAATCCGCAGCTATATTATCCTTCGTAGAAATATATTGAATTTTATAGTTATAAGCCGACAAAAATATAGCATACCTTACTAATCGGGAAGCAGTGGTCACTGAGATGCCATTCTTTTTACCAAATATTGCTAATAACGGTTTGTGATCCGTTTTTAATATAAATGGATCACGGCGCCCATATAGGTACTGATGGAATCGCTTTATCCCGAAAATAATTGCTGTAGCTTCCTTTTGCAGTTGGCTATAATTGCGTTCGCTGGCGGTTAACGTTCGTGAACCATACGCAAGTGGCTGTTCCACGCCCTCGCTGTTCACCTGTGACAGTACGGCCCCGAGTCCCGATGGCCCCGCATCTACAGCCAGCACCAGCTGTGCATCCGGTTCGAAATGAGTCAGCACTCGCTCGGAAGCTAATTCATTCTTTGCGTTCACGAAACTAGCTTCTTGCCGTTCGCCCCACACCCACCGCGCGTTCACGCGTAACAATTCGTGAAGTGGACTTAGGACCGATGACGCCCTTGGAAAAAAATTCCTATAGTAGTTTACCATGCCCAGAAACCTTTTTAATTCCGTAACAGTACTGGGACGTGGTGCTCCGATAATGGCTTCTACTTTCTTCGGACATTTATGTAGACCGTTTTTATCTATCACGTGACCTAAATAAGTAACGTTGTCACAAAAAAAAGCACATTTGCCTTTTTGTAATTTCAACCCTGCGTCACGGAACCTTTGGAAAACTTGTTCTAACCTCTTTAAATGAATTAATTTAGTCGGTCCGGTAACACATACATCGTCCAAAAAGACCGACACCCCTTCGATTCCAACCAACAAATTATCAATTGCCCTCTGAAACACAGCGGGGGAATTCGCGAGACCGAATACGAGGCGTGTATACATTAGGAGACCTTTATTTGGCGTGTTAATTGTCGTCAGCGGCTGTGACTCTTTTGATAGAACAAATTGATTATAGGCTTGACTACAATCTAATTTTGAAAACCGCTCGCCCCCGCTAAGCTTAGCAAAAACTTCTTCTATCCGTGGTAATGGATATTTATCAATATAAATATCATTATTAATGGTTCGAGAAAAATCTGCACAAATTCGAACGTCACCGTTAGCCTTCGGTACTGGCACTATCGGTGTAGCGTAATCTGAATAATTAACCGGCACCAATATACCCATATCTATAAGTCTACATAATTCATTCTCTACTTTATCTTTCAAAGCAAAAGGGAGTGGGCGGGCTTTAAAAAATTTTGATTTCGCACCTTCTTTAAGTTGTAACTTAACTTCGTATTGATTAAATCGCCCCAATTCACCATTAAATAATTCCTCAAAATTATTTAGTAACTGTTGCAGTTCTCTGTCGTTAGGGTATTTTAAATCTATTTTATTATTGGGGGATGACAAACAGATATTAAATTTTGCCATGAAGTCACGCCCGAGTAAAGGATTACCTCCATTTTTGATAACGTAAAACAATAGTTTCCGAGTTACGTTGTTGTATGTTGCACTTACACACAAATAGCCAATTGGAGTGATTTCATGGCCGTTGTAAAAACACATTTTTAGTTTACATTTAGTTAACGGAATGTTTGCAAAATGTGAGCTGTAAAATAGATCTCCCATAACATTACTTTTTGAACCTGAATCTAGTTCCATAAAAAAACTTTTGCTTTGATTAATTACTACTGGTAATAATATTGGATCATCAGACACGCACCTGAGATTAAATAGTTGGCATTCTTCACACTCACTTTGTTTCTCCGTATCGACATTGTGTTCTGCTCGACACGTTTCGATATTGTTCACACGCGATTTCGATTCACACACCTTTTTCAAGTGACCCTTAACACCACACTTATCACAGCGATAGTTCTTGTACCGACACCTTGCCGCGTCATGATTCATGAGACCGCAAACTCCGCACCGCCGTCCTCGTCGATGTTGATCAACCTCCTTCGCGTTGGCCTGTCGTCCTTTAGTCGCCAGTTTTATATATGTACTTAGTAGGTAGAGTAAAACGACTTCACTTAACGGGAGCTGGTTTATTACTGCCATACACAATATGTAGCATCACTCAAGTAGTAGGTAGATGCAATAATAAGTGGCGCGCCACCCGCACTATATACATATCACTTTGACACTGCACTCGGCAAAATATTAAAGTGAAATTAAAGTCATTGTAAAATTTGTGTAAACCGAAGCTTTTATATTACTGTCGCTACCTCTATTTGAACAAGTCTGGTCAAGTGCGAGATCGGATTTGAATAGTGGGTTCTGTACATCGCGTAAACTCTGAAACTGTGCCAATAAGAATTATTCTAGTTTTTTTTTTTTGACGAAATTTGAACTAAATGTGAATAAACTTAATAAAAACTAGATTTGAGCATATTCTAAACCTTTATTTCAGATTTAACTTAGTATGTAAACAAAAAAACTTAACGGAAGAGATGATACCGATTATTGGTAATAGACAAATCGATAAACAGACAGATTGGTGCCATAACGATTAATATTTTCGCTTTTTAATTAGTAAACCTAAAACTTGAAATGATACCACTAAAGTATAGTATACTTTATTCAAACAGTTTTCCTCTAGGTTTTGGCGGTCTGACTGCTCCATATCGAAATCAATGTCTTCGCCATATCCTTAGGCTTAGATAGCCGTAACAGTCTTAATGTATTAGGAAAAGGGATAACGCTCGGCAGAAGACGACTTGGATGGCGAAGGAGCACAAAACTATCTGATGTAGGAGGATTACAGTAGCCTGTGGACGTGTGCAACGGAAGGACATCGATTACATTACTGTTCTCGCTGCTAACGAAATAATTACTGATTCACTCGCGGGTACACTAGATCATTTAGCATTTACAAGAAATATTTTAATTTCAGAAAAAAAAACCATGACACCGAAGTAATATCCCCCGGCGGTCGGCGCCTGTCCCGCAAGCGCTTAAGCGTTTGGAAATACCTGAATATATATCGTACTAACTCACTCATTTAGCATTTACAACAAGTACATATACAACAAATATTTTAATTTCAGGAAAAAATCATAATAAGGGGGAGTAATCCCCTCGCCAGTTGGCGCCTATCCCGCAAACGTTTGGATATACCTGGTTATATTTCGTTTCAGCCGTGAATTCACGACCGGAAGCGGGGCCCGCCGCCGTGTCCGGTCGGCGGGACTACATTAGGAGATACACTCGGCTGACGCAGGCCGTCTCTACATTTGGACGATACCGAAAATGGACATTAGCACCCTTTTCTTCATACAACGTGGAGAAGTATAATAAGCATTGTATCCCACCTGATGCAGGTTACAAACACTATGCAATACACTCAGTCGCAGTAGCATAGCGACCCTAAGTGGATTTGTTATTTAGCCGCTGTTATCTGTGAGATGAGAGCTCGATGGCGTCGCTGTGCATGTCATTCTAACCAAACACGTAGGTTAAGCAACATCGACCGCAGCCTGTCTACGGATGGGTTTATCTATCTCGAGTTTCTCCGAGCATCGAAGGGCACGTTAAGCCGTCGGTCCCGGCTGTTGTTGATAGATGACAGTCGTTAAGCTAAGTCAGTGGCCCTCGGGCAAATTGAAACACTGGTCTCCAAGGAGGTTTAGAGAAAATATTCCTTGAATTCACTTGAGATGGAATATAGAAAGGATGATTAGAAATACACATGGGAACACAGCCGTCTAGGGATAATCTATTTTGTCGTAAGATCATAGTTTTCTGATATTTTATAAAAGTATATCTCATTATATACATACATACATTTCCAATTCATTCTATCGAGTCATTAAATATATATCTGGAACTGGACATATGTTCTCCGTTGTACAATTTCTTTAACGTAATTGTTTATCAGTGCTGTTTGCATTTACAACAAAGTTATTGTAAACAAACACATTTCGCTAACCCAGCTCCGCTAAACTCATCGAAGATCTAGTTGTTGTCAGACGTTGCCAAGTTTGTGTTGATGTAATTACTGCACTGCGGCCGTCAAAGGGCACCCGTCTTTGAGGCGGCTACCGCCGATTGCTGTCACGGACCACTAATTGGTGTTTGTGCGGACTGACGAGGTTTAATGTGCCGTGGAGTACCTCGCGGGAAATGTTCAACAACATGTAGGCGGGGAATACTTCTTCACGCACTGGAACCTCAATGGTAATGTGCGATTCTAGAGAAGATTTCTTCCGACATTTCTTGAAGTAAAAACTTCTTTAGCGGCGTTGTGCACTTTTTAGATGAGTAAAAAATGTTAAGCTCGCGTCAGGACACGTGAACCTGATCGAAAATTCGTACGATTTTGGTGAGAATTAGAACTAAGTTCGCTGCAGCGCTAAAACATTAGTTATCTCTAATAAAACAATTAAACCATGAAGCGCTAGATCGTTCATAGGGCATTATTTTCTCGCGACCAAAACGTTGTAAGCGCCATGAAATTCTTGGCGCTAACGCGTTTCGTTCAACGTAGTTTATCAACATCGCTGTTTGGTGCGGCGCAGGGCGCTTGCGCGAGTGTACGTGTGTGTGTACAACAGCCTGCTACACGTATCCACGGATGGTGACTGCTGATGGCTCGACCGTCTGTATACTTGTAAAATTCGTGTATATAAAGTGTTTAAAATATGGAAATTGAACAAAGTGCAGTACTTTTACACTGATAAATAAAGCAATTCGTGCGAAATTATTTCCTACCCATTCCAAAATATTCAAAATGTACAACGGTAATGTTCGAGTTTTCACTTCTGCCCGCACTCCCGGAGTGTAACACGTTTTTTTAATCAAATTAACTCCCTGCCGAGGTTTACTCATGGAGCTAAAGCTACTGCACGAGTTTCTTTAAAAACGTTGTTAAGGGATTTCTAGAGGGTCGGTAACGCACAAGTGACGTCTTTGTTGATACAAGTGTCCTAGTTTATAGAAGCAACTTTCCTTCAGGCAAGTAAAGAGAGACTTGTAAAAGTAATCTTGTCACCAAAGAAAATATTTTACTTAATGGATGGCATTAAATTGTACCTTCACTCTTCAGACTAGAATATAAATTTTCTATCTATTGCCGTGACTCTTTGTTGCACAATCCCTTCCAGTGTTTAATATTTCGTTGTTAGCGGTTTTGTTATTAATAGTTCATAATTGGTTTAACTAAATACGATCTCTGAATGTATCAACCTCACAGAAAACCATGTATATATATGATCTCTGAATGTAATACCGTAATCAACTTTGATGGCTTTCTATCTGTGAACGCAGAGAAATGCATATTCTTTCCATTGTCTATTCCATACTATTGAATCCCAAAGCTCGTTCTTACTTTAACGCATGAGTAAAATTCTGCTCTACTTTGCACAACCGATAAGTTTGCTCCTGTGAAAACCTTAATCTTTACATTATAAATCCTCAGACCGATCCTTCACTATTAAAGCGTTATGCTATGGAATAGCTCATATGTGATTATCATAACAGCAAAATCTACTGTCATTACAAAAAACTGGTAGGTAATCTCATTTCTCAATAATTGTACTGTACTGTACACCACCTATTAATGCATCATTGTTTATGCTTAAAGCATGCGTTTGTTGATGTATTTATTTTAATATATGTACATATATACATTGTTTTATACTATGTCGGGAGGCATACGAGCATACGGTTTGCCTGATGTAATGTGTGTACCGTACCCTATTAACGCTTGCGATATATTAATTATCACTTGCGCGATGCCTCCTCTGCTGCTTACACAGCAACTCCTTGGGAGCTTACTGGTGATCTTTCTCACACGCAGGAATACACAACCCTCTAGGGAGTTGTTATTTGCCTGCGGTTTTCTGTGAGGTGGAGGTACTTCTCCAGACGGACTGCTTTGATGCGCCCAACCTCTCTTAAAATACCCAGACCAAGACAAAAAGACATGTGCATGCACGCAAATGTTTGCCTTGTGTTGGAATCGAACCCACGAGCGTTGGTATCATCAAAACCACCGAGCTCGTCGTACATGTGTTTATATATTCATATGTGTTCATTAAGTGGTACCTAATTCTTCCGGGGAACTCTCAAGCTGTGGAATGAGCTCCCAGCCGAGGTTTTTCCAAGGGACTACAGAATGGAATTCTTCAATAAATGCGTGAAGAAGTTTTTAGAGGGTCGGCAACGCATGGGTGACACCCATGGTGTTGCAAATGTCCATAGGCTACCGTGATTGTTTACCATCAGACAAGTCGTATGCTTGATTGCCACCTTAGTGGTATAAAAAAAAGGTTATCGGTTTTTTTTTCTTTACACAGTATTGAACCTGCATACTGTGTGTACAAGATACGGTGGGTCAAGCACCCTATAGATTTTGATTTCCTCGCTAGAGACATAAAAGAAAATAAATGGTCATATCTTTGGATTGCGTTTTACCTTCTGAGGCTCGCAACCTTAAAAATAATAGAAAAGACACTATTTGATTGAAGGCTCATGATTTTTCGTTTTCGACATATTTGTCGATGTCATGATTTCGAATACATACGTGCGTCCTCGTCGTTCTACTCGTAGAGCTGACAGAGACTGCGCCGCGAGTTCTTCAAAAAGAGCTTGAACAGGTATTTATTGAGTCGACATCGCGGGAATGACGCATTTACTTAAGTGTCCATAGACTTCGGTAACTGTTAACCATTAGGCAGTCCGCTTGTTTTCCACTTCAGAACAAGAAAAGGTCTCACGATGAGGTTTTTTAACTAATTTTAAAAAGGAAGTGAACGGTTTGGTATTGTCTTAGGTTTTCGCGATTGTTACACATTGAAATTAAACTATTTTTAACGGAAGTATCGCGTGTTTTATTTATTTTGTTGAAACCTGACGTTTCGAAGTGAACGGTTATTTTAAAGTTACTTTTTAAATTAGTGAGCTGATGTCACTTGGTTCCTTATAAATTTAGTAAACTTATGACTTCAACGATTTTGTGATCGATATACCAGGATATATGTTTTATAAATATGTAAGGTTTATATGTATGAATGTTTAGGCAGTGTTCAGTGTGAACTGGTTGGGAAAGGTCTATGCGGATACAAATCACAACATAGAAGTTCTTTACTTTATTGGTTCTTCACAATAAGTATTTATAGTATATAAGTAGTAATTTACGTGTACTGTCTCCCCACAAATACAGTAGTAGGTGCTGAGTCGGTATTTAGTAGTGAATAATGTTCCTAGGAGACTTGTGCAGTTCTTGTTGCAAGCATCCAGACGCTACAGGAGCCGCTACGCATCTGAATGTATGCTATTTCACATGGCTCTTTACTTTATACAACTAAGGTGGCAAAGGAAAATACGGTCAGTCTGATGGTAAACAATTACCGTAGCTCATGAACACTTAAAACAACACCAGGTAGTCCTTCCCTTTCCTTCCTTCTAAGTAGTTGTTATCTGGTAAGTGGGGGAACTTTCCCAGTCAAGTTTTGATGCGCCCTATCTCTCTTAATTCATTTTGTGTTCATACTGAACATAAGCCCATAGAGTATATTAGAACTGTATGAAACGAATGGTATTATCTACAAAGAGCTGGACCATCCAAATCCTTACGTAAGTTGGTCCGATAAGGAGCGGCGGCGGCCAGGCGCGCCCGCCCGCCCGCCAGCCCCGATAACGGCCAGCTCTAAACGGACGACTGTAACTCACAGGTTATCAGGAAATGCACTCGCTGCCCGTCGCCGGTGAGGACCACCCTTTTATTGAGATCTGTTTGAGGGATGGGGCGCGTTCCTATTTGACTTTTCAACTGCACTAGCGCTAGGATTTTCTATAGAGAGATAGGTTTAATCTCTGTTAATCTAACAGGTGGTTAGATTGGGTTTATTTATCATTGTCAATCTGATGTATTTATCACTACAAAATATTGTGTGACTGAATACCTTGCAATCGTATGCAATTCTGATGATAATATAATCTGATCTCAAGGTCGCATATTAAAACACAATCTAAAACGTTGATCATAGATAGTTGTTATGAATAGAGAAGGAATTACTTTTGAATATTAACCCATGGCGCGTCCCATACATTTGAAAATTTCCCGTTTTATTTAGAAATATCAATTTTCGAGTTGTTTCGTTATTTGTCGATAAATGGCCTAAACACAAAGGGTAGTTTTGTTTGTTGTTTATCTAGTACAAACAAGCCAGTCAAAATGTAGGACGCTGTGTGCACATTTTCCTATATCCAGCCTCAGTCTATCTACAGGATTAATCACAAAATGAGGTCTATTCGTGTGCGAAGTTAAACGAAATTTAGTCTAAATATTTACAAAGCAAACAAATAATTTAGATAACATATTCATAACCTCATAAGAATTTATTATGAAAACCTTCTTGTATAAAAAGAATTTGATTCACTAAAGCTAGAAACACGAATTTTTGCGAGGGATGGGAGATTATTATTTCCACCCAGTGTCAAAATTTCATGATGAGAAGAATTGGCACACAATATCAAAAGGAGACCTCCGTAGGTGAATGTCGGTGCGGAAAAGTGAAGTGAAAGCCGGCTAGAATTATGAAGTATTTACAGTAGGACATAATTGGTAACAGAGCGTAAAAGACAAAGAAGGACAAGAGAAAAATTAAGGATGAAGAGAAGCAGAAAAAGCGAGAATTGAGAATTATCACTAGAATGGCAATAAGGAAGACGTTAAATCAAAATTAATAAAGCAAGTCATTGCACAAGAGAAAGTATCTCAGAGAGCAGAAATTGAAGTGGAAGTAACAAAAAAGTGAAAAAAATGGAGAACATAAATTAAAGACATAAAATTTGACTCAAGTGGGGATACGGCAGTAGGACAAAAGAAGGCCCGAGTAAGAAAAAAAGCTCTTTCGCCTGCCGCCTAGTACAAAAAAAAGGAAAATGTACGTGGAATTTTAATAAGCGTATTGCAAAAAGGATTAATAAAGAGGATGCGGAATAGGTTCCCGTATTTCTTAGGAATATAATGTACTATTTTGGATTATGGATAAAGAAAGTATGGTGACGTAGAAACATTAGGAGAAGCATGGTGCCGGGAACACAAACACAAGGAAAACGATTATAGAGAGGATGAAGCAATATTTTAGGCTCTATGACTATGTTATGCATTGATCATTCGTGTTATGATTCGAGGAGCTTTTTCACCTCATCCCTCCCTCTCCCTTTATGTGTTTGAGTCACAATCTCTCTTTGGCGAAAGCCAGGGGGATTTGATTTTTTTATACTTTCAATACATTACTGGAAAGTTTAGAAACGAAGGACATTATAAAAACTATATCGGACATGATATCAATTTTATAATATATTAATAGATATAATATCACACGGCGACATAAGAAAGTAAATATTAGAGCATTCATTTAATGAGACTCCACGCAGCAGTAATGTAATATCGCGTATGACCGCCGCGCCGCAGCGCTCACAATTTCTCCGCACAATTCAAAGAAAATCCTGAATTTCCTTTCATACAGCAAGATTTAACTCCATATGAGTTTCATTTTTGTGTCGAACTAGCTTTTAACTCCTGGATATAAAATTATACGTAGCTTACCGACTTGACATATAACGTGTTCGGTACACTCGACTCGTGTCACTTACCTGAAACAAATAAATAATTTCATAAAATATTTCTCTGTAAGCGTAATTACCACAATTTTGATTGAAATTGAATCGATCGTATATTGCAAAAGTAGTATCAGGAACCCTAGTAATTACCACAATTTTGATTGAAATTGAATCGATCGTATATTGCAAAAGTAGTGTCAGGAACCCTAGTAATTACCACAATTTTGATTGAAATTGAATTGATCGTATATTGCAAAAGTAGTGTCAGGAACCCTAGTAATCGGTGAGCATGCATGAAAAGAGCGTTAAAGAAGCGAGGGTATACAAGGACCACGCCACTCGGTGTTCGTCTGCCTTTCAAGTACGTGAAATTATTATCCGCTTAATGCCCGTTATATAGGAATCTCTGTGGCACGATAAGGCCCGTACACATTCATTTATGTAACGCTTTATCAACTGTAATTGTTTCAAAATTGTCGCTTTATAAACTTAAAATAGATGAAATGATATCTTTGAAAGACAGGCAGATGAATAGACGGACAGAGTGGCGCGATAAGCGTTCCTTTGTTACTTTCTTGGTACGGGACCCGAGAATGAATAATTTTCATCTAACCGTATTTATATTTTACTTGTCTCGTACTCGTTTATTTGATATTTACTTCGTCGAAATTAGACGAAGTTAATTACACATGTAATATTAGTTTGCGTTTTGTTTATCTTTAAGTCATTTAGTGCCCTACGCCACTCGCATGATTACAATAAAACGATTGAAAGCGCACTCGAAATGTGACAACTAGTTTCTTGAATTTGGGAGACATGGAGTCGGGCACATATACAAGTAGCTAAATCATTACCCCTCTTTTTGACTGCAGCAGTCGGATAAGAAGCAACTAATTTTAACCTATTTATATGGTTAAAACCACTTTTCCTAATCGCTGGTTAGATTCTTTTGGGTTATAAATTGTGAACACCTACGTTAAATCGTATAATCCTAATATATTAATTTTCTGTCAACTCCGTGGGTTGTTACTAAACATGTAGGCGGGGAGCGCTGAAGGCTTCTAAGAATACACTCCTGGCTGCTCACAAATATTTGAATTTTGATTATTATATATTTTTGTAAACACGAAATCGTATTTGTTTCTTTTGATAAGAGAAAATGGCGTAATATCATTCGTCTATCTATAAGTTCACGCCGAATCCCTTGCGAATCTCCTAGGCAGAGTCAACCGAGCGCCACGTGACTTGATCCTTACACGCCTCACTCGCTTCTTTAACATTCATTGCTCTTACCATGCAAGCTCGCCTTTATCTAAGGCTCCTGACATCACCTTCTGATAGAACACGACCAATTTGATCATGGTAGGTGAGTCTTGGCTTTCCTCGGCTCCTACATCCTTTACATTGTCGAGCTCGGTGGCGCAGTGGTAAAACACACTGTTATGCCACTTTAGTACCAACGTTCGTGGGCTCGATTCCCACACAGGACAAACATTTGTGTGCATGAATATGTCTGAATGTTTTCTATGTACCATAAGTATGTATTTACAAAAAAAATGTATTTTCGTATGTTTATCAGTTGTCTAGTATCTACCGTAACACAAACTTCGTTTACTTTGAGACTATACACCATTATTATTATTGTTATTCTTCCACTTTTGCGTTGTATATCTGCTTCGTCACTATTTCATCCTACATTCTTTCTACATGTCCGAACCAACAACGCATGCCTCTTCCTATTTTAACACCCACACTCTCTTTCAGACTAACTCTGTTTCTAACATCATCTACAATACGATCTACAAGTGTTACGCCATAAATTTTACGCAACGCTATTTTATGAACGCGTTTATCCTACTTTCTTGGCTTGGCTTGAGCCTAGACGTCTCGTGGCACAGGCCTTCAACTGCGCCCGCCGACCCGCCTGCTTTATGTTGCCGTTAATTGAAAAAGCTCGATACATCACCCGTATGGTGCTTCGAGGACTATTAGTAAATTAACATGAATATTTGTTTTCTTCACAAAGTGAGGACAAAAAGATTAGTGCACTAAGTCGTTGTTAAATACGACCATGAACAAACAGTCTTGTGAATCAATAACCGAACACCCTAAAGTGAGAAAATACCAATAAAATTACGAAATAAAAATAAGCTTTCTCCCACGCGGGTTCTATTTGCACGTTCCCATTTGAGGATCTAAGAAGAAAGTTATTTGTTATATATAGTAAAATATTGTATATTGAAAGATTCTGGATTCTGATAAATAAGACTAGATTTTAGAGTTTATTTCTATTCAAAAGATATGTTGTCACAATTAACACACTTTTACATTCGCTGGAAGTATTATAAATAGCAGGTTACCGGAACAGTTTTCCATAGAGCCATCTTAATCTTCCATCTTAATCTTCTTGGTTTCGTGGAAGCCATTCACCGCCCATTACTCGTAAACATTTACGTTGAAGTTAGTAGCAGATTCGAGTTTTAAATCGAATCGTACGTAATCAGTGCTGTATTTGAAGCCATCAAAGACGCTTTCGTTACATTAACGGAAGTGCTGACGCGTTATCACGGTGAAGTATTTTTTTAAGACTTAACGCACGCAATTGTTTATGTACCAATCTGCAATGTCTGTCCTGTAGTATGGTTTTCTAATGTCCTGATTTGCCGATGAAATAAGTAACCCTTTTCTTAAAAATGCTTCGAATTTTCTAAACTGTCAAATCTTCCAAAGGAAAGCCCCTTTCTCCGATGGACTTTTTCTTTCCGGTTCAAGGTAGTACACCCTAGTATCGTCACATGTCACAATATCATCGACATTCGCAGATTGCATTCCATCAGACTTTATCGTACCACTATTTCTGGTCTTCATCAAGGTCTCGGTCAAATCCATCAAGTGCAAAGCTTCCGTGCTTTCTGGATGCACGTGTGACATCTTTTGCACTTGATTTATTCCAATGTTAATGCAGTTTGAATTTGCTTTCAAAAGAATACCATTTTGAGTAATTGGTTTTCTATTTCTCTTATTATAAGTGGTCAGTTCCTAAAACTTTCAATATGCCCCATGTCTTCAAATTGATAATTTTATAAAAAATCTTTAATAAAAACTTGTTTGTGTTAGGTATTTCTTCTTCTCCAATGGTCATTTTCAAAATGCAGGTCGAAATTAAGAAACTGAAAACTAATTCATTTATTAAAACAATATATTTCATTTAAAAACGTAAATTTATTTTGTAATGCGGTATTTTAAACTACATTTTTTTTATTAATAATTGTAACACTAACATGTTCACGCAACAGTGTTAACAAAATAATTAAGAACAGTGAAAGGTAATCCAACAGCATTAAACAATAAACAATTAGTTTTTGTTTGGCGTAAAGATTTTATTACACTATATTTTATATAAATCAAATCAAAATGTTTGTACATACATTGAAGGTGTAGGGAAGTGCAAGAGATCCATTAGTGGAAGTGTTTCACCATTGTTTATACAAACAAAGCCATATCTACACGTGACAAAATAAAGACAGGGTACACCAATTATAAATATTCAATAGGCGGCTGGAATTTGGTACCTTCACATTGCAAGTAGACTTCGAGTCCAGAGGACAGCTCATTAGAGGTTGTTGTGTTCCTGCGAGTCAATTAGTAACATTATTACAATTTGTTGGCAGCCCAGGATGACACGCCAGTTAGTTTTTAAGAGAGGTAGGACGCATCTAAGCAGCCTGTCTGGGGAAGTACCTCCACCTCACAGAAAACCACAGCCAAATAACAACTCCCTAGAGGGTTGTTGTGTTCCTGTGTGTGAGTGAGGTCACCAGTAAGCTACGAAGGAGTTGTTGTGTAAGCAGCAGAGGAGGCATCGCGCAAGTGATACTTAATATATCGCAAGCATTAATAGTTTTTTAGGCTTTACATCAGGTGGGCCGTATGCTTGTATGCCTCCCGACGTAGTATAAAAAAAAATAGTAAGTCAGGTTACAGTTCATGTCTTTTGCATTAAGTTAGGTGCGGTCACAGTGACAGCAACTGTTTGACATCTTCTTCTTAATGCTGTTTCGTTTTCTAGCCCATCGAGACTAGCGGGGTTTGCTACCGAACTCTAAAGCCTAGGGATTTGATGAAAATACTGATTTAACATGAACGGTTGTCAAGTTTTCACAACCCAGACAGAAGTCTATAAACCAGCAATATGGTGAATAAGCATATAAATATATACCCTATGTCACTCCGTACCTGCAAGAGATCACTACTAGTATGGTTGAAAACTAAGAACTATAACGAAATAGAAGCATTTTTTTTATAATACGGTATAATATATTTATCTGACCGAAAATTTGTGTAACATATTTATTCATAAATAACTATATATTCCCATTATTACACATGATTTTTATAAATTTATAAGTAAATAAAATATTACAAATATTCAAATCGACACAAATATCTCTCACTTGCATATAACCATTACCCTAAATCACATATCCGTTCATTCAAACATTCATTTTACACACATACAGACACACCCGTGCATCCTTGCACGCACTATATTGAAATATATTAAAATCAAAATTGTAAAACTTTGTTAAAAGACTAGAAATCTACTTTTCAAAACAAGAAATAATTTTCATTTCAATTTTAGTTTAAATATATAAATTTAGAAATTGTTAAAATTATAAAACTATGTATTACTTTTATGTACCTACCTCGGGAGAGCGGAGGCTCCTAACACAAGCAATTGATAGCTTAAAAAGAGCCTCCGGTAATTTTTTTTTAAACAAGTTTTTTTTAGGTCACATATATTTAGAAATATAATTTCTTAAACGTGCGGATTTCCATGTGTTCCTTCATCGCGGAGCAAGTGATAATTACATGCACGTTCGTAAATTAGAAAACTTGAATTTAACGGTGCCCGCACCAAGGTTGGAATCAGGGCCAGCCGGTTAACTTTGGTTATTTATGCACCACGCTATCACTGCTTCCTGCCATCTACTGCTCGCTGGTAACTGTTTATCATCGTACGAGCACAGGCTCGTTCACACCCGACGCTGAATAAAAAGCAACCAAAGAGAAACCGAACAAGTAACAACAGTTATCATACAAGTGTTTAAAACGGATCACCCGCCGATAACGCCGGATTTGTGAACCCCATAACAGTAAAACGAATTATCTAAAACTTCAGAGGTGTGCCGTTCCAGATAACCGTTATTTGAAAACTGTTATTCTAAAGTTATAACTGTTATCGCCGCTCACAACAACAGATACCAGTAACTACTCACTTTAAATGCAATATTTGTTTTGTGCTCGAGATTATATTGAGGGATAAAGCTACGAGTTCTGAAGTGAGATGTAGGCTACATTTAATTTATTAAATACCTAGTGATTTGAAGTAAAACTTGTTTTTTTTTATACAACGTCGGGAGGCATACAAGCATACAGCCCACCTGATGTAAAGCGGATACCGTAGCATATTACTGCTTGCGATATACATTCTCGCGATGCCTCCTCTGCTGCTTACACACCAACTCCTTGGGTGCTTACTGGTGACCTCCCTCACACGCAGGAACACAACAACCCTCTAGGGAGTTGTTATTTGGCTGCGGTTTTCTGTGAAGTGGAGGTACTTCCCCAGACGGGCTGCTTTGATGCGCTCTACCTCTCTTAAAACATCCAGACCAAGATAAACAGACATGTTCATGCACACAAATGTTTGCCTTGTGTGGGAATCGAACCCACGAGCGTTGGTGTCAAAGTCGCATCATTCACGATTGAGCCACCGAGCTCGTCGAAAACGTCGAAGTAAGACTTGAATAATCTAAGTCCAAGCAGCCCATCCAGCCCATCCCAGTTATCAGGTTTAGCTATATATTATACGGCGCCGGGAGGCGTACAAGCATATGGTCCTGATGTAACTTCTTTCTCATTTCGGCGTTATGCCACTTCCTTGTTCGTTACCGTACGTTCCGCTATCTAAGCCCAAGGCTTGCTAACTGCAAAGACTGCCGTGAGACCTCCATAACCCAGAGGTAGAACTAGACCTTTCTTAAGTTAGGCTAAAAATCTTTATAAATATTATTTCTGGAACGTGCGAGGGAACCTCGAGCCTCGAATCTCGATTTTCAAGAGTTTTCCTTCTCCGTTGAGGAACTGCAAATATAAATACGAAGGTGTGCTGTCTGAAAATACGAATTTAGTGGTAATTTAGTGGTCAACGCCTGGATTCGAACTAAGGACCGCTGATTAACAAGCTGGCCCTTTATCCACTGAGCTATCACTGCTCTGCACGTTCCGTCTCGCTCACATTTTTTTTGTTCAACATTGGAAGACTTACGATATTATACGATAAACCTGATACACATACGACCACCCTCCAGGGAGTTGTTATTTGGTTGCAGTTTTCTGTGAGGTGGGGCTACATCCCAAACTACATCTCTAAAAAACACTCAGATGAGATAAACAGATATGTTTATGCGCGCAAAATGTTTGTCTTGTGTGGGAATCGAACCCACGAGCATTGGTTACTGCGTAACAGCGTAACAAACCACTATCAGTGAGAAATGCTAGCGACAGTCGTGCCATGACTGACGTGGTAGGTTCATTCGCACGCACCCTACCAATTATATGTACAAAGACCGGAGTGGATATATAATGGAATGGCCGGCGAGCGATACTGAAATTGAAAATGAATTTCCAATTGACAAGAAATCCGGTGATCCTCCCTCATGACGACAGACCAATCCACCCGCCGCCTACACTCGCTGACAATTGTTATTGATTGAAAAAAAACAATGATCCCTTAACGCGGCCCGCGCCCGCCGGCCGGCGAGCGGCACTTTATACACAAATTAAAATGATTAAGGCGTAAAGTAATGGTTAAGGCGGCAGCGTTGATAAAGGTTACTAGAGCTTATAATTTAAAAGTTTCACGGTTGTTCAGATCGCTATTGTCGTACGGGACTTACTGCCATTTGATTTTCTATTTTGTCGATATTGCGGCGATGTTGCAGGCATCCCGTGACCATCTCGAACGTCGTCAAAATATCAGGAATATAGAAAAGCTAATTATAAATTTCTTACCTACAATAGTGACTTAATAAAGTTAAATCTCAATAACGCAAGTCAAATTAACCCTAACTACATTACTGTTTTTATACAAGGCCGGGAGCCATACAGTGATACGGCCCACCTAATGTAAAGTGTACCGTAGCTTATGAATGCATGAAATATATTAAATATCGGTCGCGCAATGTTACCTGTACTGCTAACCACGGTAGTTCCTTAGAAGCTTACTGGTAGCCTCACTCACTTATAGGATCACAACAATCCTTCAGGGAGTTGTTACTTAGCTGCATGGACTGCTTTAATGCGTCCCACTCTCTTAAAAACGCCTAAACAGCTATGTTCGTGTACATGTTTTATTCGCATAAATGTTTATTCTGTGTAGAAATTGAGCCCACGACCTTTGGTCTTACAGTAGCATCGCTAACCACTCTACCACCGGGCTCGTCAAAAACTATATTACGAGTACTTTTAATTGGCAAGTCCCCATGGCACCTACTATTTTCCTGTTCTCGCCCATCCCGCTGCTAAGGTGAACAGGTGAACACTCTTCACTAGTTTGCTAGCTGGTTGTTTTGCTTGTTCTTCTGTAAGGAGGAGGTACTTCTTCAGTCGAGTTACAGTACACCAAATATGAAAAAATTGCCCGTGGAGAATTGATGACACGATTTTGCACAGTAACTCAACTCATCGCCATGGTTCGGGAGGTAAAGTAGAATGCACTCTTATTGGCTAGTTCTCGGATCAACATCGTGTCACTTACCGGCTTATTGGTTAAAATATCCTCCCGTCGGCCAGTAGGCACGAATAGCTGTAATATTCAGGCGGTAAAACATTACCTTTTGGTGAATAAATAATTCCTTTATGCACCTTTAGTGGTTTATTGGTTTACGACACCAATATTAGCAACAAATATTATAAATCCTTATATACAAATATTATTATTTTTAAAGCTACAGCCAATAACGGTTATCGCACTAGTTTCGTAGTAATGCAACAATAGATTCTGTTTCCTAGAATCTATTATTTATAGATAGACACATCGCTCGAACGCCTTTGTCATAGCTCTCGTTTCCATACGTACTGGCGTTGTATCACCACCATTGTACAGCGAGTAGAGACATCGGGCTTAAATATTCCCTGTGTTAACTCACCCATCTGTTGATATTTAAATTGAATGTTCCGAGCCTTGATATCCGAACACAGTCTCATTACCTTGTTTCGACTAATTCTATTCATCGTCAGCCATAATCCTTTTTCGTCTTTTGCGTTATCCCTTTCGCTAATTCATTAGATTCGTCGAAGTACGCTACGTAAGCATAAGGATAGGGTAATAATAGTGATTTACACAAGAAGCGCTGCCGTCAGTCCTCCACTGACCAGAGAGAAGACCAGACCTTTCCTAGGTTAGGCAGCACGACTTTAGAAATGTAATTTCTTTGACGTGCCCGTTTTTTCACGATGTATTCATTAACTGTCGATCAACTGACAATTACAAACTTAATCATATCCTTGCATCTGCTGCTAGTTATTGCAGATATTGTAAAATTAAGTGTCTCAAACGTAGTGTAACCACAGCATTACACTACGTTTGAGTTGTAGAATTATTGGATCATAATTTTATTATGAGCCCTAGGTACCGGCGAGCGTGCATGAAAAGAGCAATGAATGTTAAAGAAGCGAGTGAGGTATGTAAGGATCGAGTCACGTGGCACTCGGTTATCTCTACCTACCCCGTAAGGTATTTGGCGTGAAGTTTTAGAAAGATAGATAGTTAATGTTATTATTGTAGGTGTGTACAGAATATCCAAATCTACTTTAAATGCTATAGATTTTTTTTTAAATTCGAAATGATACTTTACAAAAATATTGCTAAAGGGCTGCGCATAAGATTATTTTGTGCGGTGATTTTAATATAGACAATTTAAAGAATAACTTGATATGTTCTAATTTCATTGACATCATCTACGGGTATAATTTAACAATGGTTATCAACCAACCGACGCGTCTTGACAGCGGAACCTGCATTGATAATATTTTTCATAACCTTATGCGAAACAGCACTCTAAAGTAGTAAAGGATCTAACACTGTCTGATCATACGGCTCAACTCATTAAGTGTCCAGTGAAGCAATCACCTAGATTCCCATTCTGGCGGAACTATAAAGTAAATATGACGAAGTTCAGAAATTGCATAGCATGTCTTAGGTTACAGGGATGTTTACGAATGTACTGACCCAAATGATGCATTTAACAAATTTTATGACGCTATTTTATCACTTGTGTTTTCCGATAGAAAGTAAAAAGATACATACAATACGTAAACCAAAATGGGTCTCACGGGGAGTCAATGTAACAAGCGGAAACGGCAACTACTTTGGGAGTATAGACAAAATACGAGTGTCGAAACTTAGACCAAATTTATCAATATTCTAATCGTCTTAACAAAATTATTAAGTTGGCAAAAAAAAAAAAAACACCAAATCACTGATGTAGTTCAAAAACACATCCAAGGCAACTTGAAATGTTATAAACGGTCCAAAACTTAATATAATAAAATAGTAAATACTACAGTAATAAATAATCCTCAGACATTCAATAACTGCTTCGTTGATGGAGTGGTATCAAGAAAGAGTGAGAAAAGATGACATTGATCAAATTATATTGGTAACTCTTTGTTTATGAGACGAGTGGTAGCATATGATGTTTAAATTATAATAAAATCCTTAAAAAACACGAATACTGGCTTTGACGAAATCAACACAAGGTCTTGAAAATCGTCACGGACATCATTGGTCCAGTGCTTGCTCATATCATTAATATGTGTATGGAAAAGGGAGCGTGTCCCAAGAAATTAAAATTAACGGTAGTAAATCCTCTTGTTTAGGGAGAAGGCAGAGTAAATATGGACTTCTATAGACCTGATAATAAAATACCTAATAGCAGTTTTTTAAAGATATTTGAAAATCGGATCGTCGTAGCACTCTCAACATTTTTTGAAAATTTATTCTGTAATGAACAAAAAGGTTTTAGATGAAAAAAACTATCAATATGCCGATCTATAATTTTCTTTACAAAAATAAGGCCGCAGAATACTAACAGTTCAACAACAAACGGCCGTTAATTCTAAAACCGTTTACAAAACAAACCGATGACAATCCAGGGTGACACTTTGATTTAACATCCATCTCCACTCCACGCTGGGCGCAACAATAAAAATGGCAACATTCAAAAATCAACAGCTACAAAAACTAACCGAATTCGCCAGATAGCTAAATTCGCGACAACCATGACGTGATTCTGAAATGCATTTTGAAACTCTATTTTCTTGGACAAAAGGTCGGAATTCAAACTCCTTCTATTGACACAAGATGGAAATAAAGCAAAAGGTATTTCGAACCTTATATGTTGATGCATAGAATTTAATTTAGCTTGTCAATATCGTGGATGGAGTTAACCGTCGAGTGCGCGCGGTCATTTGTCCGACCATAAATCAGCGCGGGTAAGCGCGACACTTATTACGTCACCCGGCGTCGCTCGGGGCACTTTGTCCTCATACCGCGCTGTACACACACAATACACGCACGAATTATGGCACATTTTGTTCCCATTTAAAATGCATTTTATATGAGTGCGCGTTACGTCGAGTGCTCGCGGGTTTGTGCAAGATTGTGGGTAGTGGCGTTTTGTTTTTTTGAAATACATATTTTGTGTTATTGTAACCTTTGTAGGATAAGGATCTGTTTCGCAACGTACCATTACAGTTATAATTAGCTCTATTCGTAAACAACTTCGATGTTAATTCCATTTGCGTATATATAGTAAAGATTTACTAATTATCACTTACTCTCTCAGTACTGCTGACATTAAAGTTTAACGTTCCGTTCGTAGGGTTCCGTACCCTAAGTGTAAAACAGAACCCTATTACTGAGACTTCGCTGTCCGTCCGTCCGTCTGTCACCAGGCTGTATCTCACGAACCGTGATAGTTAGACAGTTGAAATTTTCACAGATGATGTAATTCTGTTGCCTAAAAATAGAATATCATAAATTTTTAAGGGGGCTCCCATACAACAAACGTGATTTTTTTGCTCGATATTGATAACGGCAACAGGTAGACGCTTTAAATAGTCACGGAATATTTAGTTATATATCGCTTTAAGAATAAATAATTAAATTAAAATAAAACAAATATTTAAGGGGGCTCCCATACAACAAACGTGTTTTTTTTTGCCGTTTTTATAGATAGTGGTACGGAACCCTTCGTGCGCGAGTCCGACTCGCACATGGCCAATTTTTTTATATATACTTATGTTGAAAACAAGCATACGGCCTGCCTGATGGTAAACAGTCAGCGTAGCCTATGGACATTTGCAACACCAGGGGTGTCACTCATGCGTTGCCGTCCCTAAAATAATGAGTGACTAAATTTTCATTATGTATAGAAACATTAACCAAACATATTTGCCGTTTTATGATGATTGCGTACGTAATTACAAATTAAGCAATATTTAAAATATAATACATAACATTATGCTATGTTCAATGGATTTCGCTTTACAATTAATGGATACAATGTAGGATATTGTAGAGGAACGTAACTAACAAATAACAAATATGGCGGACAGACCGACTGCCAACCGAGCTGCGTAGTGAGACAAGTACGATCTCCTGTTCACCATGAATAATAATATACTTTTCACGAAACAAAAAACTAAATTGATAGGGACTATTCAAAAACAATGCCACAATATCAACTGTTCCACGCCGTATAACTTGCAAACGACTCGTATTTGAAGGAACGATATAAACATCCATTGACTATATCTGCCAAGTAACCGGCTACTTGCCAGTTCACGATCCATTCAGATGCGTAACTCACTAAGCAGATAATGTGATGATTAGCTCTCAGACAGATTGAGAGACGAAACTTACTTGTATACTTCACAATTGAGTCTCAGTACGAGTAGCTTAATTAGAACTTTACTTGTACATTGTGAAACAGACCTTTAGTAAAATGTGATGTCCTTTGTTTACACAGTTCATGATAAAAACAGATAGTTGCGTGTGCCATTCTAACCTAACACGCAGGTTAATAACGTCGACCGCGGCCTGTCTATGGATGAGTTTATCTATCTCGAGTTTCTCCGTGCTCGGAGGGCACGTTAAACAGTCGGTCCCGGCTGTTGTCGGTAGATGACAGTCGTTAAACTAAGTTAGTGGCCCTCGGGCGACTGGAAAACACTGGCTGCCGCCAATCTGCATTTGAGCAGCGTGATGGAGTATGCTCTAAACCCCTTCGGTTGAAGGGAGACCCGTATCCCTGCAGTGGGATGAGTAAGGGTTGATGTGATGGATGCTACAATTAGTAAAAATAAACATAATAATTATATTAAGGGTTTATTCTTTCTTAATTCTACTTTATGTCCTATGGTTTGATGAAGAGAGGCTTACAATTGCATGGTAATAAAACTAAGATACTGGTATTTGTTGCGGGTTTGGAATAAGACCAGTGTTCAAGAACGTATGTATATTCTGTCGTCTATGGACTGACTAACTTACATAATAATAAACAGTCTATATATATAAATATTTAACTCAACAAAGAAATATTACTATAAGAAAGGGATATTGATCTGGACTTCTCAACGTGATGTTTGGTGCTTATAATTTCCGTATACTTGCTATATTTTAATTTGCTACATCTGTTATTTTTAATATGCTGTATCCCATAGTATTTGAGAGAGAGAATACTGGAATAAACACAAAGATTACGGTTGATGATGTAATGTTGACACAAGTGAATGAGATTGTATAGAAGCGCATTTAGCAGAGATGAAAGGTACACCGCTCATGTGGAGAGACGAGTGAGTGCAGGGAACAGCGTGAATGGAGTGTTGGGTAGGCTTCTAGGCACATAAAAACTGAGCCAGAAGGCACAGCTAGGAGGCGTGAGTGAGGTGGTGAGGACCGCATCATGTGGTGCTTGGCTTTTTCTATCTACACAGCCTAGGGCCCAGCGTGAAGATATAGCATAGTAATAGTATAGGAAATGGGCGTATGGGGAATATCAAGCTCACTAAGCGCGCTATGGAAAGAGCCTATATTCAGCAGTGGACGAATACGGTTTGAGATTATGGTGATGACGAGTAATAGTTCAGTGCTCTGTAGCCTAGCTCTAACATTACACCTACCCGCGGAGGAAAAAGGAATGTTTAGTAAAAATTACAAAATAAATCTTGGATTGAAAGCTATTTTCAAAATAACGTTTTTTTAAGAGTAGTACTCAGTTCATGCTATACATACTACTCTGTGTAAAAAGTATCGGGAATATGTCAATAAAAAGACCCGCGTAAAAGAGGTCGTTCTAATTTTTTTACTGCATGTTGGTAGCACTGTACTGATTTAGCGCGCAAAATTTGAGCGGGATCTGTCATTTAATTTGTTTTAAACTACACTTTTTGTTGGTCATAGTTTTAAGTCCTCGGCGATTTTTACAATGGAAAATATTGTTGAACAAAGAGTGTGCCTTAAATTTTGTGTTTCAAATGATATTTCATGTGGTGAATCACTAAAAATGTTGCGAAATACCTACGGCGAATCGTGTATATCGAAAACAAGGGCTTATGAATGGTATAAGGCTTTTAAAGAAGGCCGAGAAGTAGTAGTAGACTTGCCTCGTTCTGGTAGACCTTCAACCGCTACGACCAGAGAAAACATCGACAGAATCAAGAAGCTAGTGCTCGAAAATCGACGTATGAGTCTGAGAGAGTTGGCTAGTGAGGTGAACATATCTTTTAAGTCCGTCCACAACATTCTCATTGACATTTTAGGCATGAAACGCGTCGCCGCTCGACTAGTTCCAAAAGAGCTCAATTTTGTTCAAAAAGCGCAGCGAAAGCATGTCGCTGAAGACATGGTTTCCCGAGCTTCTACGGATCCGACCTTTATGAAACGTATAATAACTGGCGACGAGACATGGGTTTATGAGTACGACATGCAAACAAGCCAACAGTCTTCAGAATGGCGTCTCGAAAACGAGCCGAAACCCAAAAAACCGCGGCAAAGTCGCTCCAAAATCAAGGTGATGCTGACAGTTTTTTTTGACTACCGTGGTGTGGTTCACTCCGAATTCCTTCCAGAGGGAGAAACAGTGAATAAAGAATATTATTTAGGCGTCATGAAGCGTTTGCGTGAGAGTATCCGCCGAAAACGTCCAGATTTGTGGCAACACAACTCATGGATGCTGCACCATGATAATGCATCATCACACACAGCCATTATAGTGAAAGAGTTTTTAGCGAAAAATTCAACAAAAGTTCTCGACCAAGCACCGTATTCACCTGATATGGCTCCGTCTGACTTTTTTTTATTTCCCAAGTTAAAATTACCACTTCGAGGAAAACGTTTTGAGTCGATAGAAGCCATAAAAGAAAATTCGCTGAATGAGCTAAAGGCCATACCGCAAATAGCCTATGAAAAATGTATGGAAGACTGGGTGAAGCGGTGGAGATGTTGTATTGCAAGCGATGGGGCCTACTTTGAAGGCGATAAAATAAATTTAGATGAATAATTTGTATTTTTTGTTTTATTGACAAATTCCCGATACTTAGTACACAGAATGTACATTGACTTATGGGTACGGGATCTTAAACACTTCTCTCATGGTTTCATCTCGATGTCCGTTTGGCTGTCTGTTCATTTGTTATACTAATGCACAATCAACTTGACTGTATGTCAATAAATAATTATATTGATAGAAAGTAGTAAAGTACTTAAATCTCACTGAAGTCTAAATAGCATTATAAGGATAGACTACGATGGATTTATCATTTGGAGCATGTAATCTAAAGATTAACATCTACAGCGCTTGAGGACATCTCGTGAAGAGGTGGAACACGTCTTGCAAATATGGCTAGGGCAGCCAGGTCAGCGACGGTAGCGGGTGCAAGTGGTTCTGGTTGCAGATAACGGGCAATCGCAGCGACAACTGCAGCGCCGAGGCGGCATGCATGCACTGAAGGCAATGGGTGGACAGTGACCGGTGCTAGTTCGCATATACAGGGTGGCCAAAAAGTCGTGGATCAAACGAAACGAGGGGATAGCTGAGGTCATTTGCGCCAAAAAATTGTTCTACAGGAGGTGTCCATTATCATCGGCTCGGAAGTTATGACCTAATTTGTGATTTTTTAAGAAAATTACATTTTTCTACCATTAAGTACTAAAAATGCAAAAATGGTGCAATCTATTTTTTTCTTCTTGCCGTCATCTCATTGCTAACAACCTAACAATGCATTAAATATGCTTTTTGTGGTTAGAAATTATGTGTAATTTAAAAAGATGACTAAAATGGATTTTTTATTTTTTCACACAGAACAAATTTCCCTTACGTAGGCAAGCACTGTGAAAAAAAATGTTCTAACAAAAAGTTAAGGAATACTAAAAATAATAGCGCCTTTAATAAGGATTCTAAAAAGGTGTAATACATAAACTATTTGTATCTCAGAAAAGTTATTGCGCTATCATTCGTAGTTAGGGTGGAATTCTAATTATTGTAGGAAATCCGTTTAAAGTAAATAAAAAGACCAATCATTTTCATAATCAATTACAAAACAATCATTTATTTAAATTTTACAATTTAAAAAAGAATGACAGGAAAACATTTACACAACTTACAGATATTGTTCGAAATTCCTGCCTCCGGCCCTAATACAGGCTCTACATCTTCGGATAAAATTTAATCGCAATCTACGGAAAGCACCCCTATTATTGATTATTTGCTCCCGAGCTATTGCGAGTTTTTGGCGTAACTCTTGCACTGTGGTGTTTTCATTTTGGAAAACAATTTCTTTGTAGTAACCCCAAAGAAAAAAGTCTATGGGGTTTAGGTCTGGCGACCTGGGTGGCCATTCGATGGTACCGCGTCGCCCGATCCACCGGTTGGGAAAATCTCGGTTTAAATGATCTCGTACTACGGCTACAGCGAAATGAGGCGGGGATCCGTCGTGTTGTAGCCACATTACTTCTCGAATTTCATCAGGAACCTCAGCGTCGTTTAAGAGTTGATTTAGGTTGTTCTGAAGGAAATCCAAATATGCCGGTCCATTTAATCGTGGCGGTAATTCGTGAAGTACCAAGTGCTGGTTAATAATACCGGCCCACATGTTGATTCCAAACTGGTGTTGGAATCGATCGTTCCGGATAATAAGCGGGTTTACTCTTGAATAATAGTGAAGGTTGTGGATATTAAATATCCCCATTCGCCTGAAACTTGACTCGTCTGTCCATAAAATAGTGTTAAAAAACTGTGGATTTTCTTCATGGCGTCTTAACCTTTCACGGCAAAATCTCAATCTCGGTGCGTAATCCTCAGGCAGCAAAGCTTGAACCCTTTGAATGTGGTAAGGATGCAACCGATTTCGTCGAATAATCAGCTGCACCGTCGATCTTGGGATTCCCAGGTTTCGGGCTATTTGTCGTTGACTGATCATGGGGTTCCTTCTCAGCTCTCTCAGCACATCATCATGGGTGCACCACTGGTCTACCAGCTCTGGGAGCATGACGACCAGGTAAGACTCCCTCGACGTACGAATTGTGTACGCGAATAAACACCCTGTAGTCTGGAAAACGGTCCCGTAATGGGTAACGTTGCCGATATTCTCTGGCCGCAGCTCGAGCGTTGCCATTACAAAAACCATACACAAAATGCATGTCTGCATACTCCCGTTGGGTATAGTCTTCTCTTTGAGCAGCCATTGTAATCGGAAGCGATCTCAAAGTCCGGATAACAGAGCACAGGTCACAGGTTGGCAATCAGGCAATCAATCATAAGTCCAGATAACGAAGCGTAGTCAGATAGGCAATCTGTCACAAGTTTAGAAATCGCGAGGGTCGTTGTAGAGAAATAGTAACACATCCGTAGTCTTAAAAAGCAACCAGATTACTAAACAAACGTTCTCACGCGCATCATAACATTTTAAACTAAATACAAACAATGGCCCCGGGGCACCGCCCGACCAGCGGACCAGAGCAGGTAGCAAGTTCGCAGCTGCGTGCTACGTGTCCTTTTCTGGCATAAAATTAGTATCCGGTTTGAAAGAGAGGTAACCAATTGATGATTCAAGTTATTTTTTTAGTGCTTTAACCAGTTTGAAGGATTTATGACCACCATAGAACAATAACACGAATTTCGAAAATTTCACTCTTACTACGAATGATAGCGTAAAATAAGTTTTGTGAGATACAAATAGTTTATGTATTATACCTTTTTAGAACCCTTATTAAAGGCGCTATTATTTCTAGTATTCCTTAACTTTTTGGTAGAACATTTTTTTTTTCATTTTTTTTTTTGCGTGCGTAAGGGAAATTTGTTCTGTGTGAAAAAATAAAAAATCCATTTTAGTCATCTTTTTAAATTACACATAATTTCTAACCACAAAAAGCATATTTATTACATTGTTAGGTTGTTAGCAATGAGATGACGGCAAAAATAAAAAAATAGATTGCACCATTTTTGCATTTTTAGTACTTAATAGTAGAAAAATGTCATTTTCTTAAAAAAACACAAAATAAGTCATAACTTCCTAGCCGATGATAATGGATACCTCCTGTAGAACAATTTTTTGGCGCAAATGACCTCAGCTTTCCCCTCGTTTCGTTTGATCTACGACTTTTTGGCCACCCTGTATATATATAACCACACCCAAATAACAGTTTTCAATGGAGAGTTGTTGTGTCCATGCAAGCGAGTGAGGTTACCAATAAGCTGAGGTTACTAATAAAGAGTTGCTGTGATAGCAGCAGCGATGTATGGAGCAAGAGGTCCTTCCTGTATTGCGGGGGTTCATATGCTACGGCTAAATACTTTACATCAGGTGGGCGGTATGTTTGCATGCCTCCCGACGTTTTATAAAAAAAATACACCTCACTCGAGATATGTATAGGCGGTCACGAAAGATCTTTTAAAAAAATATATTTATTAATTATGTAGATATGTTTACAGTATCAAACTCAGAACAAGACTATTTTAAATTACAATTAATTATTGTCTACAGAAAATGTCGCAATTGCTGACTCGAAGGTTCTTGCCGGCGCATGTAGCCGACGATGCAGCTACGTCGACGATTTACCAAGGTTACGCCTTGGTAACTCCTCCCTCATTAAGATAAAACCTGGTCCCACTGGTTTGCTCGGGGGTGTCCCTCGATGTCGCTGGTCGCCCATATGGTGTTATTTTTCTTCCAGAACAATGCTTGTATGTCTTCCAGATAACGAAAGCAGCTCCGATAACATACAACATGATGGTGGTCCAGCTTGGTGTTAAAGATACAAATGGTTCATCATAGGAGTCATCTATTTGTAAGTTTCTCGCTTTGTTCACAAGTTGGTGCATATTGTCTAACGAGATATTTTCCAATTCCACTTCAAATCTGACTTCTTTATTCGTCATGTATTGTTGCTGCGGTAGTGGGATGACGTCATGTATGCTCACGGCACTACTATGTGTTTGTAGTGTTCTGTTGAGTACTTCTACACGACATTCGTTCGAGATGGTGATGAGTTGCGTTTTCGTGAGAGTGTGGTACGTAACTTCGTTTCCGCGCGATGCTTTCAGTATTTCGTGACTGTTGGTGATGAGAAGCCAGCTATTAGGACTGATACTTTGAAGTTTACTATTTTCCAGCTTCATCTTCGCGTACGAACATTTCAGGTGATCTGGTTGATGTTGTATTATGGATGTTATACAATCTCCAGTATCCTCAAGCGGTTTCGTGATCAGCTGCTTGCAGACTTGGGTTTCGCCCGAAACGTGACGACATTCTTGATCGATGTAGGCGTACTCTCCGCTACCAAGTACTAGGAATTTGGATTGTGGGATAATAGTTAAGTTTTGATCATTGGGAATGGAGTATATGTGGATGAGGTCATAAGGTATTGGGTCTACAGAGGGTATTCCCAAGATAAAATTTAACGAGCGTCCGGTACTATAGGCTTTAACCTCTATAGATTTCTCTATACTATGTATATTATCTAAGCTAATGGGAGCTACAGCCGTAAAACTGAAGTTTCTACTTATCTCTAAAATATCAGCAATAAGATTCTTTGAATTGATTATGCTAGGGTGCATGATGCCTATCTGTGCGAATGCAACAGCGTCTTCTAATACCATAAGTTTATCTAAAATTACCTGTAAGCTGAAATCTATCTGTATGTGAACTTGTAGAAGATTAAAGTGCCTGTAGACTAAGTTAGAGTGCATAGTTATATTTTTTATGATTAGACCTAGTTTCTCTTGATTTTCGTTAATTTTACGTAATTGTGTAGAGAACTCGGTGACAGCATTTTGAGCTATGCCAACTGACTTCTCTTGGACGTTATGAATTCTGTTATTGAGATTAGATAACCTGTCCAATATGTCGCTTATATTAGGTAGAGGATACTTATATTCTATAATCTTATCATTAAGTCTTCTGTTATCTATAACGAGGCGCCACTTGACCTTGCCTGAAGCATCTGGCTTCTTTGGCACGATGTGAACAGGGTATGACCACGGAAACACGCTTTCACGTATGATACCTTGTCTCAATAAGTCATTTACTTGTTTTTTAATTTCCTCCCGTTGTTGTGGGGCCTGTCTATAGCTACGTACAAAAATAGGAGTGTTGTCCGTTAGTCTCAACTCGTGCTTAACGGCATGAGTAAAACTTAGGGGTATGTTCTCGGAGTTGAATATATCTCTATACTGATAACATACTTCATTATTAAAACTTGATTTCGTTTGCATTGAGTTTAATGAGCATTGGTTGTAATGGGTTGTGTCGTCAACATATGGAATTAAGTTAATTGGAGGTTTGTTGCAAATTACTTTTTTTTCGGAGTGTAAATTCAAAATTTCAGTTAAAAATGAACCATTAACTACATTAACAATTGCCGTGGGTGAAATTAACCCTTTCATCCATTCGTAGTCTTCCTGAATATAAGTACCATTTACATTGTTAGTTTTTACTTTAATGATTTTCCTACAATGAGGTTCAACTCTAATTTTTTTTAAGGGGTAATCGAAATGAATAGGAATTATCGCGGTAGATGTGCGTAGCACCTTATTTTTTAAGTCAATATTAGTACAGAGAGATTTTAATAAATCTAAACCAATAAGACCTTTATATTTTGGATCGAACTCGAAGATGAGAAACTTGTGAGTTATATCGTTATTAAAAACCGGTGGTAGTGGTAAGTATGCGACGTACGAGTGTCGCGTTACCGCGTGAGCTGTTTTTACCTCGAAAGGCTCGATGTCGATATATTGTTCGAGCACGGTGTTTTGTATGACATCAGGGGATATCATAGAGCGTGAGGCCCCTGTATCTATAAGGAATTTACCTTGAAATTCCGGTATCTCTATGTAAGGAAGGTGGTCTTTATCCTGATGATTCAGTTTTATCAGCTCCGGTCTCCCGGATCCCAATCCTCTGGAAAATCCTGAGAGGTGCTTGGTTTATCCTCCTCCCGACTAATTGAGGGGTAACTTACGTCCTGATCGTCCTCAGCGGGGTAGTAGTCTGTTGGGTCGTAGTAATATTGAGGTAAATTTACATTACCTTCGTACGGAGAATAAAATAATTCTTCGAATGCGAATTGTGGCGGCGCCGGCTTGTTAACTGATCGCATTGTGCCGTCTGATGAAATCTGAGGTGGGTTGACCTGTTGCTGAGGTATATTAGGCTGCCTTTGTGGGTTCCCTATGTTCCTAAAATAGCCTGAGTTATTTCTAAACGTACCTTGAGGCTGTCGGTTCTTCCAAGGCAGTACGGAGTTTACTAGCTGCTGTTTCTGTTCGGGGGTCAAGTTGTTGCGTTGAGGTACAAAGTTATTAGGGTGTGCAAAGTGTGGCTGAGGTGCGAAATTAAATGGCCTAAAGAAAGGTTGACTATATGTACGTTGAAAGTTATTTTGATTATTTCCCGATTTAAAATTCTCAGGTTTTTTATTTTGGGGTTGGTTACTAGAGGGGTTATTGAAACTAGGACCCTGTCTATAACCTGAACGCGCTTCCTCTTGCCGTGCAGTCACTATTGCAAGCTCTAAGCTAGTAGGTCTATTAATACGTACCCCTATGGATACTTGAAACTCTAATTGACTAATATACTGTTCAATAGCCATATTCTCGTAATATGTTTTGTCCGAATGCTTTCCTACCATATACAGAGTATCTAACACATCTCTGATACGTCTACCAAAAGACTCGGCATCCTCGTTCTTATTGCGACGGGTGCGTGTTAGTTCCTGCATTACTTGGATTTCGTTACGAGGCTCTCCTAATCTCGTCAGAAGAACGTGTTTTATTTCTGTCCAACTGTTCAGAGGTCCCTCGGGTGCAAGGGCGTCTATTGCCGCACCGCTAAGTTTACTTTTAATTAAACACACTAATGCTAACGAACCTGAACCGTCAACCGGTCTAATAAGTCCCATTATATTATCTACTTCTTTAACATAAAAGTGTAACCTCTTTGGGTTCCCATCAAATTTGGGCATAAGTTCGGAGATCATTTTAAAGTCTGTTTGAAACTCCATTTTCAATATGTAAAATAAACGCGTGCACTTAGACTTTAAAATTGATTGAAAATTTAGTCTATAATCTACAGCGATATGAGCCTATAGATAGACACACGTTAAATAGTATCTTAAGATTAATACGACAGGAAATAGAGCAGAAAGGAATGTACTTGGGAAGCGAAAGAGTACTCACCAACACAGCATCCTCTGCATCTCCTGCTCGGGTCTTGTCGAGTACGGGTCTCCAATGTTCCGGATTCCCGCTGGTTCTGATGGCTTACGGTGACCGCCGAAGGTTCGTTGTTATCGCGGTTGTCAACGATTGAAACCGTTCACTCTTGGGTCTTCACGAAGAGTTTTATTCGCGAATAGGACTTTATTTTGAAAGTTCTAGAGTGCCGCGACCCTACCAAGAAGAGACTGCGCCAGATATGTATAGGCGGTCACGAAAGATCTTTTAAAAAAATATATTTATTAATTATGTAGATATGTTTACAGTATCAAACTCAGAACAAGACTATTTTAAATTACAATTAATTATTGTCTACAGAAAATGTCGCAATTGCTGACTCGAAGGTTCTTGCCGGCGCATGTAGCCGACGATGCAGCTACGTCGACGATTTACCAAGGTTACGCCTTGGTAACTCTCGCTTGTATAACATTCATTGTCCTTTTCATGTACGCTCGCTTATTCCTAGAGACGTGGTTACTGTCTTATTCTCTCGAAACTTATACATATCATTTTACCTTAAAAATAGTGCAAGCAGTAAAAGCTGATATCGACTTCTCTCCTATTCTATTCGTGTTTCCGCGAGAGAGCAGACTCAATTTGCTCTGACGAGGACCAGCCATTGGTAAATTAATAAACAACGACTCCCGCCCTTTTATTTACAACCCTATCAAATCAGTCCTTGCGGACAGCGGACTGTCGCGAGCCACCTCGGCGCAGATATCCAGCCTTCGACCCGAATCACCATTTTTATCGAAAATCCAATTTTCTAGCACCGCCCGATACCGGCGCTTGCCCGCTGCTTCCTATTAAAATAAAGTCTAGCGAGTGCGCGTCGACCTCGTGTGCACAAGGTTCCGTAACATGATCATTAATATTTAAATGATTGTGAATACTAACCTTTTTCTCATTACCTGCTTATGCTTTAGTTCATTACCAACGTATGCTCCTTTCATGCTGGGCTACGGATGGTATTTTTTATTTGAACAGTATTTTCATAAAACTAATTATTAAACGAAATTGACGACTACATTGTTTAAAAGTGATAGTATATAAATTATATAAATAATAACTACATACGTAACCATAGTACCATAAAATTTGTTTAATCGCCTTTTAAAAGATATCGCAGACTACGAAACCCTAATTAACAAAAGAAGTGCATCAGCTTTGATCCACAGGAAGGAAGTTTTTAAGGCGTGTCAATGAATGATGTGAAGCGAAAGCTTTGTGCCTTATTTCATTGATATCAAAACGTCGACGATAGTGTCTGGTTCAGCAGAGTTCTCAGGTTCCTTGCTGTGAAGCAAAGAGCTATTATTGTAACATCATAAATAAACTTCGAGAATGCATCTGATTGGAACATTGAGATAAGGTAGGGACTTCCAATCATAATACTTTAAGATTTTGCCGCATTTAAAGAAGTTCTCAGCCCGTTTCCCAGTGGGACTGAACACCGAATTTTTCATTAATAGTATTTATCAAGTCTTGAAGTGAGACAGCAGCGTATATTTGTACGTCATCTGCATATTCATGAAACGAGGAAGTTAGACTTGAATACACGGGTGATAGCACACTGCCTTGTGGGACTTCAACCCTGACTTAATGGGAACCTAACTCTCACTTTGCACCAGTCAGATTTGCTATAATTTAGCATACCGCTGATTTCGATCAGAGAGAGATATGACTGAACAAGATATAGAAGCAGATGATAAATTTAATTGACGGACCCTCTTTCTTGCGTTATCCCGTTTCACAATCCGTTAAGATTGACGAGGTCTACTATTAGCGAAGATACTAATTTTTACATGAAGCGACTGCCGTCAGACCTCTACATCCTGGAGGAAAAATCTGTCTTTTCTTAGGTTAGTTCACACGTTTCTCAAAATATAATTTCTTAATTTCTTGGAAGTACGGGTTTCGTCACGATGAGACTTCACCACCGAGCAAGCGACAATTATAAATGTTCAGAACGAACATACAACCGACCTGCCTTGCGTATAGAGGCAGGGCGAAAACGTAGCGTCAGCGCAACAAAAAATGAATTTCGACCACGAGCAATGACTTGACTGCAAAATCACTGTGTCGACAAATCACACGCACGGCACACTAGTTAATCTCGTAGTTACATTAGTGTATAGTAATTAACATTAGTATTTAAGAACATGTTTTTGTAAATAAATTCAGTCATTATCCAGAAGACGTGTTTGACTCAAGCAACACCAGAAGTACCCAACAAGCCGTTGGAAGAGCCGGAGGAGGCTACACCTGCCCAGTACCACTCTGGACCGAAGACTCTCATGAGTTTCAACATCCTCTCACTGTGGCCAAGACACCCTTAGCCGTCAGTACGATCGGTCTTGTGAGTCTGCTCGACCGGCAGTGAGAAAACCATTTCCTGTGTACTCGTACATTGCACGACGTACACACACCCGATCCCTACCCAAGTTCCGTCTGTTACTGTAGGTCTCTAGTAACAGATATCCTGTACATATTTATATACGTACTGATATACAACGTTACACTCTAACGTTGCACACTACCGGGTTAGCCGTTACATGTATGGTTAGGATAGGGAGGTAGGGACAATAGGGTGAAATAGGGAAGAGTTAGGAGTACACTAGGCTATATTTGTCTGTGTACGTGTGTACACACAGCGATACACCCTGACGTTGGTAACTACCTGTTCTTACCATCACATGTATGGTTAGGACAAGGTGGTAGGGACGTTAGGGCCTAGTAGGAGAGAGATAGAGGTGTGGACAGAGAGATAGGGGGTGCAGCTAGGTAGGCTAGCTGTTCTATTCTGTACAGTTGATGGTCTCATCCATGTATGTTGGCCGCCGACTGTACAATAAATATGTAGTAAACAGGATAGTAGCTCGTCTTTATCTACTGAGCTGTCATTGTTCTAATTAAATTGACGAATCACCACCAGCTTTATATGATCAACTATATTGAAAGCTTTACAGTAATCAAGTAAGACTCTCTGTCTCACCTATTTCTACCGTCAAGCAGATAGATTTATTTAGCTGTGTTCCGGTTTGAAGGGTGAGATATGGCAGAGAAATTACTGGGTACTGTGACGAAACATCCTTAGGTCACAAGATTGGCAGCGCATAAGTAACATGTCCGTGGTGTTAAGAGCGTCATAAGGCTGCGGCTTGCCGTCTGATGCGTGCCGCATGCTTGCTAGTTGTATTAAAAAAAAGTATGAAAAGAAGAGTGAGGTGTCTGTTTTCTGCGGGTATGTATGGTGTGTGTGTGTGTTACAGGTACAGCCTACTACTGAAGACCTCGCACAGAGATCATGAGATTGCTGCGCTGTGGTTTGGCGATGTATTTGATTAACGTCTTCTTTATTCACCCGTACTATCGTTTAATCTCATGCTAATAATAGTGCTACAGTACTTACTATGGATGTCATGACATTCAAACGTAAGAAGAATATCGTTTTCTATATTCCACACGCGCCCCCAAAAAGCCACCAATATATTACATTTTTATCTGAGAGTTGTCATCGGGTTCGAGGAGACCCTCGTCGCGTTTCACGGTTAGACCGTTTCATTGTAAGTGAATGTTAATTGTCTTAAACCATGTCCAATATCAACCCCGGGATAAGAGTGGACTGGGTTACGGGGGCGGGGCGGGGCGGGGCGGGCGTTCGACCCGCCGTGCATAATGAATGGGTGTTTTTATTAAAGGTCGTTTTGAAAACAAAATGTGATTGATATCGTGTTATGATTCGGTTCGTCATATGTTGGGACAAACAATGGTGATTGCTTTTGGACTCTAAATTTAATATTCTACTCGAACGGGAATAAATTACGTTTTGTGCCGTATCTTTGGTTCTCGTCGAGTTTGCATTTTCTATACAACGTTGGAAGGAAATCAAGCTTCATTTAGATCTCGGGCTTGTTAACCAGGTTGTTAACCTCTTGTCGATAGATGACTGATATTAGCAAAGAGACGTAGGCTACAGCCCTGAGTGAGTACATGTGTTTCACTAAAAAATGCAGCTAAATAATGGAGGGTTGTAGTATTTCTTCAAGTGAGTGAAGTTACCAGTAAAGCTAAGTTCTGTATCAGCAGAAGAGGTGACAACGCGCAAGCGATATTTCCTGTTTTACAAGTGTTCCTTGACACCCAGCGAGATGTCCGGCGGGCATTAATCTCTCTCGACATTCATAAGTCGAGAGGGCCAGATGGTATACCGGCAGCGATACTCCTGAATTGTGTTCTGTTCTAACGCGAGTTTTCGTGCTTTCGTAGTTTCGAAGTTTGTAGTCTACGGTAACCGCTTCACCTCATGTGGGCTGTATCCTTGTACGCCTTCTGACATTGTATAATAAAAACATACGTCCTACTTGATGTAATATTTATCGTAGCCTATGAACTCTTGTTACAATTATTATTTGTCTGCGGTCTTGTGTAGGTATTTGCCCTTCTCTAGAGCCACGTGAGTTAATTAACAGGTAGCATTACGTGAAGGTGAGGTTAGCTTTGATGGTAATGAGTCGCCTGCTAAGTACGTTCCGTCCCTTTCGTATTAGGGATGTTTAAATCATCATCCTGTGCATGCAGCACGGTGCATTATCTGACAGACAATGGCAGGAGACAATGCCCGGTAACTCGGTGTGTTCGCCGACTGTCCGCTCACAGCGGTGTCCGGTGCCGTCCGGTGCCGTCCGGGGCTGTCCGCGCTTATCTCGACACTGACGTACTGCGGCAGAGATGGCAGCTCTAGCGGCCTGCACACGTCGGGCGCTGCACAAATTATGACCAAAATGAAATGATAATTCTGTTAATTAATACTACTAAATTATTTATGCGTGACAAGAGCTATGACTGTTAAAGAAGGTGTGTAAGGACCGAGTCACGTGGCGCTCGGTTCTGCCTACCCCTCAAGGGATTTGGCGTGAAGTTATAGATAGATAGAAGAATAAATTTAAAACGTCCTCAAACTCACAATCCGACCTGTGTATTAAAAACATATGAACCGGATTAATAAAATTTCCGACTAATATTCCAAACTAAAGGTAACATATTTTTATATGAATTGGATATTATACGTTATTTTAAATTCCAAAATGTAATTAAGTATGTGAATTTATTAATTTTCCGTGTAACAGCGCCGCCGGACCCTGCCGTGGTGCTTGTACAGAAACCGCAATATACTGAACACCTGATGCAAAATGGATAAATAACATTTACCATGGAACCGATATCAAAATACAAATAATAATGTATAAGTGTCTAATCGATTCAGGCGTTATTATACGAAGCTCAAATTTCATCTACTAACGGTAGTGGGTGGTTGCCGCATGGCATGGTAAATGGCTAAATCCAACTTTCTAGTTTTTACCAATTGGAATCTCTACTCGGGTAGATAATTTGTAGTCTCAGAAATAAAATTGAACATTGACAATTGTTTTTTATTTTCTTATACAACTAGATTAGCAAACAAGCATGCGGCCCGCATCAGATGGTAAGCGGTCACCGTAGCCTATTGATGGGGATGTTACTCGCGCGCTGCCAATGTGACAGTCTGTTTCGTCACAGTACCCAGTCATTTCTCTACCATATCTCACCCTTCACACTGGAACACAGCTATATAAATATAGCTGCTTGGCGGTACAAAAAGGTGAGACAGAGGTACCCGCGCAGACGACTTTTGTACAGTCTCCTTCTGGTAAAAATATCTTTAAATAATTCATTAGCATTCAGTAGCCCTGAGCCGGACCGCCACATCGGGAAGAATGGATATAATTCTCTAACACTTACTTCGTCAGCCCAGCGATCCTACCACTCACGAACAGCAGCAGCCCCAATATCGTGTCTCCTTCGGCTCAACTCTACACCAACAGTGGTCTTACGCGCCCCGTCAATGTGACCAGCACGGACTGACTCCAGATCTGCAGGAAGGACTCCAGCCAGACAGGCAGGGCAACCTTACCTTACTGTTGGATCTGTATGCTTTGGTCTGAAGAACTAGTGCCAGCCTCCGACTCCTCAGTACAACACTGCGGTAAGCATACTCTGCTCATCGGTAGGCAATGCGACACATGCCCCTTTATACCTTGAATGCAGGGTACTATAAATAATACAAACAAACAAACGCTATCTGTACTCTAACGGACACGCAAGAAAATTATGAGCATCCAGGGAGTCGTTATTTGGTTGCAATCTTCAGTGAAGCGGAGGCAAAACCTGACTGGGGCAGTATCTCCCCTTCCGCAGTCGGGCTGCTTCGATGCGGGCTATATCCCTTCCGCCAGAGACGTATTCATTAAAGTAGAGGAGTGGCAAGGGTTCAGGAGAGGTGGACTTGGTCAAAGTTGTTGAAAGTAGTTCCACATTTAGTTTTGAGTGTGTCACACAACACAAGGTATAGTTAATGCTTTTCAACTCTAAACTTTAAAAACTCCGGTGATTTATGCTGCACGTCCATTAAACTTTGAAGCGCGCAGGTGGCGCAGTGGTGAAAGACGCGACTTTTACACCAGTGCTCGTGGGTTCAATTCCCACACAGGGCTAAAATTGTGTGCATGAATAGGTCTGTTTGTCTTGATCTGGGTGTTTTTAAGAGATGTAGGCGCATCAAAACAGCCTGTCTGTGGAAGAGTCTCAAAGATTGATACTCGTAATAAATTGAAAATCAAAGAATCTTGCGTCATGTTTGTGGATGACTTTTCCCTAATATTATCATGTAATGACTATGCAAATATTAACAAAAAAATGACATTAATAGTAAACGAAATTATAAAATGGATGAATGATCATAACTTAGAGATTAATTTTTCAAAAACTCAATGTTAAATTCGAATATAATAATATTTTACTAGAATGTGTTCCCGCATTCACGCAGCTTGGTGTTGTTCTGGATACGTATATAAATTGGAAAGCTCACACACAAATATAAAGGCGAAAATGTCGCAGTTCATATACGCGTTACGAGAACTAAAAAAATCAACGAATACTAAGACTGCCCTTATTGCATATAACGGCTACGCACACGCGTGGCTCAGCTACGGAGAGACTATGTGGGGCGACAGCACGGAAGCCCACGATCTGCTAGTGCTGCAGAAGAAATGCATTCGAATACTGACCAACATCAGACAGCGGGAGAGCTGAAGGCAGCACTTTTCTAATCTGAAGGTTTTGACATTGCCAAATACTAGAACTACTAGAAACTAGAAAATACTAGAACTTTGTAAATTATTAAATTACCCATTTTCCACCGAAAGAACCTGGTTTTCTTCCTTTACAGTTCACTCATTAACAATTCCCTTAAAAACATTTATTGAGGAAACCCTGCTACTCCGTGGCAGAATACCTCAATTCCTAGTGTCAACCTCCCTCTCGACCACTGCGATGGCTGACAAGGTGCATATATAAATATAAATATTGTCGGACAAATTACACAGCGCCATGTAGGCCCAAAGTAAACGAAGCTTGTGTTATGGGTACTAGACAACTGATAAACATACGTAAATACATTTTTTTTTTGTAAAAACATACTTATTATACATAGAAAATACCCAGACCAAGACAAACAGACATGTTCATGCACACAAATGTTTGTACTGTGTGGGAATCGAACCCACTAGCGTTGGTGTCAAAGTAGCGTAACAGCGTGTTCCACCACTGCGCCACCAAGCTCGTCAAAGGTATCTAGTTTAATTAAATTAAATCATGTGTAATGCAATGTTGAATTGAAATAAATAAAAAAAAATAAAAGTACCTCCGCCTCAGAGAAAAACCGCAGCCGAATAACAACTCACTGAAGGGTTGTTGTGTTCCTGCATCTGAGTGAGATCATCAGTAAGCTCCTAGGCAGTTGCCATGTTAGTAGCAGAAATGGTATCGCGCGAGTGATACTTAATGTAATACAAGCGTTCATAGGCTACGGTAACTGCTTTAGATCAGGTGGGCCGTATGCTTGTATGCCTTTCGATGTTGTATAATAAAAAGATTTGGCATGAACGCATAATATTAGGGGTTAAAGTATGAAAAAAAACGAGTTTTAATTTTTCAATACAAATCGTGTACTGAAAAATTAAAACTCGTTTTTTTCTAAGATGTAACATATTTATTTAATTAAAATATTTACCCTCATTATCTATACATTGCTGCCATCTAATCGGAAGTTGATTCATGCCTTTGTGATAGAATTCTGGGGATCTAGATTCAACAAACCTGTGAAAGCATTTTGTACTGCCTCCTGGGAAGAAAATTTTTTACCACGTAGAAAATAGACCACATCTCGAAAAAAAATTGTAGTCAGTTGGAACAAAGTCTGGCGAGTACGTAGGATGACGTAGTTTCTAACTGCAGCTCCTGTAGAGTTACAACGGTTTCTCGTGCAGTGTGGGGTCTTGCGTTATCATGAATCAATAGTGGTGAAGTACACATAAACATCTGCTGTTATTGCTTGACCAGACCTGAGAAAGCTATAGTGGATAACGCCATGAAGAAACCACCAAACAGTTACCATTACCTTTTTATTGGTAAGCTTTGCTTTAGGGTACTGTTGCGGTGTTTGACCTGGGGTCAGCCATTGCATTTTTCGCTTACGGTTATCGTTAACAATCCACTTTTCGTCATATGTCACAATTCGATCCAATATTCCTTCATTTCTGTACCGATTCTACAACGCAACACAAATTTCAACACGCATTTCATTAGCAGTCTCCTCTCCAAACGCAGCATTGATATTGCGAGCCGTTACTGCCGCGTTAGTTCCGCGTCGGAACTCGTATTCAAAAATTACTTGGAGTTTCGAAGTATCCATCTTTCCCGTCTAAGCTGAATAAAAAAACAATTGAAATTCGAAAATCAAATGTTGCACATGTTTTATAAGAAAATAATAGGTATCATGTGAAAAAAGTTTCACTCGAAAATCTCACACCATGTAGGTTTAATGTCAATTCAAAGTATCTATTACTGCAAAACGGCAATTCCATACTTTAACCCCTATTATTAGTCACATTAATGAAGTGGTAACATAAAATGTTGAAAGATTGTATATAGTGGGGATGTTTCTTTTTGTTCTCTCGTGTACCGCACGGTGCGGGGTATCGTTGTATATGTCGTTTAAAAATATTGCGGGTTGTACAAACAATTTTTCGATATTAGAAATATTCACATTCCTCATTCTATTTCTATCCAAGATTTACGTTACAAAGATGGTTTTCAGTTCCGATTGCATACAATTTATGTGAAACTCGGTACTAACGAACTAAGCTGCAAGTTGTTAGACTACTAGTAGTAAACTAATGAAACCTAATCCTCCTCAATAATTCTCCATTTAACCTTGTTATTTTTACTTCTTATTTGTACTAATACTTATTAAATTAATTTTTCGATTAAGGGATCCGGTTGTGAAATATTGAGTTAACTTGTGTTGAAGTCAAGCCCCCCCCCCCCCCCCCGCGCCTCCTGCTAGCTTTTTGTTCTACATAAGTAAGGGAAGCATACAAGTAGAAGGCCCACACGATGTAAAGTGGTCACCGTAGCCTATGAACACGTGTAATACATTAAGTATCACACGGGTGATGCCACCCCTGCTGCTCACAGTACCTCCTTAGGTTACTGGTGACCTCACTCATACGCAGGAATACAACAACCCTCCAGAGAGTTGTTATTAAGCTGCGGTTCTCTGCTCTGAAAAATATTTAAAATTGTATCTTTTTTTTATATACTACTAAGGTAGCAATCAAGAACATGGTCTGCACGCAGGTAAGCAGTTACCGTAGCCTAAGGACATTTGCAACACCAGGGGTGTCACTCATGCGTTGCCAACCCAGCTCTCAATACCATACATTACCGTTGAGTCTGCTCGCGTTGTTTTTAACGAGCTATCAAGTCAAGACTTTACTGCCAAGGAGTTTTCCTAACGCTCCGTTCACACGGTTCCCTGCCCTCACTCGCCTATACATATAGTTTTAAAGAACTAAAATTGTTTTATCGCGAACTAAACCACCAAATTGGTCGTGTTTTATCAGAAGGTGATCTCAGGTGCCTTAAGAACCGGCGAGCGTGCATGAATACAGCTATGAATGTTAATGAATCGCGTGCCTACCCCGCAAGGGACATGGCGTAAAGATATAAACATATATGTTAAGCTTTTGAAACGCGGAGCTTAGATCAGTGATAACTGAGTGGATGAGGAAAAATAGAGCAACATGTCGCCGGTTCGAATCCTGGCATGTACCACTAAATTCGTGTTTTATACATATATGTAATTATCACTAGGTCGGCGATGATGGAAAACATCGCAAGGAAACCAGCACGTCCAAGAAATTAAATTTCGATAGACGTGTGACTGTGTGAGAAAGGTCTGGTTTTCCCTCTGGATTGTGGAGATTTGACGGCAGTCGCAGTCGCCAAATCTTTATGCTTATGTAGCGGAGCCCCGCCGATCTATAATCTATTAGGAAACGGGATAACGCGAAGAAGAAGCAGTTTAAGCTTTTGAAACGATTTATGCAGGTGTGACTGTACCACATCAAAAAGTCAAACAGAATTCAACATGAACGTATTCTTGAGAGGCGCTGACATAGAATCTTTTCAAAACAGCCATTTCTTTGTAATCAACGTGGAATAAACATGTTTGCAGCCATTAGCTTCATTAAGTGGTCGTTAAAAGTATTAAAACACTTTGTATACAAACAGTAGCGAAGCGAACACGATGTCCCGTGTTTTACGACGTCGTTCGCGTTCGGAAGTCGACGGTGGCCCGTAAAGAGTGCTTTAAGGCGACACCTCGATCGTGAAGCTTTAAAATGGCTCCGCCCAATCACCCCGCGCCCCTCAATTGACACTCGACGCTCGATTTGTAAAATTTGAAATTAGCGCCTAATAGGTAACCTGGGGTCAACGTATGGTCAATGCAAACGAACAGAAAAGCTACAGAGTCGCGTCACACTTAAATAAAATGTATAATATCAATATTTAATAAAAATTATTGATTTAATTATTATTTAGCTTTATACATACTGAACCAAACATATTTATTTAAGCTAGACGGAAAACAATAGTAATAATAGTAATAAAAAACTACAGAAATGTATTCACTTTTAAAAGTTTATTGAAAGAGAAATCAATGACATCGTTTTATGTTTATATCTCTATAAGTTAACATGTCTTGGTATCTATGTTGTTCTTACTTAGGTCTCGTCCAGTGGCGCCCTCATTGAATAAAAAAACATATTATAGCATAGAAGATAAACATTATGAAATCTTATGTTGCATTTATTACGAAGATAGTAAAGTATTTTTACGTCATTAAACCAACACTCAAAATATTCCACTATCGTTGTTATAAGCAAAAGTGCTAAAAGAGGCCGTTTTTTGGCAATTATGCCTATAACAACGAAAGCAAAACATTTCAATTGTTGGTTTAATGACGTAAAAGTACGTTATTGTATTTGTAACACACGCAACACATGACTTTATAATGTTTATCTTCCACGCTAAGATACGATATTTTATTCCTTGAGGCGCCACTGGACGGCATGTATCCCCCTTAAGAAGAATGAAACACTAGCTACATAATACAACATTGTTTATCGAGAGGCTAAAGCGGGCCATTTGTTGATTCGGACACATATGTTTAGTTAGCAGATACACCATCTAAACTGCAAACACTGGTCACAGCGATGAAAGACGACTGTATGGAGAAAGGCTTACTACTGAATGCGAAGAAAACAAAGATAATGGTATTTGAAAGAGAAGAATCCAGAACTAATGTAAGGATTACGATTGATGATGAAGTGTTGGAACAAGTGGATGAGTTTGTATATCTTGGATGCGCTTTCAGCAGGGATGGAAGGTACACCGCAGATGTGGAAAGACGAGTGAGTGCTGGGAATAGTGTGAATGGAGCGTTGGGAAAACTTCTTGGCAGTAAAATCCTGAGCCAGAAGGCACAACTCGCTATACACAATGCAGTGTTGGTCCCAACGCTAACTTATGGAAGCGAGAGTTGGGTATGGCAGAAAGAGCATGAAAGTAGAATAAACGCGGTTGAAATGCGAGCGCTGCGCAAAATTTGTGGCGTAAGGCTTGTAGACCGTATTCGTAATGATGATGTTAGAAATAGAGTTGGTCTGAAAGAGAGCGTCGGTGTTAAAATAAGAAGAGGCATGCTCCGATGGTTCGGGCATGTAGAAAGAATGCAAGATGAAAGAATGACGAAGCAGATATACAATGCAAAAGTGGAAGGATGTAGGAGCCGGGGAAGGCCAAGACTTACCTACCATGACCAAATTGGTCATGTTCTATCAGAAGGTGATGTCAGGAGCCCTAGAAACCGGCGTGCGTGCATGAGAAGAGCAATGAATGTTAAAGAAGCGAGTGAGATATGTAAGGATCGAGTCACGTGGCGCTCGGCTCTCTCTGCCTACCCCGCAAGGGATTTGGCTTGAAGTTATAGATGTTCGAGTGTCATAATGGCTGATAGCGCCGAGTAAACACAGGATTTTTTTATTTCGAATAAATAAGAGAAATAAAATTATCAGATTGAATTAGATTGAAATTGAAATAGAAAATTGGAATTTTTTTGCAACTCCCTCCTGGTGAAGATTCACAAGTTATTTTACACAGTTAGGTATAGCTCTGGTAGGGATCCTAGCTTTTTCCCTAAATATAATACACTCTCGAATGACTAGGTATGCGCTTTCACTAACAGTCAATTTAACTTCGCGAATTTTATAAAAAAGTACAGGAAGAACTTGACGGTTAGACGGTAATTTTGCGCCTATTATTTGATAATTTACGTCTCCAACTAAGAAAATACTAGATTTATTGCTTCTCAATTCCACTACCATCTTATAAAAGTTAAAACATTACGTATTAATCACGAGAATAACTGACATTCAAAATTAATAAACGGTTAGGTAATTATGACGAAGTTAACGATGCTCTCTCTAAAGTTATTCATTGGTTTAGTGTTAATAATCTGCTTTTAAATGATAAAAAGACTAAAGTAATTAAGTTCTCAACACCTAATGTAAGGCAGGTGGCTACCAATGTACATGTTAATGGAACTAATTTAGCCTCTGTGGAGACAACTGTGTTCTTGGGTATAACAATTGACTCCAGACTACAAAGGGGCCCACAAATTGAAAAATTATCAGGAAAACTAAGTTCTGCAGCTTATGCAGTGAAAACTATTAGACGGCTCACTGATATTGATACGGCTAGAATAGTTTATTTCAGCTACTTTCATAGTATTATGTCATATGGAATTCTTCTTTGGGGTAACTCCGCGGATATTAACACCATCTTTTTATTGCAAAAGAGAGCCATAAGAGCTATCTACAAACTTGGTCCCCGTGAGAGCCTTAGAGAAAAATTCAAAGAAATAAATATTTTAACAGTCGCTTCGCAATATATCTATGAAAATCTTTTGTATGTCCATAAAAACATAGACTCATTTTGTAAAAAGAGTGATATTCATAGCATAAATACTAGATATAAGCATAATCTTGTGTTATATGCAAGCCGTCTCCACAAAACAAGTAATTATTTTATGGGGCAATGTATACGGTTCTATAACAAACTTCCCAGCAATATAAGAGATTTGTCAATAAACAAATTTAAAACTACTATTAAAGCCAAATTGTGTAGCAGGGCATATTATAAAGTATCTGACTATATTAATGATAAAAATGCCTGGGAGTGAGTCGATCCAATTATAATGTAATTAACAAAATATGTAAATTTGTTTGGATACCAAAAGAGGGATGCCTGAGTTTTTTGGCAGTATTTTTATCAGTGCTCACCTAGTCATAAACTGCACGGTAGGGAAAAAAAATGTGACGATTCCAAACAAATGTAGCCATTTTTACGGAATAAAAAGATTTTGACTTTGAATTTGAACAAATGAATACCGCGAGTACGTGCGGCACTGCCGCGCAACTTGTATGAACATGTTTCGATGTAATTCGGCACGGATTATCGTAATCCAAATAAGTTAAAAATTAATTTCCGAGTGTTTTAAAAGCAAATGAACAAAACTAAGACATATGCGTTAGAAAATAAAACCTTTGAAAAATAAGGGACACCCTAATATACATATATACAAATAGATTTTATAATCTATTCATATTTAAAAAAAACATGTGACAAATGATTTTCTTGCTGTTTCATAACTTTAACTTCAGTATAATGACATTTATTGTATTTTACTTATGTATACTCTGTGTTTTGTATTGTTGTACGTTTCCTTGTTATTTATTAAACTCTCAAGAAGAAAGAACCAGGACCATCTCTGATGTTGCAAAATAAATCTAATCCGTACAATAGTTCAATGCTAACCACAATGTATAGAATAGATGATTTTTTTGTGTTTTCAGTGTTGGTTCATAGTAAATATTATTTGTTTTCACGAGTACCATGGGTATAAGTATACTATCTATCTATATCTTCACGCTAAATCCCTCGTGAGCGCCACATGACTCGGTACTTACACACCTCGCTCGCTTCTTTAACATGAAACATACCGAGTTTTTTTAAAAACTATCAAAATATACTATTTTACTAGTAATTATTTTAATACAAAAAAAAAAAAAAAACCTCCACTGGTTTTCTATCTTCTGATTGGATAAATTTCCAACGTAAACTAACCTTCACCTACGTACAATGTCTAAGTCGGAGTTCGGTGAGCTTATAATGGTTACTATGAGTTTGTCGTCCCGTATGACACTTACGTTAAAGTAGCATATAAATCGAGTAGTGATTCTTCTAGTGGAATATGTTTATTTAGTAAGTTTCTCCTAAAAAACAAAACAGCAAAAATATTCTATTTTATAAGTTTTTATTTTAATACAAAGAAATAAAGAGTCTCCACTGGTTGCTATGTGCTGAGAACGCGAACCTTATTGGTATAAATTTCCAACGTAACCTGACCTCCACCGACGTACAACTTCTAAGTCGGAGTTCGGTCAGATTATAATGGACATAATAGGAGTTTGACGTCCTATATAGGTACGCGGTCAGCCTGTGGATAATGTATACCAATTATCAAATGTTACTGTTTATTCCTGCAAAAAATAACTCTTATTTAATTAATGCAGTTTTATATAGAGTTATTAAGTAAGCAAAATTAAAAAAAAGTTTGAAGAGGAATTAAATAGCTTGGGCCAACCATACCTAGGAACTGTTCTAAAAACTAGAAATATGTCTACACAATGTTATTATAATATGTTTAATGAATATAATAATTAAAAAAAATAAATACCTTGTCTTGTTCGCCTCCCCCATTCTACGAACATTTTCTTTGTATTTTTATTCTATATATTTTCTTTTTAGTGTTCCCCATTATTACAAAAGTATAATAAATATATATAAACCTATAATATTATTTACTACTTATATCTAATAATAATACACTTACGCTAAATACTATAATATTGAATATTTATTAATTATAAAAACTTCGGTGTCGCGATGTAAATGGAGCGAGCTCGAGCAGACAGTCGACATAGGTCTTACCTCGAAGCGGGCTGCAGCCGGACTGGCTGGATGTAGTTAGTCAACGCGTTTATAATCCTCATTACCGCACAATAAGGTCGAAAACACGTAGCACCCAAGACGAATGTGATCGCTTAGAAATTGTCAGAAACTTAAAATATTTTTAAAAAATTTCATGTTTCACTTATCAAAATATGCAGCAAGCATATTATAAACATAGATATTACTAATAGATTTAAGTAATTTTGAAGCGTATAAACAGAACAACTTCGTTGTAATTTCAAAAATAATGAATTTCAGGAGGTGTTTTCGAAAGTAATTATTATCGAATCAATTTTACACAATCGCGTATTTGAGCAAGCAAATTCAAGATAAAGAAATGAAGTTATTTATATTAAAATCTTAGATCCGTCAGTTTAGTCATTAGCCTATACTATTCGATGAAAGTTGGTCTAATTTTTCGATGTGTCGCCTTAACGGCCGGCGGCGGCGCACGTACCAAGTACGTCGGTGACGCGAGATGTGATTTGAAGTTGAACGGTTCTTTTGATGAGCTCGGTGGCGCACTCGTGAAACGGGTTCGACTCTCACGCAAGCAAATATTTGTGCGCAGGAACATATCTGTTTGCCTCGGTCTGGGTATTTTTAAGAGATCATCAAAGCAACCCGTTGCTTTACATCTACCTGACAGAAAACCGCAGTCACATAACACTTCTTTAGAGGGTAGTTGTGTTCCTGCGTGTGAGTGTGGTCACCAGTAAGCTTCCATAAGCAGTTGCTGTGTTAGCAGCAGATGTGGCATGGCGCAAATGATACTTGATGTATTTATTGCAAGTGTTTAAATGCTACGGTAACCGCTTAACATCAGGTAGGCCATGTGCTTGTATGCCTCTCGACGTTGTACAAGAAAAAGGGGAAGACGAACTATTACTGTGTCTCGTACAAAGTGGAGTGGTTGTAATGGCTGTAAAATTAATGCCTTCCGTTATACAGCGACGAAAGGCAAATAAAGGTACGTGCCTCCTGATGTAAACTGGTTACCGCGGTCTATCCACACCGGACCTTACTCTCTGTCAGTCTTCGGTTGAAGCATTCGGAAGTTTCCGTTATGTTGCTCAACTGCAGATTGGTGGAGTAATCAAGCTTAGCTTGTCATTACAGCTGGGCCTGAGGGCATAACGTGCTCTTAAAGCTAGAGATAAAATAAAGTATTAAAACGGACTCTTGAAACGGACCACTACCTGGTGATAAGCCGGTTTGTGGGACTTTTCAAGACGTGGAGGCACTGGCGAGTGCGTATCCCTTTGCAAGATTGCAAGATGAAAGTGTAAGAAGAACGTATGTACATCTGGTAAGCGAAATACTTGCAAATCGTCCCGACTCAGATGTGGATGATTGCTGGAAAGTTCTGAAAGGAAGTATGGTGGATAGTGCAAATGAAGCATGTGGATGCGCAAAGAGGCGTAAAATATTAAAAGGAGATGCCTGGTGGGATGCGGAAGTTGAATCCTTCTTAGCAAGAAAGAGGAAAGCGTGGTTATGTTAACATCTTTGCCCTTAAATAAAAGTATTAGAGAGAAGAAGAAATGAACCGTCTATGCAAGAATGAAACCAAGGCAAGGAAAAAGAAGCATTAAAGACAAATTATGAATGAGGATGAGAGGCTGACGAAAAACTTCGAGGCAAATACCTACCAAACTCTTTTGGAAAGAGGTAAAGACGTCTCGGGATAGTTCGTCGGCATTCAGTATGGGCAAGATAAAGTCTAAAGCTACTATCATTTTTGCTAACACTCAGGAAGTGCTATTATATTATATTATTTATATATTATTATACTATTATATTATTTTGAAGAAATGTATGAATATGCCCGGGACGCTGGCAATGAGAGTGAGTCTGATGCTCACTCCACGTTGACGGCATCCGATGAAGGTATAACTATGGATGAGATTGACTGGTCGATTAAAAAATGGAAAGTCTGCAGGAATCAATATGATCACAGTTGAGATGATCAAACTAGGTGGCACTTACGTCCGGGGCGTCTCCTGGTACTTGTGCAATCTATGCTGGAGAACTGGAAGGGTCCCAAGGGACTGGAGACGCACAGTCATCGTACTCTTGTATAAAAGCGCCTTGCTTTTATACAAGAGTACGATGACTGTGCGTGCGCGATCACGCATGGACTGCGTCAGCTATACGGCCATCAGTTTGATCAGCTTAGCAGCAAAAGTATATGGAAAGGTAATTGAAAGGAGAATGAGGGCGTAATCTGATGAAATGCTGTGGGAGGCATAGGGAGGATTCCGAAATAGACGTGGATGGATAAGGTCAAGTTTCCTCGCTCTGCAAAATCGTGGAGAAGCATCTAGCCATAGACTAGAAGGTTTTCTGTGGTTTTGTGGATCTTAAGAAAGCATTTGATATGGTTGTGCGAAAGGAATCATGGGACATATTGCCGAGATACAGGATTGACGGTGCACTGCTCCGTGCTTTACAGTCCAGCTACAAGAATTGCACAGCATGTTTTCGGCTAGATTGCCACATGTTACTCTGGTTTGATGTCAAAATTAGTGTCTAACAGGGTTGCTATGTTATCTGCTAGGCTGTTTATTCTGTATCTTGACAGTTGTCTACAGAAAATATCAGATCGACGAATGTAGAATTTTGCATGGGTTACCTAGTGGTGAACTGTCTGCTTTATGCAGACGATACCGTACTATTAGCAGAAACACCATCTGAACTGCAAATACGGGTCACAATAATGAAAGACGATTGTAGCTTACTATTGAATGCGAAGAAGACAAAGATAAAACTTACTTATGGAAGCAAGAGCTAGGTATGGCAGAGTGAGCATTAAAGTAGAATAAACGCAGTCGAAATGCGAGCTTTGCGTGGCGTAACGCTTGTAGACCGTACTTGCAATAATGATCTTAGAATCAGAGTTGGTCTGGAAAAGAGTGTCGGTGCTCAAATAAAAACAAGCATGTTCCATTGATTCGGACATGTAGAAATAATGCAGGAAGAAAGAATTATGAAACAGATATACAACGCAAAAGTAGAAGGATGTAGGAGCCGAGAAAAGCCAAGACTTACCTACCATGACCAAATTGATCGTGTTTTATCAGAAGATGATGCCAAGAACCTGAGAAACTGGCGAAGAAGAAGAGCAATGAATGTTAGAGAAGCGAGTGAGGTGACCGAGTCATGTGGCGCTCGGTACTCTCTGCCTACCCCGCAAGGGATTTGGCATCACGTTATAGATAGATAGAAGTATTTTATAAAACTATATTTTATAACAATGGCGATAAATAATTCATGACAAGATATTTAGGGTGCTGAATTTGTATATTACAAGTTTTTGAAATACTTTGCACAGAAATAGCTGATATAGAACGGAAGCCAAAGCAACACTTTTGTAATTCGTTGTCTAATTATTATCTATTTAAATGTACCCCTTGAGAAATCGACTCCGAGTTCAATAGAATTGCTATTGAAAATAATCGTTGCTTATATTTTGACTCAGATATTTATGAAAAAGGAAACATTGTCCCATTACATTCTCATGGCTACACCGACTCACCGTCATATTTTAAGAGGCGCATCGTAGGTTTTGCGCACGGCACATGCTGCTCATCGACTCTTAACGTGACGTGTCGAATCCGATCTGCTGAGAAAGCTCCTACTAGCATCCGTGCTGGTAGACTTATGTGCTTTCGTCAATAAAACTATTGCCCCTCTCTGACTCCTTAGCACGACGCTGCGGCAAACATACTTTCATACTCTATGTCGCCAGATTACAGCTGCATATGAGAGCATAGCTACGTAACAAAGAAGGGGACTATTTAGGGACCGTACCAAGCGAAGACTACGCATATTCACGAAAACAATTTGAGCCGTTCTTACTATTTTCCATAGAATGCTGGGATCTTAATAGCTGGTACCGAACGAACAAAGTTTAATTAAATAGTAAACAAATAAAATGTCGGGACCTGTTAAAAACCTTGAGTTGCGACTCCGACGGCTGCGACCGAGTGACAACGGTCCGACAGCGATGTCATTATTTATAATGGACATTTGCCTGTTCTCTTTGTTTTAAGTGGCCTTCAGCGCGTAACGAGAGGCAGCTCCCGTGCTCAATGTTGCCCGTCTTGTACCTATTCCGGGAAATGAATAATATATTAACATCTGAACTAAAGCATTATACGAATTAAATGTGTACATTCGACTCTTGACGACAGCGCTAGGAATTTGTTAAAGTAACTTGTCAATTCTTTTATTTGTAATGGAAACTTCTTTTTTTAAACGTCGAGTTTATTTTCAATATAAAATATTATTACTTTATGGAGATAATTCATGATTCAGATCAATATATTTCTGGCAGAAAAATGTAATGTTTTTACAAGAAAACATTTCTTGAAGTAAATATATTTCAGAAGAATTTTAACTTTTGCAGTTAAAATACTTCTGAAATATATTTACTGGAGAAGTATATTGACTCTATACTGCATGAAATCTAAACAATTCCTATTTTGTACACTTTATTATTATGAACACTTTATTATTAATGTTAGTGAGAATATCAAAAACAAGTATAGATGTCAAATAAATTACTACTTCAATAATAACTCAGAAGACAGCCTCTGTAGGTATTATCCCATCAAAAACATAAGTATGAAATGAGAGTCAAGTTCAATATTATGATATATGCCATGGTTGTTGACTTCAACGACAAAAGAAGTGAGATCTAAATGGGTGCCAATTTCAATGGTCAGTCCTGAAATTTATATATAACAACATAAAATATAATTTCTTCTTATAACTTAGGATAATATATTGTATAGCCTAAGGTCTGACTTGGCTAGTTCTCATATACGAATTATTATGTTCGATGGCTAGTTTCAATGAATAAGCCAAATTTTCGGAATAATAAAATAAGAACCGACAAGTAACAGGTTTAGAACTTGCGAAGGCTATAACATAATTCGTCTATGAAAACTAGCCAAGTCAGACCTTAGGCTATACAATATATTATCCAAGTTATAGAAGAAGAAGAAATGATATTTTATGTTGTTATAAATAAATTTCAGGACTGACCATTGAACTTGGCACCGATTTAGATCTCACTTCTTTTGTCGTTGAAGTCAACAACCAAAGCATATATCATAATATTGAACTTGGCTCTCATTTCATACTTATGTTTTTGATGGGATATCATTACTTTTTGTACATAACCTTATTAGTAGGTAGATACTTATTTATAACAAAATTAATACTAAATGGTTTATGTTAAACTACTGTATTTTCCTATGTTTACGGGGTATAATTGTCTTTTATGTGTTATTTTCTATATATTCTTGTACCTTTGAAATGTTCGAGTGAATTGCCCATTCGTATCCGGATTTTTTTTACGCGTTTTCTGTTATAAGTACTCTTCTTCAGAGCAGTAAGGATCCCCGTTTAGAGCGCTAGTGTACATACTTAAATCATCCCAGTTACGACATACATACTCTACTATAGTCTCACGCAACCTATATGTTTGTTATATATTACTATACTCAAACAAAGAATATGCAATCGAATGGAATAGGCAGCTTCCATTGGGAGGCATTGGAATAATTCGGTGTAAGGTAAGTCTGTCACCCACCCGTAATTCTATTGTACGACTCATTGTACAATATACGTAATAAAAAGATAATTATTTAAGACGATTACGTAACAAATTACCTGTTATCTATTGAATTCTCAAGAAAAACAATTTGTTACTAATAAGTTCTCAATCTCAAACTCATTCAGAGTTAAGTAATATAGTAAAGTAAAGTAAAGTAAGTATACATATCCACTTATAACTATACTAAAATTATTATTAATTTTTGATTTAAACTATTGCCATCTGTACTTACTAAAAGAATTGTAATAATAATATAACCACAAATATATAAGTATTTTTTAAGAAAACCTATGAATTTCGTAGCAACCTTATAGGTCAGATATCGAGAGACAACCGGAGGGAAAGACGGCGCTCGCGCTTATGAGCGCGGTTGATAAGTTTTGATTGCTGATTGCTGATTCTTATTACAGTTACAGGCACTAAGTATAAGTTAATAAGTGTTCCTAATAGAATCAATTAAGTGAAGAATTATAATAAAATGATAAACGTTTACCAGTTTCTGATTTATTCCTTTGTATTCACCTAATTACCTATCTGCATGCCAAATTTGAACTTTGTAGGTCATCTGGAATTGGGTTAGAGTTTTGATCTATAGGTCAGTCAGTGATGAAAATGACGATTTTTGGACGTTAAGATCTAAATAACCGTTTAAGATGTGTTTATGAAATTTGGAGCACATATGTATCTCGCAAGTATCAATACATGAGCCAAATTTGACACGTTTATGTGAAATAGTTTTTGAGTTATGAGGGGGTCAAAAGTGGCTCCAAATGGTTCGTGTAATATTACACACGGTGCTGCTCGCCAGTTCTGTTACTTGAACTTGACACGCTACCGTGTGTCTAGAAAGTAATCCTCAGTATGGTCACAGGAAAGATCTTTGTAAATTTAAAGATAATTCATATTATGAATATTTAAAGCAGTGCCAACATACAATATTCATTATATTTAATGACATTTTCATTCAAACGTTGGAAATTTTGTTCCAGGCGCAAAGATTTTTATTTGTTTTTACGAATCATACACCTATAAGAGAGAAGACGATATAAATATACCGATGTAGTAAATAGTGTAACAAAAAAATACCATCTACGAACCACTAGCGTATACTACTTATTGTTACCAATTGTACGTGATCAAATAAATAAATAAATATGAGTCCAAAGTGACAGACTAATTACACTTGGGAACGAGAGACTGACTCAGTCAGTCAGTCATAATTATTGCTCTCTCCTTCATTTTTATATTATTTGTGTCTGCTTCTTTATTATATTATTCACGGCAACTCTGTAATATCTTATAATTATGAATATATCATTAAAAAATATAAATGTTTATTTGGTGCACAGTAATTATAATTACAACAAAATAATGAATGTGTAATCAAAGGCACAATTAAATCATCCATTAGTACGAACAGCCCGCTGCGTATTATTATTTATCGTAGTCTACCAATCAAGTCGGTGTATCGACGAACTTACTCGATACCGGAAATTTACCGGATATATAAATATATTCACTTTTGATGCGGGTAATGGAAATAAATAACGGAGAATATTGTACAGGCTTCAAAAGATAACGAACCCTGTGGTGGAATTGCTGGCGATAACTACACACGTCATGCTGGCGTTAGCACCAAGGCCTTGTACGGGTTCGATTTGCGTACAAGGCAAACATTTGTGTACGTAAAATTTGAGTACGTGTTTCCTTGAACTGGGTGATCACAGTATTAGTATTTATTTACAAGAAAGGTATTATCGTATATGTACCATTTTTCTAGTATCCATAGCATAAAGTTTGCTTAGTTTGGGACTAGATAATGCTGTGAATTTGTCCAACACTGTTATATAAAAATAGCCAAGCTCAAATGTGATCATCGGAGTATTCAGAGAGACTCCTCTCTCAAAAAAGCCCAAAGTTTCCTTCTCCGTATCTGTCTATTCAGGCACGCGGGGCCTGTCCATTAACTCCAGTTTGCTAACTTTGAGAAATTTGTGGACAACTTTAACTCCGTCATTCGAATTTAATTTAATTTATTATATTTTGTATTGTAGACATAGACACACGTTTTCATATGAATTAGGTATTTGTGGTTAGGATGTTTCAAAGTTTATCAAATGCTGTCGAGCCTAGTTCCCCGGCTAAGCTGCATTGCATGTCCGAGGTAAAGGATGTCATAAACTAGAGGAATTAAGAATTAAATAGAAGTCATTGAGACGCATGTTCAATTGGTTTGAGCATCTAGAAATGATGTAGAAAAAACTATGCGTGCAGTTCACACGCGACAGAAGTAAAACCTTGAATAATGTGAACTTCAAGATAATGCGATGTATGTAGAATTTCAGGAGTAGGGTAATTGAAGTTTCGTAATACTCCGGCGCGCGCGCACACGGACTAACACTCGTGCAGCGCTCGGACCCTGTAATAAACACTGTTTAATGCCTTTTACCTCGTTCTCTCGCACGTTAAATCCCATAGATACTTCTATCTTTCGCACGTACATTTCGAAGGTGGAAGGATGTAGGAACCGGATAACGGTAACACTCACCTACTGTGACCAGTTTATTATGTTGTTTTATTAGAAGGATGTTAGGAACCTTGGGAATTCTCGAGCATGCATGAACAGAGCTATGAATGTTAAACAAGAGAGCGAGATGTGTAAGGAGCGAGTCATGTAGCTCGGTTCTCTCTATCTACCGTGCCAAATTTACTTTGATTTGGTGTGAGAATATAGATAGATATATTATCTATATCAGTTACTACATTTGCGACGTTCTGAATATTATAGGATGACGAATTCGTTGTACAACACTTTTGGTTTGTTGAAGTTCATCCTTATTATCGAATCAGAAAGCAGCAAAAACTATTGTGTGTTTACTTTTTAATTAGTTATCTTGTAACCCGTACTAAGTTTAAAAAGGTGAATGCAAGACTACACTTTTTTTAGTACAAGATGGCACTGTACATCGGACTATGATCTACATTCACGTGCTGTAACTAGGTTAGACATTCAAGTGTGGAGCACGAGCAAGTTTCCGAGGGTCGGCGGCCGAGAGCGGACACTTCTGGTTAATGATACCATAACCCCGGTCACAATACACATAATACACAGTAAGTCTTCAACATTTGAGCCGAAGGACGATCACTGTCAACACAGTGAAATACAAAGACAGTACGTAAAACAGGGGCGGGCAATTGTGAGCTGGACGCATGCACCGAGCGTACGCTAAGGAGCGTACCAGTTTATGAAACTATGCTAGTTACTCAAACTTAAAGCGGATCTAAATCAGGCTTAATCTCAACTCAAACTTTAGGTTCAATCGCGTGTCTGGCCAATAATTTTCTTTAACTTCAGAACTAAATTTGATTACGCAGGCAAATCCTATAGATAATAAGTATTACCGGTGTGGTTCTAAGGATTAGCAAGCTGAAGTGGTAGTGGACGCACATCGAAGAACTGACCATTTGGGCTGAAAGTTTCTCAAATAGCGACCACGAACCAGTAATAGCTAAGTAGGAAAACGACAATGGGCCGACGATCTGGTAAAGATTGCAGGAAGCCGATGGATGCAATTGGCAATGGACCGATCGTCGTTGAGTTCTAAGGGGTAGGTTTATGTTCGGCAGCGGACGTGCTTCGGCTGAAATAATTATGGTGATGATATTTAGTAATGGGGCCAGAGGTTTTAATGGTTTTTAAGTATATTATTATATACTTAATTATAGAACAGGCATAATCCGTTGTTTCAGCCATGTAGAAAGAATGCAGGATGAAAGAATGACGAAACAGTTATACAACGCAAAAGTGGAAGTAGGTAGGAGCCGAGGAAGACCAGGACTTACCATGATCAAATCTATCAGAAGATGATGTCAGGAGCATTAAAAACCGGCGAGCGTGCATGAGAAGAGCAATGAATTAAAAAGAAGCGAGTGAGGTATGTATTATTTATAATCCGCAAGGGATTTGACGTGAAGTAATAGATAGATAAATTATATTATGGTAACATTATTGTAAGTATGTATCTAAATTTTGTCAGCAGTTATTATTTTTTATATTTTTCCTTTACCAAGTTCAGAGCTAGGGGGTAAGCTTAGAGGGTGCTAAGCTGAGGCGGGGGAAGTCATTTATAAAAAGTTGTACGGATTAAAAACGTCATTCTGTATTTTATGTAAAATTGTCTGAACATTTTATCAACTTTTTCGCTTTATAGAGTTTTGAGATAAAAGGAGAAGGGTGAATAGTATTTGTGTACAATAACGGACTGACGTACGACAGGGCATTGAAAAACAAGTTCATTTTTAGGGTTCCGTACCCAAAGGGTAAAACGGAACCCTATTACTGAGACTCCGCTGTCCGTCCGTCCGTCTGTCACCAGGCTGTATCTCACGAACCGTGATAGTTAGACAGTTGAAATTTTCACAGATGATGTATTTCTGTTGCCGCTATAACAACAAATACTAAAAAATAGAATAGCATAAATATTTAACGGGGCTCCCATACAACAAACGTGATATTTTTGCTCGTTTTTGCTCGATATTGATAACGGCAACAGGTAGACACTTGAAATATTTACAGAATATTTAGTTAGATATTCACTTTAAGAATAAATAATCAAATTAAAATAAAAGAAATATTTAAGGGGGGCTCCCATACAACAAACGTGATTTTTTTGCCGTTTTTATAGGTAGTGGTACGGAACCCTCCGTGCGCGAGTCCGACTCGCACTTGGCCGATTTTTTAACATTCAGACTATACTCGGTGGCTCAGTCGTGAATGACGCGAATTTGACACCAACGCTCCTGGATTCGATTTCCACACAAGGCAAACATTTGTGTGCATGAACATGTCCGCTTGTCTTGGATGTTTTAAGAGAGGTAGGGCGCATAAAGGCGGCCCGTCTGGGGAAGTACCTCCACCTCACAGAAAACCGAAGCCAAATAACAACTCCCAAGAGGGTTGTTGTGTTCCTGCGTGTGAGCGAGGTCACCAGTAAGGTTCCAAGGAGTTGCTGTGTAAGCAGCAGAGGAAGCATCGCGCGAGTGATACTTAATTCATCGCAAGCGTTAATAGGCTACGGTACTCACTTTACATCAGGTGGGCCTTGTATGCCTCCCGGCGTAATAAAAAAAAAACGGCCAAGTGCGAGTCGGACTCGCGCACTAAGGGTTCCGTACCATTATCTATAAAAACAGCAAATAAATCACGTTTGTTGTATGGGAGCCCCCTTAAATATTTACTTTATTCTATTTTTTAGTATTTGTTGTTATAGCGGCAACAGAAATACATCATCTGTGAAAATTTCAACTGTCTAACTATCACGGTTCAAGAGATACAGCCTGGTGACAGACGGACGGACGGACGGACGGACAGCGGAGCCTCAGTAATAGGGTTCCGTTTTACCCTTTGGGTACGGAACCCTAAAAACTAAATTACTTGTGTTAGATGTTTTCTGCTCGGCAGCTTAGAAACATTTGACCCGCGCTGCCAAGTCTACTGGATAGCACTCTAAAATTCGGGGTGCTTTTTTTCGCATAAACGAGGAGCAGTGATAGCTCAGCGGATAAATAACCGGCCTGGTGTCACCCCGGGCTCAAATCCTGGCATGTACCACTAAATTCATGTTGAATTAAACAATTTTTAATGGAAGTATCGCGTGTTTTATTTATTTTGTTGAACCTGACGTTTCGAATGCTTTGCAGCATCCGTGGACGCAGGAAGAAATCTTCCTCCGGATGCTGCAAAGCATTCGAAACGTCAGGTTCAACAAAATAAATAAAACACGCGATACTTCCGTTAAAAATTGTTTAATTCAATGTGTAACAATCGCGAAAACCTAAGACAATACTAAATTAATGTTTTTGAATTTATATACTACCAAACTTTACAGGGTGATCCGCTGGGCTAATCTGAGGATTCCCTGAAAATTTCATCCAAATCTACCCAGCCGTTTTTGAATTCATAGAGAATATATACATAGAGGATACATATATACATACATTGATTTTTATTTAGATAGATTTGTAATTATCACTCGCTCGGCGGTGAAAGAAAGCATCGAGAGGCAACCCGCACGTCGTAGTAAGTATATTTCAAAAGACGTGCGACCCAGGAAGGTAAGGACCCAGGAATGATCTGGTGTTCCCCCGGGATGGGGAGGTCAGACGGCAGTTGTCTCGCCAATTCTTCTTCTTCTTAGGAAACAGAATAATACTAAGAGAAATAAAAGCTTTTTTCGCATAAAAAGTAAGAATTTTGGAGTGAAAAGTATTGTATCAACCACCATCTGCAAGGTGCCCTTGCAACCAGCTGTCAAGACTTTGAGATTTTAAGAGAGGTAGGGCGCATCGAAGCAGCACGTCTGGGGAAGTACCTCCACCGTACAGAAATTCGGAGCCAAATAACAACTCCCTAGAGGGTTGTTGTGTTCCTGCGTGTGAGCGAGGTCACCAGAAAACCCCTAAGGAGTTGCTGTGTAAGCAGCAGAGGAGGCATCGCGCGAGTGATACTTAATATATTACAAGTGTTAATAGGCTACGGTAACTTCTTTACATCAGGCGGGACGTATGCTCGAATGTCTCCTGACGTTGTATTAAAGAGACGTTGTATTACTCAAATTTAAAATTACAATCATTATTTACAAGCCCCTCTATCTTTTTCAATTTCATTGGCACTATAAAAGAATGTTTTTTTTACATATTATAAAAAGGACTTTTTTTTATTCCATCAACATCGTTTCAGTCTACTCGTCCACTGCTGAACATAGGCCTCCCCTCTAGAGTGCCACTCTTCTCGATCCTGTGCCGCCTGCATCCATCGACTCCCCGCAAACCTCTCGAGGTCGTCGCTCCACCTAGTGGGGGGACGTCCCGCACTGCGTGCGTCAGTACGGGGACGCCGTTCGAGAACCGTTCTACTGCGGATATCCTCATTTCTGAATCTATCACGCAGAGAATCCCCGAGCATAGCTCTTTCCATAGCACGCTGAGCGACCTTGAGCTTCCCCATAGGGCCCGCATTTTTATTTACGTTTGGATAATTGTAATATGTGAGGGCACTTTCTGTGATTAAACGGTGAGCTATATACTATATAAAATAAATAATTATTACATTATCCATTCTTACAAGAGTACATTTTAATTTATATTGTTAGTTAATATTAAGTTAAATAACATTTATGGATTATTAATTGGTCCGAAAAAAAAAATCTATCATTCTTATTTCTTTCCAGTCACGGGCATTAATCCCGGTCATTTGATAGGCGCGGGGATAAGGATCCAACGCGTAGAGGCCCCTTCGAAAAGACTGTACGTAATGTTGTACACCCGCCGTGACCCGCTCCAGGGAATATCAATATGACAATATATCAATGAACAGGTCACGGCACGTATTGAGACTAATGGATTATTATATATACTATTATTGACTATTACTATATACTACATGTTTTGCGAATTTTGCGAAGTTGTATTTATTAATTAAAAATAATATTTTTTTATTGACTTTAATATTTACACGTCATAGTGCATGTAGGTATATTAAAGGCTAACACGTAACTTACTGTTTATTATTTCGATGTGTGGCCGTGTCCCCGAGGTCCGGCAGATTATTGTGCTAACGGCGACGCGGGAGCCGGAGCCGGAGCCGGAGCCGCAAACTCCACGAACATTCTCAGCACATGTTCCCTATTTTATACGCCTTCGTGTACAAACACACACTTGTGAATGTCCGACCGGGGTCGATATTGTGACGATGGAAATTTATAATCACATTCGCAAAAATAAATCTTAGTTTTTTTTTTAATATTACCTGAGTACATTGTAAGTCGAATGATACGACAGGTGCGTTCGGGCCAATGTATTCGTCTGACGTAGCGGCCTTTGAGAGTGTACGAGGTCTAAGTACCGTACATAAAATTAGTGATAAAGTACCCTACTGCAACTACAATTCGCATCAATAAATATGTATGTATGTATATCTTCACGCCAGATCATAGGCAGAGAGAACCGAGCGCTATAAGACGCGGTCCTTACACACTTCACTCGCTTCTTTAAAATTCATAGCTCTTTTCATGCACGCTCGCCGGTTCCTAAGGCTCCTGACATCACCTTCTGATAGAACATGACCAATTTGGTCATGGTAGGTAAGTCTTGGCCTTCCTCGGCTCCTACATTCTTCCACTTTTGCAATGTATATCTGCTACGTCCTTCTTTCACATATTATAATAAAACTTATAATAAAACACGCTCAATTTGGTCATGGTAGGATAGTCTTGTATATCGTAGACTTAAATCTTTTCGTATATCTTGTTATATTTGTAAACTATATATATTTTATCGATAAGTACGTAGCCACCGCGCCCCAGATTCCAATTGCATGCAAACGAAGTCACGATCGGCGGCTAGTAAACGAATAATTTCCTCGTAAATGAGTCATTAAACTAAACAAACTGAACCACACCCCGATGGCAACATTATCATTTAAAGTAGCTCATCAGTCGGCGGCCGTTCATTAAATACAACCCCGCGAACACGGCCGCCCCCACATCCCCAAAATAAAGGCTATAATGCCTTCATACTAATTTGTCGCGACATTGTGACAGAACCGCGACCGCTCCGCTTCTAAGATCGGCTGCGGATGGACAAAATATGCTTTAGATTTGCGCTGCAACAGGGTACGATTTAATTGAAGAGAGGCACATCATATACATTAAAAATACTGACTGTAGAAGGGCTTATTCTAGAATTAATGAATATGTAACTCACAAAGATGTCTGGAAATAAGTGATCACAGACGACTTGTCCTTAATAATCTTTAATTTTGTCATTTGATATTAATATTGTACCAATATGCCTATGTAATTTTTTTTTTGTAATATCTAATTGACAATTTTAAAAGAGACCTATATTGGCAAGTTTCTTTCGGCATTTCTTTTTTGCTAATGGTCATTTCCCAAATGCTAGTAGATTAAAAAAAGAAAAGAAGTAAAATAAGAGAATTAAATTCGCTGTTACGTTACTTTGACACCAACGCTCGTGGATTCGATTCCCACACGGAACAAACATTTGTGTGCATGAACATGTCTGTTTGTCTTGGTCTGGGATTTTTTAAGAGAATCACAGCAGCCCATCTGGGGAAGTACCTCCACCACAGAAAACCGCATTCAAATAACAACTCCCTAGTGAATTGTTGTGTTCCTGCGCGTGAGTGAGGTCACCCGTAAGCTCCTATGGAGTCGCTGTGATAGCATTAGAGGTGGCATCGCCCGAGTCATACTTAATGTATTGCAATCGTTTGTAGGCTTCGGTGTAACCGCTTTACATCAAGTGAGCCGTATGAGCGTACGCCTGCCGACGTTCAAACTAGCCATTATAAAATCAATAATTCTGTCAAGCTTTGTTACTGTTCCAAAATTTATATATTAGTTATAGCGTGAAATGGCTGCCCATTTCGCAAAAATGTAGAAGCTGCGCCGGAAATGAGGGATTCGTGCGAGTGATCGGTGCAAACAACGGGCGCTCACCTGTGAACCAATGCAAGGGCCGGCATGGGTGATCTACGTGGACAAAAGTCTGTGTCCACGAATGATGGCGATGTGTGACCGCATGACGCCGAAACGACGATATGAAATTGGTACAGCATGAAATATCGTCTTCAGCATTCCTCTAAAGTCGCCGTTACAACATCCGTTAGTCTATAAATATGCACATATATCAAAAATATTTTGTTTTCATAATGTTAAATGAAAATATTATTGGTAGGTATTTTATTCAGCCGAAATATGTCAGCATGCGAAATTTGTATTCGAAATATTTCTGGGCAAAATGCAAGTAACCTTTTCGCACATGATAAAAGATAAAAAATATAAAAAATATTTATTTACCATTAGACCCTCACCGGCACATCTTACATTCTGAATATTGTATTTTATTAAGTCAAAATCAAAGTCAAAATCTTTTTATTCCGTAAAAATGGCTACATTTGTTTGGAATCGTCACAATTTTTTTCCCTACCGTGCAGTTCATGACTAGGTGAGCACTGATAAAAATACTGCCAAAAAACTCAGGCATCCCTCTTTTGGTATCCAAACAAATTTACATAATTTATTAATTACATTATAATTGGATCGACTCCATCCCAGGCATTTTTATCATTAATATAGTCAGATACTTTATAATATGCCCTGCTACACAATTTGGCTTTAATGGTAGTTTTAAATTTGTTTATTGACAATTCTCTTATATTGCTGGGAAGTTTGTTATATAACCGTATACATTGCCCCATAAAAGAATTACTTATTTTGTGGAGACGGCTTGGATGTAACACAAGATTATGCTTATATCTAGTATTTATGTTATGCGCATCACTCTTTTTACAAAATGAGTCTATGTTTTTATGGACATACAAAAGATTATCATAGATATATTGCGATGCGACTGTTAGAATATTTATTTCTTTGAATTTTTCTCTAAGGCTCTCCCGGGGACCAAGTTTGTAGATAGCTCTTATGGCTCTTTTTTGCAATAAAAAGATGGTGTTAATGTCCGCGGAGTTACCCCAAAGAAGAATTCCGTATGACATAATACTGTGAAAGTAGCTGAATTAATTAATTTTTCATAGTTTTGATTTCTAGCTTATAATATATTAAGTATCACTTGCACGATACCTCCTCTGCTGCGTATACAACAACTCCTTACGAGCTTACTGGTGACCTCACTCACACGTAGGAACACAACAACCCTCTAGGGAGTTGTTATTTGGCTACGATTTTCTGTGAGGTGGAGGTACTTTCCCAGTCGGGCTGTTTTGATGCGCCCTACCTCTCTTAAAACATCCAGATCAAGACAAACAGACGTGTTAATGCACACAAATGTTTGAAAATCAAACCCACGAGCGTTAGTGTCAAAACGTCACCGAAATATATTTTTCTATACAACTATACTGGCAAACAAACATGCCGCGGGATGTTACTTGCGCGCTGCCAATCTTGTGAGCTAAGGCTGTTTCGTCTTCGTACCCAGTAATTTCTCTGCCTTATCTCACCCTTCAAACCGGAACACAGCTATATATACGAGTATAGCTGTTTGGCGATAGAAATAGGTGAGACAGAGGTATCCATGCAGACGACGACTGTACAAAGTCTCTCTCTGGTAAGAAATATCTAGAAATACAAATAGCCAAGTCGGACCCGGACCTACTACAGTGGTAATATAAATGGTAGTATGGAGAGTATTCAGTGCTCCGGATGGCCAAGACATAGATATGTATATTGAAGTCGCGCGACCTCTGCGCCATCCAGCGGCCCAGGGCGGGCCCAAGGCGGGCCGACGCAGTTACTGTTATAACGGCCCGTCTATTATTATGTTAATAGCAAGCTATTATAGTAGATATCATTATCTCGGGCCGCTGTGATCTTCAAGCGGGTTAATTTATTAACGTACTCGGCTGCAATAATTTTCAATTTTGTTCCGGCGAGCGCGCGTTTAATCCACGAATTGTTTAACTGAGTTTGTTTTAATTTAGCTTTTATCGTCATCGGGGATTGCGTGAAGTGTTTTTTTTTATTTTTAGGCTAATTTTTGCTGACTTACGATATGAGGGGAACATTCAACCCGTGTTTTGTTTTTGTGTTGTTTCACAATGTCTTCGCCAGTTATGAGCCAATTTGAAAATTCTTTTTGTATTATAAAGATCGTCTGACTGGCGTAACGTTAATTTAGTAATTCAACGACTTCACTGAAGTCAGTTTTAATTGTTGTTATTGTTCCATAGTAAACACGGAACCCATATAGTATCGCTATGTCTGTCTGTCTGTGATTTCGTCCGTCTGTGCGCGGCCTAGCTCAGAGATGCTTGATACTAGAAAGCTGTATTTGGCATGTATATACATATTAACTATGCTGACAAAGTGGTAGAATAATATCTTGAAAAAATATTTTTTGGTAATACTTCCCCTACATGTACAGTGGGGACGAATTTTTTTATTCGCTCCCGTTCATGCTGTGGGGAATCGTTACATATGTTTTTTTAAAAACATCGAAGGTTTGGGAAGATCATTTTTCGATATTATGATCAGTTTGCGAGATATTTATAATAAAAGCGTAAATATAAATATATATTTATAATAAAAGAGCTATGAATTGAATTAAACAATTTTCGATAAACCACAAATCCTAGCCAAGGAGAATGGTTACATGCCAAGAATGTTGCGCGAGGCTATTGAAATAAGAAAACACCCCAATTTCAATAGAGAAGATGGTTGGCAAGTACCACCTGCTTGGGATCCAGTCCTAAAAATAATTAAGTCACAAACCCAGAGATATACTAACAAACGTTCGGACACCGTGAGCGATTTTTGTGTGAATCGGCACATATATTATTAATACATCCATGTCGGTAGATGTAATAATTTAATAACTAATGTAAGACAAATACCATCTTAGTCTTCCTGCGACCACGGACGCTGCAAAGCGTTCGAAACGTCAGGTTCAACAAAATAAATAAAACACGCGATACTTCCGTTAAAAATTGTTTAATTCAATGTGTAACAATCGCGAAAACCTAAGACAGAGCTATGAATGTGAAAGAAGCGAGTGAAGTGTGTCAGGACCGCATCTTATGGCGCTCGGTTCTCTCTACCTACCCCGCAAGGGACCTGGCGTGAAGATATACATACATACAAATATTTATTTGTACCTGACAAGAAAATCCATCTCCCAGAAAACATATCTATCTAGGGATCTGGTATGAATATAGTTTATCTTCCGACCAGATCTCTTGCGCGCTAAGCAGAGACAACGGAGCACCATAAGATGTGGTTCTCGCTTCCTATTTCAGTGAGCCAGTGAAGTTACCAGGAAGTTTCTAAGGAGTCGCCATGTTAACGACAGAGGTAGCAACACTCAAGCGATATTCGCTATATTGTAATTCTTCATAGGCTACGGTAACTACTACATATCAAGGGAATTGTATGCGAGTACCAGAGAGAGAGACTTTGTACAAAAGTGATCTGCGTGGGTACCTCTGTCTCATCTATTTCTACCGCCAAGCAGCTATATTTATATAGCTGAGTTCCGGTTTGAAGGCAGAGAAATTATTGGGTACTGTGACTAAACAGCCTCAGGTCACAAGATTGGCAGCGCGTTAGTAAGACCATGGTGTTGCGAGCGTCAATAGGCTGCGGTGACAGCTTACCGTCTGATGCGAGCCGCATGCTTGTTTGCCAATCTAGTTGTATAAAAAAATTACCTTCCACAGTAGAATAAGAGAAATAATGAAAATTCGCCAATAAAACGGGGAATGGCTATGTTGTGGACACGGCATTGGGTTGTACGTGAATACGTCGTCGTAACGAGCAAGTGGAGCCAGGTTATAATAAAACGAAATTATATGATGAACTGAAATTATCTCAAAATGGCGGCGCTTGTTCCCCTCGCGCGCAATACGTCACAGTCCTCACCGAACGTAACGAACTCTTTAATTTTTTAGCTATCAAGTGGTTAACGATAGATATACAGCTACAAGACCAAACTGTGTCCCCCGATTTTGTTATCAATAGTTTTCCGAACTGCCTCCCGCTATGGAAGCAGATTTAAAGAGATAGATTCATGTCAAAACATGTTCTCGTAATACGAATGAGCGCGCTTCCTCTACCCGCGTCGGTAGCCTGACAAAGTTAGCTGACATCAGAATAACTTAGTACTAGTGATTTCAAGAGAGGTAGGGTGCATCAAAGCAAATTTTATTTACATAATAATTATTACAGAAAATTTCTTAATAATTGTATAACATGAATACTTATTATGCAACAAGGCGGCCTTATTGCTAAAAGCAATCTTTTCAAGGCAACCTTAAGGTAAGAAATCGGCGTACAGAGATTTTGATTTAATAAAAAAAGGATTTTTCTCATCTTTTTTTATATACAACATCGGGAGCGTAAAGTAGCTACCATAGCTTAAGAAATCCCGTAAATTAGTAATCCCGTCTGGGGAAGTACCTCCACCTCACAGAAAACCGCAGCCAAATAACAACTCCCTAGAGGGTTGCTGTGTTCCTACGTGTGAGTGAGGTCACCAGTAAGCTCTCAAGGAGTTGCTGTGTAAGCAGCAGAGGCGGCATCGCGCCGTATGCTTGTATGCCTCCCGACGTTGTATAAAAAAAATGTAACTGTATAGAGATCTGTATTCCACGAGGGAAAAATAAATCCTTATCAATTTATTGTTCACATTAAATGATAATTGTAAAATATATGTACATAATAAGAAAAACCTTGCAAAATTGCAATTTCTACATTTTGCCTACACTCGCGGTATGGAACCACTTTCTGCCCAACCTCGTAATCCTAGATCAGTTGTAAGCAAGTTATAGTGTTCAATTTGAAATTTCTTCAATTAACTATAACAATTATATGAAAAAACTTTGGCAAGTTTCGTTCGGCATTTTATCTTCGTCATTGCTTATTTTTGGAAAGATTGACACTATCTATCTATATCTATAACTTCACGCCAAATCCCTTGCGGGGTAGGCAAAGAGAACCGAGCGCCACGTGACTCGATCCTTACATATCTCACTCGCTTCTTTAACATTCATTGCTCTTCTCATGCACGCTCGCCGGTTTCTAGGGCTCCTGACATCACCTTCTGATAGAACACGACCAATTTGGTCATGGTAGGTAAGTCTTAGCCTTCCCCGGCTACTACATCCTTCCACTTTTGCATTGTATATCTGCTTCGTCATTCTTTCTACACGTCCCAACCAACGGAGCATGCGTCTTCTTATTTTAACACCGACGCTCTCTTTCAGACCAACTCTGTTTCTAACATCATCATTGCGAATACGGTCTACAAGCCTTACGCCAATGCAAAAAAATGCCAAAAAGATTGACACTATGGCAACTAAATGAGATTTAATTTCCACCCCGCGAGGGCCCAATGGCAAATAAAGGACTTTTATGTCTGTTGTACTCGGTCATTTCAGTGGAAATCGAAACTAGGGTTTCAACGAACAAAGTACAACTACACAAAGTAGAGAGCAGTCCGGAAGTCCAGTGATACAATACGTAGGCGGCAGTGCGCATGCACATCCACGGCGCTACCTGTTGCACTTGCTACGTGGACGAAAAGAGGTGTGTGAGCTATGAATGTTAATGAAGCGAACGAGGTGCGTGAGGAGGCCTTGAAGTGCTCGGTTTGCTTTGCCTACCTCGTAAGGAACCTGGCATATATCGCCATATATAGTTTGGTAAGTGCAGATCCCAGTGGATAAAGTACCCGTGTATTAAACGAACAGTCCTTGGTTCGAATCCTGGCGGACGCGTGTACTGACTCGGCCGTGAAGGAAAATACTGCGAGGAAACACGTGTTCAAGATTATATTAAAAAAGATCTGACCTAAGAAAGGTCTAGTTTTTCATCTGTGAAGGTATGACGGCAGTTGTTCCATATAAAAATAGTAACTTCACCAAATCCTTAGGCTTAGGAAACGGATCCCACTAACACTAATGAATTAGGAAACGGGATAACGTATGAAGAAATTTGAGACTAGACTATATCCTTGTTTGACACCCGACGTATTATAAAAAATAGAGGCTATATTGAGCTTATAAAACAAGCAGCAATTTCACAAATCTACTTAACCTTTACAAATCCATTTATTACTAAAACGGCTGAATATTTAACCATCCAGTTAAAATAACAGGTCAATCTGGCCCGATGTCGGCAATTACACTGAAAATGGAGGCGGAATTATTTATATATTAATTAGGATAAACAGCCAACGGAACGGTTTAAGGTAACTGATTGAAGATATAGATAACTATTAAAATAAATAAAAGATATTAATAGAGGTAAGGCGCCTCAAGTAGGACAGGTGAAAAATACATTGTAATTAATAATGAATGTGTTGTTAACGTACGAGATTTTTTACTATAAATACAATTCTTTCCGACGCAATGTATTTTGCATATGGTAATGACTAATGATTTTACATCTACCTCTATCTATCTATAACTTCACGCTAAATCCCATTCGGAGCAGAGAGAACCAAGCACCACGTGACTCGATCCTTACACTCCTCACTCTTTAACATTCATTGCTCTTCTCATGCACGCTCGCCGGTTTCTAAAGCTCCTTATATCACCTTCTCATAGAACACGACCAATTTGGTCATGGTAGGTAAGTCGTGGCCTTCCTCGGCTCGTGCATCCTTCCAATTTTGCGTTGTATTTCTGCTTCGTAATTCTTTCAACCTGAATTCTTTCTACGTGTCCAAACCAACGGAGCGTGCATCTTCTTATTTTAAAACCGGCGCTCTCTTTCACACCAACTCTGTTTCTAACATCATTATTGCGAATATCCAGCTCTTGCTTCCATAAGTAAGTGTTGAGACCAGCACTGCACTGTGCCTAGCGAGTTGTGCCTTCTAGTTCATAGTTTTACTGCCAAGAAGTTTTCCCAACGCTCCATTCACACTATGCCCAGCACTCACTCGTCTTTTCGCATCAACGGTGTACCTTCCATCCCTGCTATAAGCACGTCCAAGATATACAATCTCATCCACTTGTTCCAACACTTCATCATCTACCATAATCTTTACATTGGTTCTAGTTTCTTCTCTATCAAATACCATTATCTTAGTTTTCTTTGCATTCCATAGTAAGCCTTTTTCCATACATTCGCCTTTCATCATTGTGACCAGTGTTTGCAGTTCAAATGGTGTTTCTGCTAATAGCACGGCATCGTCCGCATACAGCAGACAGATACCACAAGGTCACCCACGATTTTATGTAATATCATTAGCCCCAAAATGTAAAATATTTCAATGAATCATGGCTTCGCCTGTTATTTACCTTTTTTACTGGAATATTCTAGCAAAAATGGTAATTTTAGACAGCCTCAATTTTTATAAATTGACTAAATTTGCAACAACTTCGGAGTCGTAAAAAATCATGCACAAATATATTTTTTTCTCCTGTTGGTCAGATTTAAGTCTACCTAATGAAATGGTAGTATTAACTGCTAGCAACATTAAATATAAAAATAACAATATAAATTGAAAAGCTTCGGTAAACTCACTGCAAATAAACTCGAGTGAGTATATTAAAAACGCCTCCCACATTCAGATGTGATGTGTAGAAATATGTAAACTTTTAAGGGATAAAGTATGATAAAGAAGAAAAATATATTTCGTGTTTATCTGATTATTACCCTACCACGTGTAGTTTATAACGCAATTACTATATCAGACGATTAACAATTGTCTTAGCGTTACCGATTCTCAAAATAACTACATAGTCGCTGAACGACCCATTCTCGAAATGTACAATTCTCTAAACAACCGGTTCTAGTGGTGACTACCGCCTAAAGTCGTATAAAAGAAGTTTCAAGAATCTCAGCAACCCAACTTAAGAAGTACTTCTACCTAAAACAAAACCGCAGGGAAATAATAGCTGGATAGAGGATTGATGTCGTCCTGCGAGTTAGAGCTACGAGTATTACCAGGAAGTTCCTCTGTTTTCATTATGGGTAGCAACGTACGAGCAGTACATTCCATATTTCAAGCATTCATAGTCCACGGTAACCATTTTACATGAGGTAAAACATGTCTTTATACCTCCCGACGTTGTATAAAAAAAATGTTTTTTTCTGAATCTGAATTTCACCTTACATAACCTAACTTTCTTTCTAATAATGTGTTAAAACATCACTAATTAAAATCTCAAAATTAATATCGTTTGGAAACAATTGAACAAGTATTACATTAGAGAGTTAGTTCCCAAGTCGGAGTACATTATCGTAAACGTAGTCCAGCGGGCAAACGTCCAATAAATCACCTCCAAGACAATAATGGCCGCCCGGAGCACGCTCTATGTAGACGTATGCACGCGGGAGTGACTCCCCGCTGCCCGCCGGGTACGAACAACACGCGGGAAACTCACTTAAATGGCATTCAACAGTGATTTTGGTGTACAACTGATTCACTATTACCTTTATAGACGAGACCACCCTCACTCGTACATACTCTACTAATTAACAAATGAAGCTGTAGTTAAAAGTAGAGTGAAACAAACCAGCCCGACTGGGGAAGTACCTCCACCTCACACCGGTCGAGTTGTCCCACCTCTAAAACATTGAGGTCACCTCAATTAAGAGTTATTTAATTACGCACTATTATGAAAGATCGCATTAAAGCAGCCCTCATGGGAATGTAACTGCACCTCACGGAAAACAACAGCCAAATAACAACTCCCTGGAGGGTTGTTGTGTTCCTGCATGTGAGTGAAATTATAAGTAAGCTCCTAAAAAGTTGTTGCGTTAGCAGCAATTTACAGCGTAATAGTTGTAATGCTGTAAATTTTAATTTACACTAAAAAAAAAATAATTATAACTGTTTTACATCAGGTGGGCCGTATACTTGTACGTCTCCAGACCCGCCCCGACTTTGCACATGTGATGCGATCACTAATAAACTTCAAACTTGACAGAATGAAGTGCTGGGCTAATCTGAAGATTGCCGGAAAATTTCATCAAAATCCATTCAGCCAGTTTGGAATCCAATGAAAACATACACATATAATATTATGTACAAGATTACTCAGATAGCGAACAGGCCTACGGTCTGTCTGATGGGAAGAAGTTACCATGGACATTTACGTAACTCCAGGAATTCTTTAAGCCTTTTTTGAAATCCTGCATGTTGCAGATCCTTGTAAAAATCTGAGCACGGAGTTCATTCCAAAATTTAATTACTCAGAAGTTTTTCTGAAACCGCATAATACGCAATCAGGGCGATAATAGAAGGAAGAAGTTGGCATCGTGTATAGTACCTCTTCGGAACATAGTACAATCAGCAAACACTAAAGAAGGCAAAGTCTTCCCTTAAACTCACGGACACAATAACTTGATTGTAGACCATTCTCACGGCTCCTCACTGGACTGAATGCAAACGTTCTGATCACCTCCACCCGCGCAGGGCTGGGGCCAGGAACTAGTACATGCATGAGGCTACCATCTCGTCCAATATCTTATCCATAATCACCAATATTTCACACCAACTAATCCATTCACAGTGAACTACCGCACGTATACCAAGATTTGTAGTTATTACTGGCGTGAAAATACTTAAACGTATTACATTGCCTCCTCATAACTAACTATGAGAGCATTATTCATACAAACTATTCAATGGGTCATTACATTAGCGTTATGGCTCTATTACTGAAATTACAACTCTCCTCGTGTTAGACTAACTTCGTGTTAGTACGGGATTTACTAGAGTGTTGTATTTAATGTACTCCGCCATTAAAAAGGCAGCGAGACTTTTTTAATTTCGTGCATATGTATGTATGTACATCTTCACGCCAGGTCCCTTGCGGAGTAGGCAGAGAGAACCGATCGCCATAAGATGCGGTCCTTACATACTTTACTCGCTTTTCTAACATTCATAGGTTTTTTCTTGCACGTAGGTTCCCGGGGCTCCTGGCATCACCTTCTGATAGAACACGACCAATTTGGTCATAGTAGGTTAGTCTTGGTCTTCCTTGGCTCCTACATCCTTCCGCTTTTGCATTGTATATCTGCTTCGTCATTCTTTAGTCCTGCATTCTTTCTACATGTCATTTCTACATTTATTTCGTAAAGGAGAGTTTTGTTATTTTCCTCTTCAGGTACAGAACAAGTGACTGTTTGAGTGCCTGTCTGTATGTTCAGATATTAACTCAGTATTATAAAGCCGATATTAGATAGTTCATGTACCATATATATGACTACACCATGAGGTTCTCCAAAAGGGCTGTGAAAACATTTTCAGGTCGGCATCATACGGGACAACAAGCGTTCATAGTCTACTATTTACCATTAGGCAAACTGTACGCTTGTTTATCTCGTTACCTAATCCATTAAGATTGGCGTAGTATTGTACTTTTTTCTTTGTACTGCGTCGGGAGGTATACGAGCGTACATTAGAAACAATCTACTACAGTACGCTTTTTGAGGCATTTTCAATCACGTACGGTGAAATTGTGGAATAAATTATCCTCAGCGGCGTTCCCGAACAAATACGATATGGGTGCCTTCAAGAAAAGAGTCTATGTTTCCCTCTAAAGGCTGGCAATGGATCAGTGACCCTTTGCTGTTGCTGATGTCTATGGGTGGTGGTGATCACTTACCATCAGGTGACCCTCATGCTCGTTTGCCCCCCTCTTATATAAAAAACGTCCCACCTGATGTAAAATGGTTACCGTAGCATATGGATGCTTGCAATACATTAAGTATTACTCGTGCGATGCCACCTCTGCTGCTAACACAGCAACTCCTTAGGAGCTTACTGGCGACCTCACTCACATGCAGGAACACAACAACCCTCTAGGGAGTTGTTATTTGGCTTCTGTTTACCGTAAGGTGGGGTACTTCCCCAGACGGGCTGATTTGATGCGCCGTACCGTTCTTAAAAACATCCAGACCAAGATAGACATGTTCATGCACACAAATGTTTGTCCCTCGAACCCACGACCGTTGGTGACAAAGTCGCGTCATTGACGACTGCGCCACCGAGCGCAAATAAATGCAAATAAGCATTAAATGGAATATTTCTCTATTATATACAAACTGTGTGCGTATGAGAGGCGAACGAAGCCGGGAGAGAGTGCGAGTCGCAAATAAATTTTCCTCATACTTAGCCCAAGTTCGCTTATAAACTCTTTAGATCCACGGTTCACACCTTCAGCGGGCGTTAGCGCCAAATCCCGGATTACCGGGGCCTCTAAACAAGAGTTAGGTGCTTTGCGCCCGATTTAATTTAATCTCCCGATTTGCCTGCCCTCCCTTCTTACCTGTCGGAGTCTGGAACGAGGTTACCGCGCGCTGCGCCTTCTCTTTTATTTGTAAATACGAGTTCGTTATAAATATTGAATTTGTAACAAGGTTCAATTCTAAACGAAGGTGCAATATTATATTATAAGTACTGGTGGAAACAAAAGTGCCTCACCACCTGAATATTTCTTTTTAGTTAATTTAAATATGGAAGTAATATCAGTATCATCCATTTATAAAAGCAATTGGCTATTGAATGAAGTTTCAGATGATTTTTTTTATTCAACGTCGAGAGGCATACAAGCATACGGTCCACCTGATATAAAGTGGTTACCGTGGCCTATGAATGTTGGCATTAAGTATCACTCGCGTGATGCCACCTCTACTGCTAACACAGCAACTCCTCCTATAATATCAAATATCTAACACTATTGGGGCCTAAATTGTGAGTTGTAACCTAACCTAACACATCTATTCCAATAATATAGATTGCAGAACCGCCTGGTAATTCTTCCTTGTAGAGAAGCGTGATGGTGTAAGTTCTAACCCCCTTCGATTAAAAGACCCATATACCTGCAGCGAGATGAGTTAAAGTTGGTGCAGTGTAGTGCAGACTCAGACATCGCAATACTATACACTTATACCAACGTATTTGATACCAGAACAGAACAAGATTTTAACTGAGGAAGGATGCATCAAAGCAGCCCCTCTAGTAAGTACCTCCTCATAGAAAACCGCAGCCAAATAACAACTCCTTGAAGGATTGTTGTGTTCATGCGTGTGAGTGAGCTCACCCGTAAGCTACTAAATAGTTGCTGTGTTAGCAGCACAGATAGCATCGAGTTCATAGGCTTCAGTATTCGCTTTACATCAGGTGGGCCGTATGCTTGTATGCCCCCCGATATTCTATAAGAAATAAAGACTCGCTGACTAATACATACAATCAAAGAACAGAGCTGGAGTTGTCTGTAGATGTTATTTCTCGTGTGAATATACAGAGACGTAATAAAAACGTATTTTTGTAAATTCTTACGAAAAAAGTGTGAAGTCGCGAGAATTATTTAGTGTTACATAAAACGACGATAATGAAGTGAGCTTCATCGTAATATGCTCGCTCGTTTATTCGCGACGACGTACGGTCGCGGCGGGCGGGCGGCGGCACGAGGGCGGGCGGGCTGCGGCACGCGCGAGGGCGGGCGGCGGCACGCGCGCTTGTTTGTCACGGCGAGTACTCCCGGAGCAGATTGTTACGATACCAAGAAGTGACACGGTGATACAAATATGCCATAACAATACGTATTCTGTAAAAAGAAAACGTACAACCGTATATTTGCCGCATTGTTTTTTATTTATATTATATTTTTGTGCTTCAAATTCTAAATATTTGTGAAATAAAACCGACCTTTTTTCTTTTTGTATTGCACTCTAGTGACAAATTAAAGACTCAACAACAATTTTAGCTTCAATTTAGATTAGACTAAACAAGCAAGCGGGCGTGTGTCGTTTGATCTAATAAACCGTTGCTGGATGTAATATTAAACCGGACATTTCAATTTTGTTTAATTGCGTAGATGTAGAGTCGATAGAGTATTTCATTCCCTTTTCCAGCATTGCTGTTGTCCTGTCTTGGTGGGAGTTTCGAGGTACATCGAAATTTTGACAAATTAAATTGTTTGCGAAATACATTTCTATTACTGTTAGAAGTAAGTTTTTTCATGCTCACTATGTTAAGGTTGCCAATGAGAATGGTAATAACGAAATGATGTAGTGCATCTAGGTCATCGCTTCAGAACAAGACCGACTAAAACCCCCGTCTGGGACGGCCTTGCAACAACTAACTTCTTTTTAAGTAAACCCCTTCACAAATAATTTATAATACTCGATGCGCGAGGGTGTGATATCCATATTATCTTCACATCAAACCTCCAAATTGCAAAAAAACCAAATTGCACGTCGTCAGTTGGTCTATCTGTCTGCACATATATTTGATTAGGAAACTGCCTACTGCTCGCAAAAGGTCGCATCCAAATATCACTACCCCGGACATTGTTGTATATCTGCAATTAAGAAATGTTCGCAGATGGGTCAAGAAGTTAAAACACAAACAAAAATTTATAGTGCAAATTTTTGTTCAGGAACACCGTTCCTATATGAATTCTATGTGTTTGTCTATGCGTTTATCTGCCGCTTTTTTCCGAATATTTGAATTTTGACATCAGGTTTCATTTGCCGTTTTCGTTTGAAAAAACATATTTTCCAAGGTACCACAGACACATCTGTCGCTGACTGTACAGGTATAGTGTGAGGTTGCGTGCGTGCTCCAGTCAACACTATAGATAAGTCTCCGCATTATCAATCAATGGTGGTCATAATCGTTTCTATATATCGATTGTGGTTCACACACGCACGCCCGCGGCCGCAGGGCTGCCGCTCGGTATAAATTTAAATTATTAGTTAAATTGAAAGAGCACACTCCGCACATCTCATGCGGTGGCATGGTGCACCACATGTTGGAATTCTCTTTATGAAATTTGTCTTTATGTGAAATTTGCCGTATGACATATTCAATATTCAGTTTTCTCCTTTTTAGTGTTCGTCTTTGTCATCCATCTGTCTGTCTGGTGTCTGTCGAACAAGAAGTTCTCAGGAACGGGTGGAGCTATCAAGCTGACATTAATGAAGGCTATTGAACAATAGAAAGGAAGTAGAAAAAGCGGTTCCCACGATATACCGGCATATGAGTGAAAGAAGTCGCGGACCGCAGCCGATGATACTATACTATAACTTCACGCCAAATCACTGGCGGCGAAGGCAGAGAGAACCGAGTGTCACGTGACTCGATCCTTACACACCTCACTCGCTTCTTTAACATTCATTGCTCTTCTTATGGATGCTCGTCGGTTTCTAAGGCTCCGGACATCGCCTTCATGAAACACAATTAATTTGATCATGGTAGGTTAGTCTTGGCC